>JAUTXW010003373.1:0-56708 GCA_030620095.1 Kuschelorhynchus macadamiae | reverse complement strand
TATTATATTGCTATACCTGCAAAATATTTTCCATTTTTAAACAACATATATACCTACACACAAACCAAATAACAACTTAAAGTGACCCTTACATAAATCAATTTATTTGTTTTAGCGCCTTACGCCTACTACGTAGTTTGGTTTATACCTATTTTACACAAAAACTATTTTCTAGTTAGTTATATGTTATGTTGTATATGTTACTTGGATATCGCTGAATGATATTTTATACATTTAAGGGAGACTAGGGGGAACATGTTTCTTATTATGTGAGACGTTTGGAAACTTTTTTAACGGCTTTCCGATTCCAAATTCTCATAACAAAACTTCATTGGCAGGGAGCCCGTCAACGACTCGGACACCTGCATTAGAAAGAGCTGTCCCTCAGGTAACTGAAGAAGATTCACAAACTAGCACTAGAAAAATTGCGCAAAAACCTCCGTCAGATATTAGTTTTGTTAATTCTTAAGGAAAATCAATTATATCCATATCATATACAGCGTATTTAGGCATTGTTGCCCTCGGTATTTCCACGCAACAGATTGTCAATAGATACTGCAGAGAATGGCAGAACCCTCAATCTTCGAGGAACGCCATAATGAACTTCCACAAGAGTCACGTTTAGTGCGACGAAAATCCTCACGCAAAAGTTGAGTCTAGGATTTAAAACCAGTTTTCGTTGGATATTTTGATTGGTATATTGCCTAAATTACTTAAAAAATTTCACTTTTACTGAGGCGAAAATTATTATTTATGCATGATGGTGTCCCAGCGAATTTTGTTTTAGGAGCTCTTGCATTTTTAAATGAGCGGTTCAGGAATAGAGACGTTGAAGTACCAAATCAATTCTGACCTCAGAGATCTCTGGACTTATCAGATAGGTATATAAATTAATCATATTTCAAAAAATCGGTAAATATATTTCACCCGGAACTTCCCTTCGTTATGATTTTTTTCCCATTTGTTAGGAATAGTGACGTGTGGCCTAATTTAGTTTAATACATAGTCACAGTATATATGTGTTACATACACTGTATTTTCAATCATACTGGATTCAAACCAATATTTTACCAGTTTATTTCTACCTATGCCATACTTGACTTTTGAGCATAATTTAAAATAAATTCAATAAGTAGTATTTACTTTGGTGCCTACAGCCACTTTGTTACGTCACGTTGAATTTAAACCAGTTTATCTCATTTTTACGTTTAATTTTTCTGCAAAATTCAAAATCAATTCAAGAAATTTTTGTTGCCCGCCATTTTGTTTCGCTATCTTAATCAAAATTTTACCAATTTTGCTCTAAATCACACTTCATTCTTGCACAAAAATTGAAATTAATTTATTAATTAGTATTTTCAGGCATATTTTTTAAACATTTAATTGGGCCGCTATTTTGTTTCCTTGTATTGGATTCATATCAAAATGTTACCAGTTCATTCCTATGTAACACTTGTTTTTTATGCAAAATTTGAGGTAAATTGGATAATTAGTTTTTTTAGTAATATTTTTTTTTACATTGTTCCGCTATATTGAATTTTTACCAAAATATTACCCGGTCATCCCCATATGTCCCTTAATTTTTGACTAAAATTTGAAAACAATCTGGTAAGCAGTTTTTAAACTATTCCGGGGACTGTCAGATAGACTGATAGATTTGATAAGCATTTTTTTAAAACTAGGGACGCTATAACGTGAAGATATGTAAAACCTGAGAGGGTTTTTTCGTTACAAACGTTTTATTCGGCGGGCATCTTGAATTAGTAACACAGTTTTACTAGTTGATCCCTATACCACAATTAGTTATGTCACACAATTTGAAATAAATCCATTCAATAGGGTTTTCAGACTCAATTTTTAAATATTTTTATTATGCCTCCAGTTTCTCCCGCCATCTTGGATTTATACCAAAATATGATCACTCGATTCCAACATAATACTTCATTTTTGTGTAAAATTTGAAGTAAATTGGCTAAGTAGTTTTTAGGCTATTCCTCGAATTGACAGGCATCTAGGGACGCTAAAACGTGAAGATATATAACACCTGAGAGGGTAATTTTTTTGACGATTACAGACACTTTATTTAGCCGCCATTTTGTTCAGCCATCTTGAATTAGTGCCACAATATCACTAGTTCACCCGTATATCACAATTAGTTATGGCACACAATTTAAAATCAATCCATTGAGTAGTTTTTACAGGCTGAATTTTTAAATATTTTATTAAGCTACCATTTTGTTTCATCACCTTGGATTTGTACTAGAATGTAACCAGTTGATTCCACCATAATACTTGATATTTGTGCAAAAATTTGATATAAATTGGATGAGCAGTTTTTTAATAATTATTTTTTAACATTTTACTCGACCGACATTTTATTTCACCATATTGGATTTTACCAAAATATTACCATATAACCTTTATTTTTTTCAGTTGAGGTAGTAGTTTTTTAACTATGCCGCGAACAGACAGACAGACAGACCCACGGAATTGAGAAAACAAATTTTTTGGCATCTAGGGACCATGAAACATGAAGATCTGAAAAAATCTCGGAAGGTAATTTTTTCAGGGTGATTTTTTTCACCATTACAATACTTTCCTTTTACGAGGGATGTAAAAGCGGTTACACAGAGTGTCCCTGGAGTATAAAACAGCCACCTGAAAATTACACAAATTTATTTCAGAAGCATTAAGTTTACTTTAAAAAAACAACAAAACATTTTTTTTAATATTATTAATAAAAACGTTTACTATACCCATTAAGAATAATGGGGTACACTTTACAATCACCTTTAAATATACTTCGTTAGAAAGGCAAAACTCGTAAGCTTATACAAAAAAAAACAAGTGGATTACTCGAAGATACTTTGAACTAAAACTTATGCTAACTTTATTATAAAGTTACAACTTTATACAGAATTCTCTATCATTGGCATAAAAACGAAACTAACTTCAATTCGCAATGAGTACTCGACGGGTTTTTAAGTCCTCTTCTAACTTCTAACTTCCGGAAAATTAGATCATTATTTACTTTTTTATTACTCTTGCCCGGCTGTGCTTTAAAAAGCCACTTAATAACATTGCGAGTGCTTATCGAGAACAGACTCCAACCATAACCAGAGCTCTCTTTCGAATGAAACTTTATTTAATTAAAACTCCAAACGGTAACTTTTATTGGACCAATTTCCTTTCATAATTGTTATTTATACAATTTGATTTTGTGTAAGTGCATAAACGGAAAACGTTTTATTTATTTGAACGGTTTCAGTATTTATTCAAAGAGGATTTATGAAAATTTAATTTTGAGGTAATAGGTTGTTTAATTACTTTTTTAATTAATTTTGATAATATTAGTTATATTATAATAACAATTTTCTTAATTTTCGATAAATGCATTTATTAAATTTAACGCATAGCTCACTAAACATACTCGTACTACACTTTAAAGAAACAGAGGGTAACTCATCGGGATCGGACTCTATTCTGGGGTCAAGTTTATTAGACATACTATTACACTTTCTTAGGGAATGTAGTATAACACTTACTATTTAACTAGAGCATTTTATAGCGGGAAAACAAAATAGCAACGACCAGGTCTAATAACCGGCAAAACGTGCAAGTACTAAATTACATAATAAGAGTAATTAAAACCATCTTTCGTCAGCATCTTTTAACTTCTAAAAATAACGTTGTTACACTCAATTTTACAGCTTTTTTTTAAACGGGAATTAGATGTCCATTCGGTTAGATGGAGCGATGAATTTTCAGTAGAAATATAAGAATATTGGCCGCATTCACCACATCGTCCAGAAATGTTATTGAAGAAAAATATTGGTTTTATAGAAAAAATATGCAATAAAACAATACAAAAAATAGTGATGAAAGGTCTCGGTAACCAGACGATTTTTAAAAAAATCATATAAAATGGTGCAGTGCTTGCTCTTGGACTTGCTGAAAAATCTGGCTTAGTGTTTTAAATAAATAGATAATAATCCCAGAACTCAACCAATATTAAATAGTCTACCATCAAGAAGTGCATTTTTTTCCTTAATACAAGGTGCCACATATAAAATTGTAAAAATTCTGCCAAGGTCTAACATCAGCATATTTTAATACTTACAAAAAAATTGAGCAATGCTGAAGGTCGCCGAAAGATGTAATCCATTTGCCATCAGAAGAAGTTTTTATATTATTTTTTGTTCCTGCCTTAAAGTATATATATGTAAAACTGGAGGATCTGTATCTACTAGACATAAGGAACATGAAAGATGTACAACTAAAAATTAGATTGTTAAGTTAGATCTAGCTGAACACCAGCAGTTAAATAAACTTATTATTAATGTAAAGAACATAAGGTCTTTGGCAGTCTCTAGCTTTTTTAGACATCGGTTTACGAAAGATAGTTTAGAAATTTTATTGAAATCATGAACTACGTGCTGCATCATGCGTGAAAACCAATTGTTATAATGAGTCACGCGTCGCATTGATGAGCATAGGTTTTAATATCGTATAGCAAAGGGTTCTAAAACTGCCTCTTGTAATCCCAGGCGAAACGTCGGAAAGTAATTTTAAATTATCAGAGCCTAAATCCAGGAAGCAGGGTTCCTTTATTGACTTCAACAGTAATAGTTTTCGTATCAAATAAAATTACTATGTAACTTTTCCGAAAATACACAAAAAATAAGACTTAATTCAAAATGGAAATTTTTAAATTTCCTTATTAGAAAAATTGTAAATACGTGACATTGGAACATGCACGATAAACTCCATAATAAAAACCACAATCAACTCATTTTCCCCGACGATAAGCGAGGTTTTTTTAGAGAAGTAAAACTCTCCTAATTCGTTCTCTTTAATAAAGTCGATACTTATCGGTCATTTCCTTTTACCATCATGGTTTCTATGGCCGGAATGGGATGGTGGTCGTGTAATTCCGAAAGCTTTAGCCGGTGCTCTTACCTAATTAGGTTTCAATCGTTGACAAAATGCAAAATTCACACGTCGGTAATCTGTAATTGTCTTTAATTTCATTGCTTTTTTACTATATATTACAACAATATATATAATTTATAAGAAAAATTAATGCTAAGTTTAAGTGATTATTCTGGACGCGCGTTTCGCTAACCAAGTTAGCATCATCAGCAGATGATATAAACAGTTTATATCATCTGCTGATGATGCTAACTTGGTTAGCGAAACGCGCGTCCAGAACGGAACAAGTTATGGTGTAGTGTGATTAGAACTCTTGTATTTTGATTATAAATATACTTTAGAAAATCGTTAAAAGTTACTTTTCTCAAACGGAAACCCCCAATTTTTATAATTTTATCTTGTTTAACACTTAAAATAGGGGTGGCTTTGTATAAAGTTGTCTATTCCAAAAATTTGTAGTTTTTGAGTTATTGACGATTTAACATTTTTTATTCTAATAATACCAGAGGGCTTCTAAGTTTTTTTTTTAGTTTGCTATGACGGGGAAGCCTGGCGAGAACAAAACCGATTGGTTACTATAGAAACTTAATATTTATTTATTATAGTAATTATAATAATTATTAAACTAATAATCATGCCGGGGCGATTAAATTACACAGACGAGGATTATTTGAATTTGTTTATTATCTATGGGGAATCTATCAGAGTTTTAACAAGAACATGCCAGATATTTGCTGATAGATATCCAGATAAATAGGCATCGTCACCGAACAGCGTTAAACAAATGTTTGAAAACTATAAAAATGTTGAAACCGTGAAGACAAGAATTAATTAAAGAAAGCCTATTTCCATTATAGTCTAGTCTACACAAGAGCACAACTTATTTTTATTGAAAAGGCCATTTTTAGTAAATTTTGCTTCATCGGTCCAAAAAATATTGTCCAAAAATCTAGGGTTATCTTGTACCATTGTTAAAATAAACTCACAAAACTGTACTCTTTTTGGCAAATCAGTGTCTTTTAGATGTTGAACCAATCGTATTAAATAAGGTTGGAAGTTACTTTTTAACAAAATCCTATGCACTGAGTGCCTCAAGATTCCTGATTGTCTTGCCACGTTTCTTAGGGATGTCATTGATCTGCTGCAAAATATCCTAGAATTGCAATCTCGACATTTTCATTATCAACAATGGGCTTCCTCTTATCATTTTTTCCTTGAAGTTTCCAAAATTTTTATAGTTTTCCAACATTTGTTCAACGCTGTTCGGTGACGGTTTCTGTTTATCTGGATATCTATCAGCAAATATCTGGCATCTTCTTGTTAAAACTCTGTTAGATTCCCCATAGATAATAAACAAATTCAAATAATCCTTGTGTGTGTTTATTAATTATTATAATTACTATAATAAATAAATAATATTTTAGTAGGTAATTGTCAAACGACAATAAACATTACGTTTCTATAGTAACCAATTGGTTTTGTTCTCCCCAGGCCTCCCTATCATGGCCAACTAACAAGAAAACTAAGAAGCCGTCTGGCATTATTAGAATTAAAAAAATATATATATATATATATATATATATATATATATATATATATATATATATATTTTATATTTCTCTTCTTGAACCTTACAATTTATAAATATCAAGTACTTTCTTGGGATGAGGTTCGTGGATTGAACAAAGAAACTTTAATTGACGTTTCGCCTGTCCATTTCAGGCTTTTTCAAAATATTTAATTCTGCACATCTAAAAATTAAATACAAAAAGTGTATATATGTAAGCTAATAAATAAAAACAATTAGGTATAACGGCACGCACTAAAAATTATTAAAACATTTATTTAAAATAGTACAGTACATACCTTGAGAGAGATGTTCTTTTACCTTGCTTGGCAGTGTGGAGGTAAGTGATACACTGGTTAAAGAATTCTATTGTTTTTTTTTTATATATATATCCTTTAGTTTTTTTGATTATATTAACAATGTAGAACTATTTGTGGATACGGGTTGTTTTAAAAGTATTTGTGTGAGTCTGACAGTATACAGTATGTATTTATGATTGATGGAAAATAGTTTATAACAATTGAATTAAATTAGATTGTGATATATTTGGCTGAGATTGTCAATGTCTTTCCGATCGTTTACTGTATTTTTTTCTTTTTTTATCTCCACCATTTCTTTGAATGTCAGTTTATGGTAATGTTGTTCTTTTGATAAGACCGTTGTACTCCGTTGTAAACATGAAAGAGACATGAAACATGAATTTGATTTTTCGAGTACAACGGTCTTATCAAAAGAACAACATTACCATAAACTGACATTCAAAGAAATGGTGGAGATAAAAAAGAAAAAAATACAGTAAACGATCGGAAAGACATTGACAATCTCAGCCAAATATATCACAATCTAATTTAATTCAATTGTTATAAACTATTTTCCATCAATCATAAATACATACTGTATACTGTCAGACTCACACAAATACTTTTAAAACAACCCGTATCCACAAATAGTTCTACATTGTTAATATAATCAAAAAAACTAAAGGATATATATATAAAAAAAAACAATAGAATTCTTTAACCAGTGTATCACTTACCTCCACACTGCCAAGCAAGGTAAAAGAACATCTCTCTCAAGGTATGTACTGTACTATTTTAAATAAATGTTTTAATAATTTTTAGTGCGTGCCGTTATACCTAATTGTTTTTATTTATTAACTTACATATATACACTTTTTGTATTTAATTTTTAGATGTGCAGAATTAAATATTTTGAAAAAGCCTGAAATGGACAGGCGAAACGTCAATTAAAGTTTCTTTGTTCAATCCACGAACCTCATCCCAAGAAAGTACTTGATATTTATATATATATATATATATATATATATATATATATATATACATACACATACATATTCTTCGAAAATAGGTTTCTGGACCCTTAATGTATATTCAGTGAAACAGTTTTCTTGGGTATTTTGGTCCCAATTTTCTATATATAAAATGAAGATTTAGTTTGTATGTAGCATTTTATTTATTTTCGAACGTTTCGGCAAGTTTATATATATTATATTTAATATATATATATATTTATATATATATATATATATATATATATATATATATATATAGATATATATATATATATATATATATATATATATATATATATGTAAATGAAATAAAGTCAATTACAACTGTTAGGGAAGGGATATTTATGAGCGCTAGGTTCCGAGGAGTTGGCTGCATGGCGGGAAATGTAGATCACAGTGAAAATGATCTTCTCAATGGAACCTACATATTTTTTCTAGAGACCGGTGTAAAATCTGATATGTGCTACAAAGTTTCATATCTAAATACGTGAAATTGGGTCATGCTCGCCAAACTCCATAATTAAATCTACCATCAATTTATTTTCTCTCCATGATAAGAGAGGTTTAATAAGCTCCAATTAATTCTCTTTCCGTTTTCTTATTCTATCAGCTATCTATGGTCTGAACGGGGACAGATTCGGGTTATGTCGAAAACTTTATCCCGTGCTTTCTCTTAATTAAGTTTCTATGGTTGACACAATGCAAAATTCAAAAGTCGATATTCTGTAAATTTTATTAGTTTTAATGCGCGGAAATTATTTCTTCCTTAAGACTATATAGGCTATTAGACCAGTAAATTTCTCAGAGACCTGAAACACTACACAATTAAAAATGAAGAGATTCAATATTTAATGGTAATTAATTAAGGGCAAATTGAGATAATGTTATAATACATGGACGAATTCAGAGGAGAAAACTGTTGAATAGGCTTAAAAAGTACGATTTTTCACTTTTTCAACTATATCTACAAAAATGTGTTCAACATTATTTGAAGAAGATTCTACAACGACAAAACTGAGACTTTATTGAACTCTCTAAGCTTTGTTGAACCGAAAATAATAAGTCGTAAAATAAGGCTTCTAGGTTAGTAACAGTAGTAAGTACTACAGTAAGAATTTTTTTTTCATTTTTGAAACTTAAACAAAATACCTCGATCAAACCACAACATGGCAATACTTTGCATCTAATGGCTGCAATTTAATATAAACTTCACGTATTATACATACAGTATGATCACCAACTCTACGGCCAATAGCATCATCGAAAACGATCGGTGAAATTGGAGCTATTAGAACTAATAATTAATTCCGATGTAGTACGGTCTGAATCTAAGAAGGATTCCTTACTTAACTTTTGCCGTAATAGCTTTTGTACTGCATTAATAAAAATATTTAACTTATCTAAAAATAAAATGATGAGGTCAAAATTCACTTCTAAATCGATCTATAATCTCATATAAAGCCATGTCAGAAAAAAACTACAAATACGTGACCTTGGAACGTACACGGTAAACTCCATAATATGTACCATGATCAGTTTCTTCTCCCCCGACGATAAGCGAGTTTTTTTGATAAATGAAACTCTCCTAATTCGTTTTCTTCAATAAATTCGATACTTATCGGTCGTTTCTTTCTTCCATCAGTTGCATTCTATGGTTGCAACATCGGCAGGGTCGTGTAATTTCGAAAGCTTTATCCGATGCTTTCACCTAATTAGGTTTCTGACGTTGACAAAAAGCAAAATTCAGAAGTCAATGTTTTGTAATTTACTTTAATTTTATTCCGCGGAAATGCTTTCTTTCTTATAGACCACGAAAATGGTACAAAATTTATTTATGGTAATAAAACGATTGACGGGGATCCATCGGCAGTTCCAAATAATTTTCAAAAATAAATATTAGTTTCCAAAATTGGATTGACAATAAATTACCAAAAAATGTGTAATTTCAATTCTAAATAAACATAACAATATATATTCTGATTTTAAAGGTATAAGTTCAGAAATGATAAAATTGGATAAAGATTCTTAAAGTCTCCTTGGGTGTCCTGTTTTAAATAAAAACAAAAAAGTATTTTTAGAGCCAAAGATTATTTTGTTAAAACAACTGTTAGAAAATTTAATATTTTAGGTTTAAATACATCGTATTTTTTAATAAAACATATTTTTGCAATTCCACGAATTTTTACTTAGGTGTGCTCCCTCTTCGACAGCACATAAATCCCTTAAAGAATTTCATTTGGTTATTAAAAATATATTACAAAAAAAAAACTAATTGCATCTATAACAACAATGCTTACCTACAATGCATATTACTCATTTAAATAGGAGGCCTTGGAATTCAGGATACCGTTAATCTATTTTTTTTAGAAATATTTAATCAATAGCAAAGTTATGGTATGAGTGGGGATCGAACCCGGACTTTTGGATCTCTAGCCCATTGCTCTAGCTAATTGCGCTGTCGG
The DNA here is from genome assembly GCA_030620095.1 of Kuschelorhynchus macadamiae. Taxonomy (NCBI): domain Eukaryota; kingdom Metazoa; phylum Arthropoda; class Insecta; order Coleoptera; family Curculionidae; genus Kuschelorhynchus; species Kuschelorhynchus macadamiae. Next base: position 46,435 of record JAUTXW010003373.1, on the reverse strand, counting down.
ACCACTGGTAAACAATTCGTTAAAAATTGTACATATTAAAACCCACCAGTTTCATAACCATTGTTGATCCTGGTATTAGGTACCGTCCACATTAGTAAATTTATAATTTTTTACGTTATGCCCGTATCATCCAAATTTTAATTAGAAGTATTTTATCAGTCTATTTTTAAACTATGAAATATTTTTTAAGAAACATTTAATCAACAGCAAAATTTGGGGTACGAGTGGGGATCGAACCCGCATCTTTGGATCACCCATTGCTCTAACCAATCGCGGTATCGTACCACTGATAAGCACTTCGTTCAAACTTGTACATATTCGAAAAAAAGAGACCACGAAAATGGTATAAATTTCATTTATGACATATTATGTGCAAAATAACTGAGCGTGTTCTTTAAGTACATTCTAAATATTGTTGTTTTTCAAATCCCATCCAAAGGCTAATAGGGGAAATATATAAACGATTGTCTAAAGAGTCAAAAATTAGTTATTTCCTACTATATTAAAATGGGTTGGCCATATAAAAAGTTATTTTCTATAAATTTGTGGATACAACGAAATCCTATCTTTGGAGATATGTCTGGCAGTAAAGAGTTGATCAATTTTCAAAAAATTTCCTTAAAATGAGCTTTTCGGCAAATGCCAATAACTTATGAAGTCTAGGGAAACATTGTTTAAACAATTATTTTGCTGTAAATTTAAGTGATGCCAGATTAAAAGAAGACATCAGAAAATTGCTGAACGATGTCAATGTCAATCACTTAAAAGTTCATTTTATTCGCTGGTCAAACACTATAAGTTGTAGTTGTTACAAAATAAAACGTCAAACATAGTGTCAAGAACATATTAATTTCTTTATAGTTTTTAACAAAAAAACGGCTATAACGCTTCCCACTGTATAATCCCCTAGCTAGTTTTCTTGTTGTATTGTATCTAAAAAGGACAACATTCATTGTGCTTCAGATATTTTTTTTGTTTTTAGTTCACTGTCGCGTTGATTTTTAATATTAAGAACTGAAATTGTCCAAATGGTAACAAATTTTTTCGTTCGTTACAATGTTTGGTTCAGAATATGCAAAAATATCAAGTTAAATTAAAACTATTATACGTTTTCTAAATTAATAGCATTAAACCCCATTTGCCTGGATTAATATCAGACACCACGTGAATTTTCAAGGATCTATTTTATCGATCCGAAATCAATTAAAGTGACAGGAAATGCTTGAAAGAGAATATTCTAGTTTGGATCATAATTGCTGCATTTGAAAATTATTTTATACATAATCTTTATAATTGGAGTAATATACTATAATATGGTTTCTAACTGATTTCTTTTGAGGCATAGTTCGTTTCAGGCTTTTCCTATTTTACACATTTACTAACTGTTTATGAGAGTTTTGAGAATGAAATAATTTTTTTGCGAAAAAGAAAAAAGTGATAGGACAAATCTGAAAATTGGCTAAAAGGCGCATAAAGTAACAAAAATTAAGAAAAAATCCAAAATGGGAAAAATATCGAAAAACAAAGCTCCTACAGGACTTTAAATTTTCTCAGAAGATGTGAACTCTAAAATATTTCGGAACAGAATGAGGAAAAATGACATGAGTTTTGTTTGAAAATATACAGTTTTATTTTAGTTGAATAAAAGATATTCATTAGTTCTTTTTAGTTAGATTTTAGTTGTTAAGACACTTTGTAAATTTTGATTCTATAAAAGTTGATTTGCGTCCAAAGGAATTAGCAAATTTGTAGTTAGGTAAATACGAGTGATTAACCAACATCTGATTTTTTGAAACTTTGATAAGCTGAAAAAACTTTGTTCCAAGTAATTAGTGAAAATACTCGTTTGTGATAAAACTTTAAACTGATTAACTTTTTACGTACAGAGTAGGTACGTAGTGCAGAACCCTAAAAAGTGACAATGTCGAAAATAGTGATTTTCTTGAACGTTCAAACGACTTGGAATCATTAGTGAAATATTTTAGTCGCGGTGTAAGGACTTAGTAAAGCGTACACAAGGTCTACGGATCGTGTTTATAAGTAGATAAAATCATTAAGATTTTTTGACTAAGCCTAAGGTAAGCTTTTCCGTAAATTGACATCGTTCAGCAATTTTCTGATGTCTTCTTTTAATTTGGCATCACTTAAATGTGAAAAGACTTGTCTTAGGTATTTAAATCCATCACCATCTTTATTCAAACTCTTCACAAAGTTTTTCATCAGCCCAAGTTTAATGTGAAGAGGAGGCAAAAGGACATTTTTGAGATCAACAAGAGGTATAAATTTAACATTTTGAGATTCCGGTTGAAATTCGCTTCTTGCTGGCCAAATTTTTGTTACATAATTCTGATTTATTGCACGACTGTCCCATAACCAAAGGAAATAGCAATATTTTGTAAATCACCCTTGAAGTCCCACTAAAATCGCTATAAATTTTAAGTCCCCACCTAGCTGCCATACCTATTGTAGTTTATTTTATCCAAAACCGTGCGCATATTTTCATAATTTTCTTTCATTGCAACTGAACCAGTTGCCCATGGTATAGAGGGTTTTAAATTTCCATTACGCAATAACACAACTTTTAAGACGTATTTAGATGAGTCTATGAATAAGCGCCACTCACAGGGAGAATGTTCAATATCAAGTTGCTGCATTAAACTGTCTATATCAGTACACGCGCACAACGAATTTTCCATACTGTAGAATTCAGAAAATATAGCATTTTTTTTCTGAAAATCGTAATTTTTGTTTCTTTGACCAATAGGTTCCATTCCTTAAGACGGGAACCCAAAAGTTCTGACTCTTACTTGGATAACCCCAAATCCTGTGGTAAAAGTGGGATCGGTGCACTGTTCTCCTGAGCTGCCTTATGATGCGTTATCTCCATTATCTCCCAAATCAATAGCTTGCCAATTTAAAGGCGCAATCGGCACTGGCAAATTTGAATTATGAGGAACAGGTCGTATGGCACATTGCAAAGTTGGATATTCTATATTGTGCTTTCCCTTTTTGAAATAACCTTCAGTCTTTGTCAGGCAAAAATAACAATCGTCAGAATTATTGGTGGGTTCTCGCCATACCATTGGAACTGCAAAAGGCATACTTTTTCTCTTTCCCTTCATCCACTGCACCAATGACATTGACACTACAACTAACACAGCGCACATGGGAAACCCACCGCTTATCTTGATCCCCAATTAACACACCCTAAAATCGCCTAGCTTGTGATTTCACCAGAAATTCTCCACAAATATAACAAAATTTGTCAGGGAAAATTTTGCAACTTCGGCGCGTTTGACTCGACATTCTCGTCTTCACATACACTTGCTTATTGATACACAGAGAACCACTCAATTCAAAACATAACAGAAGAGTGATGCTTAACGTTTATTTTATCTCTAATGTTGTAAACGACCCAGTCTAGGTAATTTTTCCGTTGTAAAATGGACTCATTTTAGCCGCCCACAATAAAATGTTTACCAGCCAACATTAAAGGTTCTAATTAGGCTATTAAAAATGGTACGTATTAGGGCTTTCCGAATATTTTTTTTTATTATTAGGAGGGTATTTCCATTGTGAAAATAATGAGCTGGCCTGTGTTAAAAAAATCTTGTCGGCCAGTGAATTATTTTTCTTCGGAAAAACAGTAGAACATTGGGTTTCCGTTTGATCATAATCTGAAAGATTTTTTAGCTCGGTAAGTGTAGAAAACTCTGATAGAAAAATATTTTGTGAGCTCTTTTCATTCACTGAATTATATCCTTGTTATTATTATATAAATTTGACAATTTCCTAACGTTCGACGTTCCGACGATGTTTAGATATTAACTTATGCGCTCACACTATACATCCACCGGCCCAAGCTCTACTAAAATGCGGTTCGACCGATGCCCCCGTACTTTTCTTTCCGCTCGATCTGGTATGAACACGGTGGGGAGCGTTAACTGCACCGCGTCGAGTACATTTGTATTTGGTGTAACTTATCTGGGACTATGTATTAAAACGGTGGAAATTTCCACATACGGCAAAAAATTAAGGTGAAAGAACCAAAAAACAAGACAACTTCAACTGATATGTTTGCGACTTGTTATGTTCGTTTAAACCTGCTCGTTTCTCTAATGTGGGCAGTGTTGCCGTTTTCAAATAAGCATTCTATGGTAAAATAAAACGTTTTGTTTTATTTTTTAAATTTAGGTTGTTCACGCATTTTACTAAGAAAAAATTTGTAGGCATTTTGTAGAAAATCATATAATTAATTGTTTTACACAATAAAACTCATAAATGTGTTAACGATATGATTAAAGAGTGATAAAAAAAAAACTTTAAACCATTTTTCTGAAAAATATCAAGGAATTGACCCTATGTTATTTAAGCATTTTTTAAAGAAAATGGTCCATACTATCGTATTTTAAAATATTTGTAGTCAAACCCCTAACACCCCCTATGGAGCATTAAAAAAACAAATTTAACGTAGCTAAAAATTAACGCAACAGATTAAAATTTAATTCTAAACGAATTTCTAATCTCATAAATTGCAATATCAAAAATTATATAAATACGTGACATTGGGACGTGCCTGTAAACTCCATAATAAAAACCAGGATCCATTTATTTTCCCCTCTCGATAAGCGAAATTAATAAAGTCTAATTGATTCTCTATAATAAAGTCGATATTTATCGGTCGTTTTTTTCTTCCATCAGGTGGTTTTTGTGGACGGAACGGGGCATGTCCGTGTAATTTCAAAAACATTATCCCATGCTGCCACCTAATTTAAGTTTCTATCGTTGATAGAAAGGAAAAATTCAGAAGTCGATAATCTGCCAATTTCATTACATAAGAAAGTTAAGAATATTTATTAGGCCAGTATAGTCTTCAGAGACATGAAACAATACATAATTAAATATGAAAAGGTTTATTATTTACTCGTTTCACTAAGGTGTAAATTGAGAGAATCTTATAATAAACGAGTGAATTCAGAGGGAAAGACTCTTGGGGGCGAAAAGTATGTTCAACATTATTAAAAGTTTAGTTGGACAAAAATATGAAGTCGTGAATTAAGGGTTCTACTTATGTGTAATCTGAGTGATTCATTATGGATTATTTCTTCGTACATTTTTATGTTAATAAAAAAAAGACTGCATTAAGTAATTTGTTGTCGTTTGCAAAATACCTCGATCGTAACGTTTGTACTCTGGATGATGACAATACTTTGCATGCAATGGCTGGAATTTTAAATAAAACTATAGACAGTATAATTACTAATTCTACGATCAATCTCATTATCGGAAACGATTGGTAAAATTGGAGCTATTAGAACAACCCAATTTCATATTTATCATAAAGTGAAAAAAGATGGTTTTATAACGTCATATTATTTAAAAATGTTAAGCTTAGGCCTTCAGATACATGACGTATGCCTCAGCAGTTCTCTGTTGTGACTATTTATAGAGGAGGTTCTTTATTGCCTTTAACCTTCGTTGGTTACTTTAGTCCGAGGAATATTTTAAATAGAAAAATATTAAGAATTAATATTTCTTTCTTGTTCTACTAATTCATATACAAAACTCGGAAATGTATTAAGAGGAAACTTATATGTGAAATCATTACTAGCTATTCCTAAAATTTAAAATATTTAGGAAAATTACTGTCTGCAAAATATTCGCTTAAAAAATAAAGAAAAATCAGCATTTTAAAGGTGGCGCCATCTACGAATCGATATAATGCTCGCCAATGCTGGCCGGATATTCTATAGCGAATACTTAAGTTTTAATTTGAAATCGATATTTTTGATTGGTTGAATGAAAAAAAAAAACGAGCAAAGGGACACTACAGTTTCCCAAGCAAAAAAAATTAAACCCGACAACAATAAATCTGATTGCAGATATACAGTGTGTCCCAGATTCGCTTCTCTATACAGGGATCTCGGCTCCTATTATACCTACAGCAAAAGTTAAACGGGGAAAGTTTTAGAGGAAACTTAGTGCATTCGATATCCGGCTTCAGATTTACGATCGATCTATTGTTTTTGGAAATATCGGGAAAAACCGAAAATTGCGGATTTCGTTTTTGGCCAGTATATCCAGAACGGTAAATTTGACAGCTGCCAAAATGTGACATTATTCGGACACATTTTTAAGACAAATAAGATGGCGTATACGACACGTCTTCATTGTTTTTTGTTTACCAGCAACCCGCCTCAACTTTCATTTTTCTTATTGCCGCCATATTGGATTTTTCGATTTTTGGAAAGAGCCTAAAATTTCCAGTCTAGTGATATGTCACAAGTGCATTAAAGATTTTAGTATCATTGAAATATTACACTTCGTAAAATTAGGTTTCAGTTTTTTCTAAGGAGGCAATGATTTAAAGTAATGTTAGCTCTTAATGCTTTTCTAAGGAGGCCATGATTTATCTGTAACAAAATTGGATTTTAACTTTGACGTTAAGTTAAATAGTTGAAAGTATCAAAGCTGTGTTTTAATAAGTAGTAGGTATGTTTTTATCCCAACAAAATCATAAATCTGAAAATGGCCGGCATTCCGTATTCAAATGAAGAAAAGGTTGACATGTTAGCTCTGTACTTTCAATCATACAGAAACGCCGACGTTACCTCAGCAAGGTATTTGGAGATGTACCCCGAATGACGGCAGCCTTATAAAACCCAATTCAGGAAAATCGTAGTTAATTTAATTAACCATGGTGCCTTCAAACAACTAGAATTGGATACAATAATAATAATGAAAATCGAGACAGAAACATTTTACAAGCTATCAACGAAAACCCTAGTGCATCGGTAAGAACTATAGAACAGGAAACTAATGTGCTAAAATCAACAGTACAGAGAGTTTTAAAGAAGAATAAGTACCATCCATACAAACCCATAATAGTACAAGGACTTAAGGAAACTGATTTTCCAAGACGACTACAGTTCTGTGAGTGGTATACTAGGAGATTTAATGAAAATCCTGATTTTGTAAATCATGTCTTGTGGTCCGACGAGAGCAGGTTCACGAATTGTGGAGTCTTTAATGGCACAACCGTCATCATTGGGCTGTGCAAAATCCTCACGAAGTGGCAGAGAGACGTCTACAGATCAGATTTGGAAGTAACGTTTGGTGTGGGATCATTGGTAAGTTAATCTAACCAATCTTTTTTAAATAGGCACCAAATCATAATCTTTTTTTTTCGTTTAGTTCTTTAATGATACTAAAAGGGTATAATCTAATAAAAAAAAAGTAAAACGTTCTACTCTTGTCAGTCAACTTACTTTTTTGATATTGTATTACATTTTTATTCAATCATTTTGTATTGTAGTTTCGAAGAACCTATAAAAATAGAATTGGGTTCAATAAATTTATTAACACTTTATCTAAATTTTCTGCAGATTTAGCTAATTCTCTAAAATTATTTTGTTTGTCTGAATTTAATGATTTATTATTACCCGGGAAGCCTAGTTCTTGCGTTATGAAAAAAATACCATATTAATCAAATGTCGAATTATTTTTCTATTTTCATTATGATTTATAGAAAGGCGTTCAGCTGTATTTCCGAATAATTTAAATTTTAAAGCGCAAGGGGTTTGTTCTTTTGATATTTTATGTTTTATTAAGGCAAGGTGTACTTCTTTAAGATTATTATATCACTAAAATAAATTGATTTAGTATTTCCGAAATTAATATGCAATACCAACAAAATAATTTATTACGGCTATTACTTCCTGCTAACCAAATATGTTTTTCTTTTTCGTAATAAAGCTGAATAGGTTTCAACTGAATACAAGCTCATTCATTACGGGATGTTTCGATAATTACTTTTGGAAAGAAAATATCTACTTTTTAATAAAGATAATTTTCCCTTTATAATTTATAGTTTCTAGTACCACCTGGCCTACCCTGCCGCCCTTGACTATTGGGCACCTATTTATAAATTATTAATCATTTCAGGAAATCGATTTATTGGACCATTTTTGTTTGACTACAACCTAAACGGGCAGAGGTACCTAGAGCTTGTGTCCGGCTCACAATACCATTCAAGTCAGGAACTTCTTAAGAGAGCAGTTTGACGAAAGAATAATTTCTTTATATGATCCAATATCTTGGCCTCTTAGATCTCCTGACCTGTCGCCTCCGGATTTCTACCTCTGGGGTCACACGAAGAATGAAATCTATGAATTTGGTCCCCCCGTGACCATAGAAATCCTGTGACAAAAAGTTCTGGACATATTTAGAAATACTAACCGAAATACGCTTACCAGGGCTGTATGAAAAACGGTTACCAATTGTCAAAAATGTCTCGATGCAAATGGACTTCATTTTGCAGATTTGTAAATTAATGTTACCCACTTACAAAGTAGTTAAAGCTAATTTAGATTTTTTAAGTTCGTTATTTACGTTTATGATGTATTGAAAATCCAATGCGTTCAATACATTACTTACTTATTAATGTAATCTTGTGACAAATAAATCATGGCCTCCTTTAAAAACATTCAAAACCTAATTTACGAAGTGTGATATTTTGATGACACTAAAATCTTTAATGCACTTGTGAGGCATCACTAGACTGGAAATTTTAGGCTCTTTCCAAAAATTGAAAAATCCAATATGGCGGTCATAAGAAAAATGAAAGTTGAGGCGGGTTGAGCGTTAACAAAAAACAACGTGTCGTATACGCCATCTTATTTGTCTTAAAACTGTGTCCGAATAATGTTACATTTTGAGAGCTGTCAAATTTACCGTTCTGGATATACTGGCGAAAAACGAAATCCGCCATTTTCGGTTTTTCGCCGATATTTCCCAAACTTATTGATCGATTGTTAATCTGAAGCCAGATATCGAATGCAATAAGTTTCCTCTAAAACTTTCCCCATTTAACCTTTGTTGTAGGTATAATAGGAGCCGAGATCCCTATATAGAGAAGCGAATCTGGGACACCCTGTATAAGGATAAAAACATCGAATGAAAACGGATAGCTTTAATCCTAGAACATATTTTTATCTGTTAAACTTTAAAATCAATCGGTATATTTACTACAATTCTATTTGTACAAAACGAGGACTGTCTCTGTCACAATATCGACATACTTGCTTTACAAAATCTGCAACTAAAAATTTATACATTTTGAGTTAACGATCAGAAATAAATGTTGCTTACCACCATGAACATCGATCTTTGTATCAACTCCACTATTGGAATGAACAAGTTGGATCCAATTAATTGGTATTGAAAAAATTTTCTTCGGCTGGACTGATGTCTACCATAATTTTTCCGATAGCACCAGTGGAATACTTTGGCTCGATTTCCCGTAAGTGCAAAACAGGATACAAAAGGCAATGTGAATGTTGAATTCCTTGTGGCAATTACCAAGGTTAAAATGAGAAAATATGTAAGACATTGACAAATGATTTTTTTAAATATTTTGTTCGTAGAACTTTCTATATATCCTGTGGAAACATTGTAAACTAATTAAGAATTGTAATGAATTTTATAATACTTCTAATATATAATTATTCTTGCCTACAAAAATAGCAAACAATACGCTTTTCCTATACTAAACGAATTAAGTGCATGAAACTAGTTAAGCTTTTTTATTGGAAAAGAATGCCGCATTAGAAGTAAACTATGATTTACAAGTTAAAATCAGATGTACTATTTGTTGCATCGAGTTCTAAAGCCAGACATTTTCTTGTTTTGAAATAAAAAAAGGTAGTGCACAGCTTAAACAAATTTTATATAGTTTTGAGTATGCAATGCATAAAGTGAAAATATTTAATTATCATTAATTAAATTATAATTTAACACTGGCGGGATCCAAGAACCAGGATTTCTCAGTTAACTGTTGTCGTAAGAGCTTCCATTACTACATTATTGTAAATATTTAACTTAACTAAAAGTAAACCAACAGATCAAAATTCATTTTTAAATCGCTCTATAGTCTCATAAAAACCACAAATACGTGATATTGGAACATTCACGATAAACTCCACCATTAATTTGTTTTCCTCCGACTATAAGGGAGGTTTTTTGATAAATAAAACTCCCCTAATTCGTTCACTTTAATAAAGTCGATACTTATCGGTAGTTTCCTTCTTCCATCAGCTGCTTTCTGTGGTCGCAACATGGGCAGGATCGTGTAATTTCGAAAGCTTTATCCAATGCTCTCACGTAATTAGGTTTCTATCGTTGACAAAAAGCAAAATTCAGAAGTCTTTTAGAATTTTGTTTAATTTTGTGGCGCGGAAATGCTTTTTTTGTGATAGACCGCGAAAATGGTACAAAATTTATTTATGACATGTTATAAATATTAATTTGTCTTCCAAAATTGGACTGGCAAGGAATTACAAATAAAACGTGAAATTTCAATTCTAAATAAAAATAATAATATATATTCTGATTTAGAAAATATAAATTCCGAAGTGATAAAATTTCTTTACGTTTCTTTTGGTGTCCTCTTTCAAATGAACGCAAAAAAGTGTCTTAAGAGATAAAGATTATTTTTTTAAATTATTACCAAACTTAAGTATTTTAGGTTAACCCAATGACGTCAAAAAGAAATAGACCCCGGATTTCATTCATAAAAATGAAATAAATAGAATCAAACATCAATTTGTTGTTGTATATGAGTGGAAAAAAGACGGACTGATCGCATAAAGAATAGTTTGCGGTGAAAATTGCAACGCTGTCAGATATCTTCGCGAGGCTTACCAGTGGTGTAGCTATTTTTGAGATAATGTATTATTTGCAATATTTTTTGAGCCCAAATATTATTATGGTGGATACGACGGTTTTTTGTTCTAAGATGAACACGAACGACTTCACTTTGCAAAAGTGAGAGTTTTAATAACAACTTGAAAACAACTAATTTAGATATTATGTCGTGGAAAAGTCTGCACTAAATGGGAAACTTTTTTATTATCAATTTCTCGAAAAACTTTCTTCTTGATAAAACTTGTGTGTTTGTCGAAAAAATAGTTTTCACAATATTCAACTTTAAATCAAATATACAAGGCATTCAAAAAATACGAAAAAGTGTATTTCAAAAATTAAAATTTTTGTGATTGTCGCGGCCGTAAAAAATCGTAAATAAAGGTTTAGTATTAATTATGTCATATTAGTAATAGCTAAGGAAAGATTTAAATGAAATATGTTTTTTTCCTGTTTGACCTTAAATATCTCCATAACTACAATATAAAAAATTTTACTCCCATAAAACTACCGTCAGAAAAATTTTATTTTTTTGAAATTGTTAGTGAAATCCATTTTTTTGAATATCCTGATCTAAAGTTTATTACTATCAAAAATATTGTTTTTTGAATCACCAACTTTTATCAAGAAATCAATAATAGAAAAAGTAAATAAATGCATTAAAATGCAAGATGTTTAAAAATAAAATCATCGAAACATTTTGGTGATTCTGAAGCACCCTGTATAATATTTTACACTATATTTGAAACTTATTTTTTTTTTATAAAAATTTAAATAACAAGATTGAAAGTGCACATTATAAATTTTCACCCGGACACGTGGTTTATAAAAATAAAACAAAGTTTAAAAGTTTGGTATCATGTATTTATAAACGGTTTGATATAATAACAAACAACTATTATTATCGACAAAACAAAAGTAGCAGCATATTAATTTAATATTTCATTATTTATATAATAATTAAACTCGTCTATTACATATTTAATGATTCAGTGACAATTTTCAAAATCGGAAATTCAGAGGAAATTTTATATAGCTTTATATATATATATATATAAAACTTTAGGTTAGCAAGAAGCTAATTTAATATAATTGTATCAATAATTATCTGTGACAAAAGATCAGGCACGTAGTCTAGGGGGGGTCCGGACCCCCCCCCACGCTCCGCGCGATAATCTAAAAATATTTTTTTTACATACATTTTACATAATTGAACCTACGAAAGTAGAATTCCAATAACTGCTGATTAGCAGTTCAGTATTGGCTCTGCTTACTACAGCTATTTTTTAACTCGAACCTCAGGAAAATTAAGGAGCAGGCTATTTTTTGAAATTCTAACTTTTTGACGGGTTTTTTTAACAAGCCCAAGTATGTAAACAACTAAACAAAGACGCACCTAATGATTTTTTCGTAAGTACGACAGTTTCTAACATAAATCGATAATTTCGTTTTTCTTCCACAAAAATCTCCTGTCATAAGCAAAATTGCGAATGCGTGCCGAGACCAAATTTATGATAATTCCAACAAAAATTATTATTATTAAACTTAGAATATATGGTAGCTGCTGAAAATTTCTCTTCGTGATCCAATTTCACACAATTTTGAAGTTCTTATCTTTACGTATACAAAACACGATTTAAGGAATAAGAAAATTATTGAATTTACCTTTGGGGATTGAAAAAAATTACCTCAAAAAAATATTCGATTTTGACAGTGAGGAATATTTAGAATTCTCAAAAAAAGAAAAACTTTTAAGCAAACGCTCATTAAAAGTAGTTTTAGAATTTCGAGAAAGTACTAAAAAGAAAGATGAATACATTTATGATTAAAGAAATCTAGATTTTTAATGTAGCAATATGGTTCCAGACACTCTATGGAAGATAGCACCACATTAACCTTGATATTAACAAAGTGACTACGCACTTATTTATTAAAATACTATTAAATATATAAAACCTAAAAATATTAAGCAAAAGTCGCCAACGTCCTATTTGCTCAAGATATACCTATAATTTTTTACATTTTCATAATTGCTGTACCTGCAATGTTTTAATAGTTTTTGCAACTTTTTTTCATATTTTGTTGCACTTGCAGGGGGACTAGCAACAAGTGAAAAAAAAAGCATTCTTCTTAATAATTCTTTCGTCACTGAATTGGTTTTGACAGGGTTGGATCCCCCTAGAACTGAAATCCGGGCTACGTGCCTGCAAAAGACATATTTATATAATGGTTCATGTGGCAATATTTATTATTAGCAATAAGCTTAGTCATTAAAGAACAAGCATTTCCATAACAAAATACAACCAATAAAAGGGTGAGTTCTCATTACTATTGTTACTAAAGATGGAGATAAAACTAAATTTTGTTACATGGACCCACTTTGTGTTTTGATAACTATACCAAGAGTATAATGCTTATTTAATACCTTTCTTTATTAGCTTATCATCAACTTCAGGGGAAATATGTAATAAAATATAATTTATCACTTTTTAATGCAACCTATTTTTTGAAATCGGGTTTGTTTTTCAAAACATTTTGATTTCACCCTTTTTCCAACACATTTTAGTTCCATTTACGCGAAGTTAGGTAAAAATTTCGGTCCACTACTTTTAAAAGTTTGCCAGGCTCGCGGCAAGTAATATTATATAAAAATGCACCACCCTTACATGTTTTGGATCTATTCATATTTACAGAAAATGAGCAATAAACATGGCCCAATATTAATATGAATGCAAAATTGAACTTCGTGTCCCTAAAAACCACAAAAACAATATTATGAAAAACAATATCTTTACAGTACTTAGCCCCCAATTTATCCCCTTTTTTCCCCACCATCCATCTTCCCCGCTACACATTTCACTTATTGACAATATAAGTATTTTGTGCCAAGATGTTTAATATTTTTAACATTCATTATAATATATTATATTAATATTTATATTACCGAAATCACCTGATAAAAACAGATTCTCCCTAGTTGGGATAATGTACCTCAGGATGGTATTTATTTACTTTTTTGATTACTTATTTTTAAAAACCAAATTTTTAGGCAATAAATTAAAGCATTTCAAATTCATTAAAGAGAATCTATGGTAAATGAAAAATTGTAAAGTAACACTATTGCGCTATTTTCATTTTTTGTATATGCTTGCTATATGAGAACTCCGACACTACCCTAAATATTCCTTGAAAATTTCATAAAAAATGCAAACCATCCTGTAGTAATTAATGACAACATAAAATAGTGGGTCTTACAGCTTACTCAATTAAAATTTAGTACCTATGCTTTACCAAATAGTATATTTATGTTGTTTATTAACCCCTCAAAAAAGGTGATTTGATAAATTTTAGAGGAATATTTGAGACTTTTCACAAATATATAAATTAGCAAAACGTTGTACTCCGTTTATCATCAGTGTCTTCGACTTTATAGATAAGTTGAAGTTATAAAAAATTAATTTAAGCCCAACGGAAATGTGCAATACAAAAACAATACTTCATTTGCAAATATAAGAACGCTATTAGACGGTGATTTGACCCTTCAACTACAGCACTGGTATGACATATCTTACTTACCTTCGAAAACAAACTTCTGGGTTTAAATCGTTTCATTTTCTGCAAATAAAGCAAGTTCGCACCATTCTCTTAAAGTTTTTTAAACAGATTCTTGAAAATAGCCACACAAAACCCTTGGATTTCTGAAAAACACTTATTTCACCAACTAGAACAATTACAACGCCGCGCATCAAATAGGTCGAAATCATGAATGACTACGACCGTCTTCGGCGTTTTCCGAATGATCCCGAAAGAAATCTGTAGTATACTCGAAAAAGGTAGAATTCCGACGTTGCCGATTATTCTGGGCTTTATTTCTTGAAATAAGGAATAATAATTACAGAATATTTAAATTACATTGAAAACAGATTCGGTTTGAGTTATTTATAATAAGCTATTTAATTATCCGTTTTAAAATATTCTATATGGAAATTTATACTGAGAATTTCTGGAATTCCTTGTTTATTTAGATAATAGTATAAAGGATGATATCCGTTATAATCTGGCCACAGTAACGGTTTGGCAAACCAGGGTTAATGTTGGATTCCTCCAAAATGTAAAGTAAACACCTGGGTCTATATTATTTCCATGTCGTTGGGTTAACCTATATCGTATTTTTTCTTAAAGCATTCCTTTGCAATTCCGCGAATTTACTTTTTTCTTAGGTGTGCTCTTTTTTGGACAGCACATGAATCCCTTAAAAAATTTGACATGATCATTAAAAATACATTACAAAACATTTTATATTGCATAATGTTTACCTACAATGCACATTATTTAGCTTTTTTAGGATCTAATAAAGATGTTTTGGATTTAGTGAAACATAATAAACATACATTTAATATTTGAGATACATAGTAACCTAACCGCCTTAAAAAAAGATAATGGTAAAAAATTAATTTATAACATGCTATAAGTAAAATGAATGAGCAACTTTTTTTAAGTGCATTCTAAATAATGTTGTTTTCCAACCACCCAAAAAAATAATTGGGGAAAATATATAAATTACTGTCAAAGTGTCAAAAAAAATTAAATTGGTGTTGAAAATCGACATCGGATAGATTGATGTCTATCACAACCTGTCCGATAGAACCAGTTGAATACCTTGACCCGATTTCCTGTAACAAAAAGCTGGATTCAAAAAGCAATGTGGCTATTTCAATTCAGGCTTTGTAGATATGTTGAGTTCTTTGTGGCGAATACCAAGACAAAAATTGTGAAAATGTCTAAGATACTGTGTGTTGAAAATCGACATCGGATGGATTGGTGTCTATCACAACCTGTCCGATAGAACCAGCTGAATACCTTGACTCGATTTCCTGTAACAAAAAGCCGGATTCAAAAAGCAATGTGGGTATCCCAATTCAGGCTTTGTAGATATGTTGAGTTCTTTATGGCGAATACCAAGGCAAAAATTGTGAAAATGTCTAAGATACTGGAGTATAATTTATAGAATATTTCTTCCGTAACTAAATGATTCATTTTCTTCGTACCGTATACAATTTTTTTAATTCTTATGATATATAATTTTCCTTACATGTAAAAAATAGCAAATAATATGCTGATCCTATACTAAATGAATGCCAAAATTAAGTGCATGAAACTAGTTCAGCTTTTATATAGGAAAAAGAATTATCACATTAAAACTAAATAACATGCTAAAAGTAGATGAATATGAAAATCACGATTGTGGTCTCTTCCACGATATGATATCTTCTGTCCTGTTAATCATAAAAAGTTTTTTATGTTAATATTTTTTAAGTTATAAGGTCTATTTTAATATACATTTTTCTCGCCCGAGGCAACGAGAACCTTTGCCGAGGGAATATATAAAAAATAGCGACTTTCAAAAGAATTTTCCATATTTTCAGTTAATTTTGAATCGTCATATATCACTCAATGCATCGAGTTCTGCCGCCAGGCATTTTCCTTGTTTCGAAATAAAAAAAATACAGCACAACTTAACTTTCAAACGATTTTTCCATATTTTGAAACAATTTTGAACCGTCATATATCCAAAACTATTTACTGCACCGAGTTCTGCAACCAGACATTTTCTTTGTTTTGAAATGACGAAAAAAAAATACTGAACAACTTGGGCAAATTTTTGTGTAGTTTTGAATATATAGTACATAAAGTTAAAATGTCCGATTCTCATTAATCGCGTTCTTTTTCGGCCAAAATTAATTCCAATTTAAATTCAAGAACCAGGATTTCCTAATTACCTTTTGTCGTAAAAACTTTCATTACTACATTATTGTAAATATTTAACTTATCTAAAACTAAATTAAGTGATCAAAATTCACTTCTAAATCGCCCTATAATCTCATAAAAGCCACATCAAAAAAAAATACAAATACGTGACATTGGGACGTATACGAAAAATTCGATAATAAAAACCACGATTAATTTATTTTCCCCCGACTATAAGCGAGGTTTTTTTGATAAATAAAACTCTCCTAATTCGTTCTCTTTAATAAAATCGATACTTATCGGTCGTTTCCTTCTTCCATCAGCTGGTTTCTATGATCGGAACAGGGGAAGGGTCGTGTAATTTCGAAAGCTTTATCCCATGCTCTTACCTAATTAGGTTTTTATCGTTGACAAAAAGCAAAATTCAGAAGTCGATAGTCTGTAATTGTCTTTAATTCTATTGCCCGGAAACGTCTTTTTTCTCATAGAAAATGAAAATGGTATAAATTCATTTGACATGTTATAAAGATAATGATGTAACAATTGACGAGGATCGATCTGTAGAACTAGATGAATTTAAAAATATTATTAAATTCTCTTCCAAAACTGGACAGAAAGTTAATTACAAAAAATATGAAATTTCAATTCCAAATAAAAATAATAATATACATTCTGATTTTAAAAATATAAGTTGCGAAATGATAAAATTTGATAAAGTTTCATTAAGTTTATTGGGTATCCTCTTTCAAATAAAAACAAAAAGTATTTCTAGTCAAAGATTTTTTTTTGTAACAACTGTCACAAAATTTAAGAATTTTAGGTTCACCTACATCTTATGTTTTATTAAAAAGTTCTTTTGTAATTCCACGAGTTTGCTTTTAAGTGTGCTCCTTGTTGGACAGCACATGAATCCCATAAATAATTTGATTTGGTTACTAAAAATACATTACAAAAAATTTCTAATTGCACCTCTAACAATAATGTTTACCTACAATGCACAATACACATTAAAATGGGATGCCTTGGAATTCGCGATACCGTTAATTTATATTATTCAGCTTTTTTAGGATCTAATAAAGATGTTCTGGATTTAGTGAACATACTCGTCCACATTACATTTTAAATTAATTTAACAGTTTTAATGATGAAGCCCTAAAAACTATTAACACTAATATTAAAGATACCCAAATATCTAACCGCCTTGAAAAAAAAAGTACGAAAATGGTACAGAATTCATTTATCACATATTATAAGTAAAATGACTAAGCAAGTTTTTTAAGTGTATTCTAAATAATTTGAGTACCAATTTGAATCTGAATAAATGATGTTGTTTTATGTCCTTTTGCTTTAAAAATTTTCTCCTATGCAGAAAATTTAGGTTAAAAAAAGTCATATAAATCTGGCTCTGATGATGACATTGATCAGTGTGAACACATAGGCATCTGACTTAAATATTAGTAAAACGGTCCAAAAATGCTGCTTAATTTTTCCTTTTCAATTCTATATGTTGATTTCCCGAATACCATCCAAAAAATTGGAAAAAATATATAAGTTCCTGTCTAAAAGCAATTTTTGGCTTATTTTCTACTTTGTTAAAATGGGCGACAATATAAAAAATGATTTTCTCAAAACTTGCGGATACTCCGAAAACCTATCTTCTTCTTCCGCTTATACATATTAAACAATTGCTAATATATTACGAAAACCACTTGCTATACAGGGTGATACCACACCTTCCCCCTTTTTGAAGAATGATTTAGCTACTTGTTGAATCATTCTTATAACAACAAACAATTTAATACTAGTCACACTGTAGATAAAAATGCGTTTAAGTCATAATACTAGCCTGTTATAAAACTAATAGTAACTGTTGACAGAACTCATGCAATTGGCATCCGAGCTAATGGCTTTCACTAGGGCCACTTGAGAAAGACACTGCTATGTAGATAGAGTTAAGGGGGAACTGCACGCAGTATTCTGGATCATTTGCAAGCCTTCCGCCGCTGCAATATTATGTTAAAACTATAAGAGATATGTATTAGCTTCAATGTGATTTCAATAGGGAAATATGTATAGTTGGGCGATAAATGCGATTTTTTATGAAAAAATCTAATCTAGAATTACAAAATAGAAGTAGATTTGTCCATTTTCGACCACTTTTTGACGCAAATGCCGTCGCATATAATGTTTTTCCACAAAATGGCTCTTTACCGCCTTGCATTGATCCTTTGTCTACGTAACTGCAAAATTTGAAATGGTAAATCGTACTCATGTCTTTGTATTTCTGCAGCGCGTGAACCCTTTTGCACCCATTTTTAAACGAAATGTAATTTAAATTGCCTATACATAACACATTTTTTTGAGGTCGGACGTGCAGGAAGTTTTTTCTAATACGTTCATCTTACTTTGAACTTGACTAGACCTTGTCGCCAGTTTTTCACTTTTTGCGTGCAGTTCTCCCTTAAGTAATTGCTTCAATTATTTGTTTTAGAAATAGGTATATATTTTAAGTACTCATTGTATAGTTTCATCGACTAATTAATAAAATATAAAATTAAATAAACGAAATAATATAATATCAATTTAAATAATCAAGTCTTATACACACCAGTAATTAAAATCATAGTATTTTTGCGGACTTTATACATATAGTCGAATGTACGCTAAATATAACAAAAATGTATGTTTTATTTTATTTGAGACTAAATATATTATGTACTATTAGTTTCATATCATTAAATATGGATTATTATATGTATTCTTAGATTGGGACCATCAGATCTACATTTTTATTGAGAGTCATATGTAGGTTTTTCATTTTTTTTTATTTTAGCACATTTTTATTGCTTCCTCACCGACCATTAATATCCTAACCTCTTACTTTATTAGGAAGTAACCTTTGTTCATTTTGCACTTTATATATATTTCATATTTTGCATCCATTTTATCTATATATTCCCATTTAATTTTTATTTTAGAGTCTACCTTAACGGTTTCTATTATACATTTCATGTATGTTTTAGAACGTAATTTGAGACACTCTATATATAAGAAAAACCGTTATTCAACGGCGGGTGCCCTGTGATTTGTGCAATAATCACTATTTTCATCATTATTCCTCATTTATTAAGCAACGCTTCCTTCCATAAGCCCATATAGCTTAGCTAATGACCCTAACGCCCAAATTACCATTAATGAATAGGAAGTTGCTTATATTATTTTTTTCTCTTTAATTATATCTTAATACTTTCTATGCAAACCAGCTAATATCTATACGCGTCCAGGACTTTCATAAATTTGCGGGTGATCAGGCCATTCCTGTACAATTCCTAACAATTTAGGTATAATATTCACTCTTGCACATTCCATTTTATGTACTCATACATTCTCCAATCTTTCTCACTTTCTTTACCATTCCTAACCAATAACAACCTTGCAATCATCAGCCATCGACTCAGTGCTAATCTTTCTGTCATTTCTGAAAAATGTGTGACTTGTGATAAGATTCAACTAAAAATGTGATGCCCTGTAAACAATGTCTAAGTAATTTATAGCACAAGAGGCAATTTTGTATAATTTATTATTCTATCGATAGTAGTTGATACTCTAGTATAAAACTTCTCTTACGAAAAAAAATACTGTTTACTTCTAAATATCGGTAGTTAATATTAGATATTATCGTTATCCAGGATATTATGTAAAAAGAAAGATTACGTTCATTATTGGTCGAAGCCTCAAATAATCATAATGAATTTAAATAATTATGACCTAACAGCTGCATTTTACATAATAATATTGTATTGAACTCTAGTTATCTTTAATGTTATCAGTATAGTAATGTATTTTCGATGATAACAAAAGGATTTATTATTTACTCGATACATTTTTATCAGAATGGTTAGGTTAAATTTAGTGTTCGTTTATTTTTATAAATCCATAATCATAAATTATAATTAATAAGGATTCACATATTAATTTTGTTGCAATTACGATATTTCAATTTGGTCGTACTATGCGAAAAATTTCTGTTATTTCGTAGTCAGCATAATTTTTTACTAGGTCGCGGTCGGCCATCGCTTGTTTATTGCAACAGTCAATAGCCCACTGAATTTAACATTCTATACAGGCGATGGGAGAAAATTTTTAAATTTATCTAGTTATCCTGAAAGTTCATTTATATTTTTTCTTTGATTTTTTATTTAACTATGTAATGCAATTCTTTAAGGATTTAGCAAAATTTCATTCTGAAAGAAATAGAACAACGAAAAAAAAAATACCCAGGTTGTTAAGTAAGGAAAATCGTTGGTAACTAAACACTTCTTTTGACTATTACTACAGTTCTGCTTATACCTATTAAACAATTGCCAATATATTAACAATAACAACTGGCTATACAGGATGATACTGCACCTGTGACTTGTCTGTTTACCAACAGAAGCATTGTTTAACAATAAGTTTGCTGCATTTACAACGTTTCCCTTAACAAGTGTGATTGTGACTATCCGCTAAAGTTCAGAATAAAAACCATTATCATTTATTTCCACCCGACTATAAGCGAGATTTTTTGAGGAAGTATAACTCTCCTAATTCGATTTCTTTAATAAAGACGATACTTATCGGTCGTTTCCTTTTTCCATCAGCTGATTTCTATGGTCGGAATGGGGGCAATTTTGAAAGCTTTATCCGATGCTCTCACCTAATTAGGTTTCTATCGTTGACAAAAAGCAAAGTTCGGAAGCCGATAATCTGTTATTTTCTTAAATTTTATACCTTTTTGCCTATTTACCACGGAAATAGTACAACATTCATTTATGGGTGTTATGTTATGTTAAGTAAAGTAACTGATCGATTTTTTAAGAGCATTCTAAATAATCTTTTTTTCCAAATAGTATTAAAAAAATAATTGGGAAAAATATATTAATTATTGTCTATAGCGTCAAAAATGGGTTATTTCCTACTATATTACACGGGCAACCTATCAGATAAAAAATATGTTTTCAAAATGTGTAGATAATTCGAAATTTTGAGATATGCCCGGTAGTAAAGCGTTAGTTAATTTCCATAAAGTACACGAAAACTCCTAAAAATGAGTTTTTTTTGCAAATGACAGTATCTTATGAAGTTCAGGGGAAGCATTGTTTTAACAGCCATTTTGCTGCAAACGGGAGTTAATTTTGTGCGCCGGACTGACACTATAATTTGTAATTATTTACTAGACTGTCCAGTACTACAACGTTGACTAATCTCCAAGATAATGAGAAAACCTCTTAAAATGAGTTTTTTTTTACAAATACCGATATCTTACGCAGTTTGAAACATATTAATTTAAAACTCCTACAATCGTACATGATGTTAAATATGTTTTGCGAAATATCTATCGTAAGCCTTATTGGTTTATTCAAACAGACATTGTTTAACGCTAATTTTACTACAAAGGAAAGTTCATTATGTTTGCCGTGACTGGCTTTATAATGTACTGTATAAAAATTTGCAAAATAAAACATAAAAATGTTGTCAAAATAGTTATTTATACTATAAGGGATGTAAGTAACACTTTCCAGTCGAGGACGAGTTCGCGCCTGAGCGATAGCGAGGGCTGGCAAAAAAGTTCGAGACTGGTTAATGTACTTACATCCCACATAGTATTTTTCCCCCACCCCGTATTGTATGTTTACAAGAAAATCCTAGATATATTTTTAGATTTTCATTATCATTAAATTATGGAGGCAGCCATGATCTGTTGCCAGAGCAACATATGCAGTTTTTATTTTATCAACAACGTCAAGTTGACAATTCATAACGAAAAGTTTGAATTGTTTGATTCTGTGTGGACAAAATGGATGTTTTAGACATAAAAGAATCAGCGAATATTGCTTATCTCTACTACCGGAAAAGTCGAAAAAAAGGTATGAAGTGGCATATAAATCCTTTAAGAATTGGTGCTAAAGCAAGACGGCAACTGCAGTCTCAGAAACCTTGTTTTTTGGCGTATTTCCACAAAAAAAGTGCTATATTGAAGTCCCCATCAAGCTTATGGTGTGAGTATTCGATGTCGAAGTTCACCCTTTTTATAGAGGAAAATATAGATATTTCTAAGTATCCAAAACTTCGAGCATTTTTGAAAAGAAAAAATGATGGCTATAGACCCAAAAAATCGAATGTATTTAATAGGGAAGATGTGAATAAGTTCATCCTTGAAGTCCCCGATGATATATACTTATTGATGATGGTCCTAATGGTAATGGGAGTTGCTGGAGCGAGCCGTTCTAATGAACTCTGTGAAACGAAAATGGACAATGTTAAAATAAGTCATGAAGTCATAATTGTGACCATTCCTGACTCGACAAATGAAATGTCACGTACATTTACAGTGACAAAAAGTGATGTCATTTGACACATGACGACTATTAATCCGCGCTTCTTTATGCGATATCAAAATGGAAAGTGCTTAAACCAGCCTGTCGGGAAAAATACGTTTTCGTCAATTCCAGGTAAAATTGCGAAATTTCTTTTAGAAGAACGTCGGCAACTTTATTAGCAAATACTGGAGTTGATCTATTAGTTATGAAGCGACATGGTCGATGGAAATCCGCTACTATTGCGGAAAGTTATGTAGCTAAGAGCCTCAATATTAAAAAGGAAGTAGCGAATAAAATTTATACAATAAGACCCAGCCAGAAGTCTCTTGCACGTCTTCAACAATGAGAGAAAGGTTAGAAATGAACGATCTGTGGAGTCAGAAAATGTAATACACATCGAGAAGAAACGAGAAAATGTATTTCCAAATTTGGTTAATAACATGAATAATTGTAATAATTGTGCCATTAATATTTATTTCAATTAATATCACCGGATTTTTGTAATATGTTGATGAAATCAAAAATTAAAGCTACTTATAATAATTTTAGATTATTATTTCCCTAGGGATGTAAGTTGACTTCCATCCTGTCGTTAAGGGCAATCAATACCTTGTTGAGTAACTTTCACTTACGTCTGTCAAAGCAGGGTCAAAATAGATTGCTTACAATACAGGGAGGAGGAAAAATATATTAATCTGCTTATAATTTCCTCAGTTAATAACTTTTAAATAAAAATATCTAAAATGCTAATACGTGTCAATGGGACCTACCCGCTAGGCTCCATAATAAAAACCACGGAGAATTTATTTCCCCCCGGCAATAAGCGAGATTTTTTTGTGGAAGTAAAACTTCTAATTCTTTCTCTTTAAGAAAAACGATACTTATCGGTCGTTTCCTTTTTCCATAAGCTAGTTTTTGTGGTCGTAACGGGGGGAGGGTCATGTAATTTCGAAAGCTTTGTCCGATGCTCTCACCTAATTACATTTATATTATTGACAAAAAGCAAAATTTAGAAGCCGATAATCTGTAATTCCTTAAATTTATTGTGCCGTAATGCTTTTCTCCCTAAGGAAGTTAACAATATCCGTTTGACCAATAAAGTTTATTTAATTTATTAGTTTTTATTTTTTATTATTGATTAGTGAGTAAATAGAGATATTAATACACAGAAAAATTCAGAGGAGAATACTTTTAACAAAGCTTCAAAAGTACGATGTTTTTTTATAATCTCGAAACATTATCGGTGCTTTAGTCGAGAAAAATTTATTTAACATTATTAAAAGGAAATTTTACAACGACAAAATTGCGACCCTTTTGAACTCCCTATAGGTAGTTGCTCCAGAAATATAAAGTCGTACGTTAAGGCCTCCACGCATTTATAATACTCTGAGACTGCGTCTTACTTTTTCTGGTTTGTTCGTATATTAATTCAGACTAGCTATAAAAATTTTTTGTGATGTTGGAACGTGCAATATATGTATATATATATATATATATATATATATATATATATATATATATATATATATATATATATATATATATATATATATATATATATATATATATATATATATATATATATATATATATATATATATATATATATATATATATATATATATATATATATATATATATATATATATATATATATATATATATATATATATATATATATATATATATATATATATATATATATATATATATATATATATATATATATATATATATATATATAATATATATATATATATATATATATATATATATATATATATATATATATATATAAGAACTTTCTCAAATCAAAGCAGATAGTTTCAATGCTAAAGATCAATCGGTACACAACGACGACCCCAAAATAGATCTCTGTTGCAATGTCAACATGCTTGCCCTACAAAATCGGCCACAAAAAACTCATACAACTTATATGTTACCGCAACCAAAAATGCTGCTCACCACCGTGAAAGTCGATCATTTTATCAACTCTAATGTTGGTCTTGCAACCTACTAGATCCATTATAATAGGGTTGAAAATTGATTTCAAATGGACTGACGTCTATCAAATCTTTATTGATAGCACCGGTGGAATACCTTGATTCGATTTCTTGTAATCGCCAAAAAAGATGCAAGTGACAATGTGAATATCGTAATTCGGGATTTGTAGGAAATGTGTGAAATTCTTTGAAGTGAATACCAGAGTAAAAGTTGTGAAAATTTCGAAGATATTAATTATATCAAGGATGAAGATGAGGAGGATGACGGTGTGGAGATTAATTTTGAGAATTTTTTGTCCTTAGAACTAAACGAGTAATATTCTTTGTACGTAGAAATATGATCAATTAATTAATGATTATAACCATTTTGTTATGCTTATACTATATATTTTTCCCGCATACAAAAATAGAATTATATAAAGCTGCTCTGTACTATTAATTTTGCAGCAAATAATATGCTAATGCCATAGAATGCAAAATTTAACTATATGAAACTAATTCAGCTTTTATATTGGAAAAAGAAATGTCGTATTAAGTGAATTACGAGTTACACGCTTACACGATTTTGGTCTCTGTTTCACGACTTCATAGAGTAATATTTTTTAGTTCCAAGGTCTACTTTCGATAAGAGGTCGCTGGAGACACCGAGAACGATTGCCCAAATAATATATAAAAAATCAGTAAAATTCTTTTGCTGGAACTTCCCTCGTTATGATTTTTTCCATTATTAGAAATAATGAAGTGTGATCCAATTTAATTCCACATTAGTAAATTTATAATTTTCCGTTATGCCTGTGTAAGTCAAATTTTGAATAAAAGTATTTTATAATTTTGTTTTTAAACTATATATTATACACACACATATATATATATATATATATATATATATATATATATATATATGAAATACATTTTTAGAAATATCTATAATCAACGAATATGGACGGTACCTAACAGCGATGTCAGATTTGACATCCAGTCAAGAACGCGGCGCACAGTGGATAATTATTAATTATTAGAATACCATAACTAAGGAAATGAAAATATTTTTTTTCGATTTCTAATAATAATACTGATAAAAACCAAACCCTATAGCTGCGCGTAAGCCAAAACTGACCTTTATAATGTGCTTGACAACAAAGATCTAAGGCGGCTTAGCCTAATGTTTTGTTTTTTTCGCAGCGGTAGCGGCCATTTTATTTATGTATTATGTGATGTATGTTTGTTGTTGTGCAATAACTGTGTGTGCCAGACGAAAGTAGAGTATTTTTAACATGGAATATGCTGATGAAAGTAAGTCCGTTATTTTTCAAATACTTTAAAAATTATCATGATGCATATGCAACAATTTTTTATTTTATTGTTCATATTAAAAAAAAGTTTCACATTGTATCATGATTTTTTCTCTTCAGTGTTTTAGTTCAATATTTTTCCTAAAGTTTCCTTTATATTACATCGTTTACTTTTGTCTCTTAAAGCGATTTTTTAATTTTTTTGTAGATATTGCCCCTTGCCTCACACGAATGATCCTGTTTAAACTACTGCGTTCCGAAAACTTGCTAAGGCACGGAGCATCAAAAGGTAATATAAACCGTTTAAAAGACTATTTAAAAGATGAAATTATTAATCGGGGACTAATATACAAAGATGATGATCTAATTTTGTCCGATATAAAAATATTTTTATGCAATCTTCTGAAACGTTGGAGGAACTGTAAAAGCCAAGAATCCAGTTTTGTTGCCAAGCAACGTAAATGGTTAGATGAATTATTTAACATTTCTAAATATACAGAAATATGCCAAGAAACGAGTACACCTCTACACATCTCCATCCGCCCAAGCCTTTTTTGGACTCTTCGTCAAGAGCGAAACGTAGAAGAATTCAACCACTATTAGAAAAACATTCACCTGAAGAACTTGCTTTTGCGACACAAGCGGCATACATATCTAAAGGAAAGCGAAATATTGCCGTTGTGATAAAAAACGTGACACAAAAAACTAATAAATCTGTGAAATTAATTAAAAAAGCGTGCAATCCTAATAAAAGTGCTCCAGATCGTTTAAAACGTCAACGTTATTTATATTCGTCCGAAGAAGCTTTAGCACTTATTACCAGCTGCAAGTTGACAAAATCACAGTATGTTTTTCTTCGACAAGGTGCAATGTCAAAAGGAATCAAACTTTATCCACCCTATTTTAGAGTTATGGAAGCAAAACAACGATGCTATCCACAAGAAAACATAAATATCACGGAAAATGCAGTTAATATTGATTTACAAGTTTTGCTAGACCTTACCAGTAGACGATTAGCGGAGGTTCAAAGAAATGTTATATTACAAGTACTAAAAAACAACGCCAATGGTTCGTTTAAAATGATACATAAATGGGGAACAGATGGAAGTTCTGGACACTCTCTTTATAGCCAGAAGTTTGCTGACTCATCCAATAACGATTCTGACATCCTTCAGTCCTCTTTAGTACCACTTCAGTTGCAATATGAATCATCTGGAAACCGAATAATAGTTTGGAATAATCCTAGACCTAGTTCTACTCGTTTTTGTAGACCCATAAGGTTTACGTTTTGTAAAGAAACTGAAGAAAAACTAGTGGAAGAAATAGGCTCTATTGAAAAGCAGGAGAAAGAACTACAGCCAACTAGGATAAAAATAAATGGAGAAAAAACCATTCAAATTATGCACGTTCTTCACAAAACGATGCTCGAATGCAAGGTGTGTAATGTTTTAGCGCATAATCGATGCTCGCAAGTGTGCTATATTTGCGGTGTTTCACCAAAAAATATGAATAGCTTGGAAGAAGTTCTACAACGTCCCTGTAAAACAGAATTTTTTAATTTTGGGCTTTCCACATTGCATGCTCGCATTCGATTTATGGAGTGCTTGCTTCATATAGCATATAGGTTATATCAAGCAATGGAAGCAATGGAGGGCGCCAAAGGGATCCATAGATGGACGCAAAAGAGCTATTATTCAGAGATTTAAAGCTGAAGCGGGAATGCTAATAGATGTGGTTAAGCAAGGTAAAGGCACTTCTAATGACGGAAACACGTCAAGACGTTTTTTTTCGAATCCTGTTCTATCTTTAATATCTTCTTGTTTTTGGATTTTATAAAAAATGCTGAAATTGGTATACTGATTTTTTATGTCGCGCACATTTTGGTGACATTCATTTGTTTTTTTAATGACAGCTGTCAAATATATGACGTTATCGATATATTTTTTTTAATTGTAATGTTGGTTTTGTGACCCCTCTTTCAAAAAGTCTTTTTAAGCTAAGCATGATCCTAAAATTCCCAAATTTTAGTGACAATCTGTCAATTCCATTAAAAATGGCCACCACCTAAACTTTTATTTATGTGTAGATAAATGAAGCAGCCAATTACAACAAAATTATTAATTTTTCCTAAGTTGTCAATGGTTATTTACATGAAAACGATCGTCTAGAGTATAAACTCTAATATCGTATTGCAGATTACGTTTTTATTGAAATTTACCTAAATTATTAAAAATGCAAAACATACAACTTTTTAAGTTTCAATAAAAACATAATCTACTGTTGTCTAAACGATTGTTTCCATGTAAAAATATCAAAAATATGCACGATATAATCAGTATACCTATTTCGGCTTTTTTTTTTATAAAATCTTAAAAACAAGAAAATATTAACGGTAGTCCAGACTTTTTTTTCGCACTGTATATTAATATTAAGTACAAAACTCTTCTGCATATTCTTATTTATGTATACTTTAGGTAGTTAGTATCCTGTATTGTTAAAAAATTATATGATCACATTCTAAGGCTTAAAAATATAATCATGTTCAACATATATGAGTAAATAATGTTCTTTTACTTTTTTATCAATTTGGTATTCCTTTATCATTACTTTGACAAACTGAATGAGTGCGAGGTTTTAGTTTTGGTTTATTCACATAATGTATACATCAAATTAATATGCTACATGTTATAGAATTAAAAATATTAAAGAATGTTCGATATCAAAAGTTATGGTATCCTACGAACGAATTATTGACCACTGTGCGGCGCCATAAGGTTAGAATATCTGGCAGGATTAACAATGGTTATGATACTGGTGGGTTTTAATATGTACAAGTTCTATCGAATTGGTTATTAGTGGTACGATAGCGCAATTGGTTAGAGCAATGGACAGAGCTTCGATACCCGCCCGTACCATAACTTTCTGTAGATTATAAATATTTCTAAAAACCACTAGTGATATAAATTACGGAAATAATTATTAAAAATTCCGATTGCAGGTAACGACTGCAAAAGTAATTATTTAAAAAATCGGAACGAGGCCAACTTGGGTAAATTTTAAATCTTGATTATGGACAGCATGAAGAATGCCGGGAAATAGAGTCATAGTTAATTTGAAAAAACTATTTTTTAGGATTAAATTTTTTAAATTTTCAAGAGAAAGAAAATTCAAAGTTATTTTCAAATCTATCGATTAAGAAAATGGCTTCTCCAGATTTTGATTGAAAATTGTTAGACTAAATTTGACGGAAACTATATACTTAGAAACAAATAACAAACTAGTGTGTACGTATTGGAACAATGAAAATTTAGATTGTGTCCAAAGCCTTACAATAATATACGGCATTTATGCTAAACTAGTAGGTAAAGCTAGGGGAGTTTATAGTATATGTGTTTCCAAACATTGGAAAACCGTAAAAGAAGCGCTAATAGCTCATTTTGGCGATCAAAGAGACGAAAACGGATTATTGTTTGATTTAGATCAATTAAGATAAATCACCAATGAATCTCCTTTACAATATTACACAAGAGTAATGTCTAATCTAAGCCCATTACATAATTTTATCGATACACATACTGATCCATTATGTCAGGTAACTAGTATAATTAAGAAAGATTTTTACAGTTCACATGCTTTAAAAATATTTTTAGCAGGTATAAAAGAACCTCTTGATTCAACTATGCGCGCTATGAAACTAGCATATTTAGCGGAAGCTAGGCAATACATTATTTCAGAAACTAATATTAGACACCTACAAAAACCGTAACAATTTGAAAATTCTAGTGCAAATAAAAATACAAATTTTATTTTGCAAAATAGAATTAATTAAAATATATTTTTACCTAATTACCAATACATTCCAAATTTTAATAATTATAATCAGAATAATGTTACACAAAATAGTGGAAATTAATCATTTCCTCGTGGCCCCCTTAATATACAACCAAGGCCTATGCCTAAACAAAAATATTTTACGAAATCCTAACAACAATTCTATAGTCGAAAGATTTCTCTCGACAATCTTAGAACACATGCAAACATTAATCTTAACAAAACCGAATTTGAACACATTTGAAAAATTTAATTTTGCCATTCATGCATAGAATAATTCCATACATTCGGTAACGAAACAAAAAGCAATCGATTTAATTTTTGGACATCTCCAATTAAAAGAGCCAATCGATATTGACAAC
This sequence comes from Kuschelorhynchus macadamiae, assembly GCA_030620095.1. NCBI lineage: Eukaryota > Metazoa > Arthropoda > Insecta > Coleoptera > Curculionidae > Kuschelorhynchus > Kuschelorhynchus macadamiae. The sequence goes on along the minus strand of JAUTXW010003373.1, from coordinate 16,139 downwards.
CATACCCAACTAATTAATCACCAACTAGATGAACACAAAGAAATAATGAATAAATTATATAATAATACGAAAAAATATCGTAACATAAAATAAATGTTATTGCGAAAGCTAATGAGAAAAGAAATGATCTCCCTGATATTGAACCCGGATCTATTGGTTATCGGAAATTACCCGATCGATAAATAAAAACAAATCCTCTGTATAAACCTGAACATATATTATAAAGTAATGATTTAACAGTAAAAACTACACAAAATACTGATCATAACTAAATATTTAAAAAGCCCCGAAAACTAACGCATAAAAACCTTTTACAGATTGACGACACTACTTCACCTGATGGATCACCGAAGGATTAAGTGCAAAATCTTAACACCAATCCCGGTATCCTACCATTTAAATTAGGCAATGCTAAATAAAAGTTGCTTTTCATACATTTTAACATTATATAGGTTTAGTAAACTCAATTAACCTACATTACCAAAAATTAGGAGTAACAATAAATAGTTCTTCTAACACGCATCAAATACCTTTATACGAAGCGTATAAGCATTTAAACTATGAAACAAATGTAGTAACACAAAAAATGAATTTTCTTTTACCTAATAAAAGATATAAACGAGGTTTACTTAATCCTTTAGGTTCGCTTGTTAAGTTGATCACAGGCAATATGGATTAAGATGACGCAAAATAAATACATAATAATATTCTAGAACTTCAAAATAATCAAATTAAGATTATACAAAAGGTTAATAAGCAAATGTCATTAACCTCTACTTGAATGAAAAATATAAATAACACTATTTCAATTGTTTTAGATAATCAAATATTGATTAAAAATAAAATAAATGAATTAACTGAAGACCTAAAACAAACAAAATCTAATTACGTGCATTTTCTAGAAATTTACGAAATATTAGATCAAATAAAAATCAATTTAGCCTCATTATTGAACTTTATTAATGATGTAGAAAATGCAATAAGTTTTGCTAATCTTAAGACACTACATCGTAACAGTATAACTCCTAATGAACTAAAAGTTACAGTAACACAACTTGAAAAATCACATCATTATGTATAGTTATTATTTAATGAAAAAGAGTATTATAAATATTATAGTGTAGTAGAAACTAACTTGTTTTTTTAACTTTAAAAACTAATATTTATACTTATAAAAATGAAAAAGACATTTTTTATGGTCACCCTGTAGCTTTATAAGACATTGAAGTAAATAATATGCCAATACGTCAAGCTAAGAAGATTAAATTAGAGAATATGCCATTAGACAGGCTCCACGATCTTCAAATGCAAGCAGAGCAAGAAGAACCCTTAGAATTTTCATTTTGGTCTTTTTGGCTTGTAACTATTATTCTAATCATTATTGTTTTATGGTTTCATGGACCTGTTGATGAAGCTCAAGTGGTTCCACCCTCGAGTTCATTCTAGGGATGGAGGAGTTAGGTGTGTCTTTTCAATGACTTTCTCATGGGAACCAAGCTGACACGCCAATGCAAGATCAGCAGTTTTCCAGATATACACAAAGAGCGTGAGAAGCATCGCCCAATTCCGGCACAGAATTCGTACAGTAAACTTGTACTTCTGATATTTAATATTCAATGTTTAAGTCGTAGTATATATTTTAAATAAAATAATTGTTTTTTTTTAAATAGTTTATGACTAAAAACATAACGATACTGATTTTGAGCAACATTTCAAACATACAAAATTTACCGGCCAAATATCGGAATAAAACTAGAAAAAAATTCAATTTGTGAAAAACTAGTTTCTGTCAGGTGAGGACTAGTCTGGCAAAGCGTGTCAAAATATTTTTAAAATATGTGTTATGGAATTTTTCCTCCCATATCAAATATAAAAAAGTTCTGGTGAGTGGTTTTGTAGAACAGCCTAACTACATCGATTACCCCGTATATGAAAAGAAAACTTCTGGTCCGGTTTTCTTAGAATTTCGATACTCTGGGAAACGACATTTTTATTTTTTTTAAGTATAATAGTTCAAATTTTAAACTCACTGATTTAAACTCAACTTCAAAATATCGTAAGATGTTCAAAGCACGTGCCCTCATTCCTCGTCAATTGTAAAGACTAACAAAATTATTAATTTACTCGGCAGTTCAATTTGCTCTATTGCGGTTGGTTTGCTGAATTTACATCGTTCCACTTTAATGCGAAATATTTGCAATTTAATAAAAGGGCGTAAAATAAACATCTGACATTTCAGCTATGAAACATCGGGAAAGTACAAATTATGTATCTCTATAGAAGGGTTATTCTAGAAATGCCTTGCGGGGTAAATTTTAATCATAAAAGCAGACGCGATATTACGAAATTCCGTCACTAGAATTATTAGCCTTAATGTACAAATAACTCTAAATACTTGTCGTCGCAAACATTTAAATCCTTAGAAAATGATATACCGGTCTCTATAGCATTTAGGCCAATAGCATTAAATTACAAATCGAACAAAAATGTAACGTAGATGAAAGTGTTATCAATGCACAGCTAAAATATCCCTAATTTAAATAAATAAATTAAAAATAAAAATAAAATTTTCTTTATTAATTTAAGTAAAAATCAACATATATATATATATATATATATATATATATATATATATATATTTATATATATATATATTTATATATATATATATATTATATATATAGATATATATATATATATATATATATATATATATATATATATATATATATATATATATATATATATATATATATATATATATATATATATATATATATATATATATATATATATATATATATATATATATATATATATATATATATATATATATATATATATATATATATATATATATATATATATATATATATATATATATATATATATATATATATATATATATATATATATATATATATATATAATATATATATATATATATATATATATATATATATATATATATATATATATATATATATATATATATATATAGCCTGTATTTTTCGTTAGTCCCGAGTTTCTGGTAAAGCGATTTTACCGATTTTTATATGTCAAGTTTTGTCTTATAATTAACAAAAAAAATTACTTATTTTAAACACGCTTTAAAATTGGAACAAGTATTCTATAATTATTCATTTATTGCCTACAAAATTACAAATGTACTAAAGAAGTAAGCAAAAAAATGGTGTCAAATCTAATAAAAAAAAATTTAAATTAAAATTCACTGGCTAATATCTACGAGCCAGTGGCAAAAGCTCTGAGAATCGGTATAAGGAATGTACAGAAACTTGTGCATGAAAAAAAAACATAATTTACTTCCGAAGAAGATTAAGAAATGTACATGAAAAAATCCAAAGACTTAAGTTACAATGCAAAAATTGATATTCATAATGCAATTTATGATTTATACACGTCAAAGACTAATATAATCCTTTTAAACTTTTTAATATTATAGACTAAAAAATATTATCGTCACTTAAAAAGTCCTCATCTTCTGAGTCGTCCTCAAATGGCGCAATGATCATTGGTGCTATTTCGACATCTAGAACTCGTTCTCGATTCCACCAATCCCATATTAATTTCTCCGTATGTTCCACAGATTTCTTCCAGTACTCTGGCGTAATATAATTTAATGAATCTTGCCAAACAATTTGCATTTCATTTGATGTAAGGCCATCGTTCACGTGTTTTTCGTAATATGATTTTGCCTCAGCCCATATTAATTATATTGCTTTAAACTGGCAATGGTATAACGGCAGTCGTAAAACCTCATGTCCATTTTCCCGTAATATTTCATCTATGGCATATATTGTTGGTTTTTTACTAGATTTTGCCATTAAAAGAAGTTCTAGTTTCAGCATATTGGGTAAAAGATTTTGTTTTTGTTTTATTAGCCAGTCATAAATATCACTTTTCTTCCAAGATGAAGTAGGTTGTTTATTTAAGATTCTTGAATGATAAGATGCATTGTCCAGAATGATTAAAGATGGAGCATCTACATTTAGAATCAGTTGTTCTTTTAACCACTTTTCGAACAGTTCACAGTTCATATTATCATAGTAGTCCATACTTTTGGATGTTGCGGAAAACAGTAAACTTGCACCTGGGAGAAATCCTGTTGAAGAACCTGAATGTAAAAATGATAAACCGTTTTCCCGTCACACATCGCTTTTTTTTCTTGACACTTTTTACAGACTCGTCCTGCCAAGATTTCGAACCACTTCCAACAGAAAATATCCAAGTCTCGTCTAAAAATACCCCTTTTCTAAATTTTGAATTAACATTTTCCGTATATTTCTTTAAAACTGGATACGCTGACTTGCTATATGTGGCAACTCGCATAAAAATCTTCTACCACAGTCCTTTTCATATCGAAAACCCAACATTTTTATTAATTTTGACAACGATTTTAGTCCAATTTCCAATATGCTCGATTTTTTAAATCTTCTTTTAAAACTTGAAAGGTTATATTAGTTTTTGATGTGTATAAATCGTAAATTGCATTACGAACATCCATTTTACATTGTCACTTAAGTCTTCTGTCTTTGGCTTTTTTCGTGTATATTTCTTAATCTTCTTCGGTAGTAAATTATGCTTTTTTTCATGCACAATTTTCTGCACAGTCCTTATACCGATTCTCAGAGCTTTTGCTAATGTCTCCTAGATATTGGCCGGTGAATTTTCATTTTCGTAATATTTTATTAGATTTAATACCATTTTTTTCGCTTGTGGATGTAAAAAACCCGGAAATTGTTTTCTATTACTCATTTTGTCACTGACTTGTCAATCTGACTTTGAAGTGACATCGCTCAAAGATTTTTGCAACTGCTGGTATTTATATGTTTATCCTCTTTTTTCATATAAAAAGATTATAGGTCTATCTAATTCATCTTCCGGATTTTATGCGGAGGATATTATTACACGTAATAAAGAAAAACAAACTAAAAAAGTTTGTTGTTCATAAATCGTATGACCCACACGATAACACTGCTTTTGACTATAGTGACTAAAACATTCTATTAGATTTTTTGTCACTTGAGAGTATCTGTCATTTTAATTATAAATACTGAACTTAATTTCTTTTAATTTCAGCAAATAATTAACTTAATTTCTTTTAATTTCAGCAAATTAAATATGATTATATCATCCAAGACTTTCTAAATCATTATTTATTCAATATTTAAGATTTTTTTTAAGAACTGGATTAATTCGGCCGATACGTGGAAATACATAACTAAGATATATGACACTTAGTAAAAAACAATTTTTACGTAAAACTTCCAATGTATTAACGATTTGTATCATCCGATGAAGCCACAGTGTTGGCGAAGATATCATAAGTTTGTTTTCAAAGCAAAATTAAAAATATATATTTAAGTTGCTAAATTGCTAAGTTGGAAGTGCATATTGGTATATTTAGTAAAACTATTTTCATTCAATATTTTAAGCTTTATTCTTTTTGCTTTATACCCCTATTTGTATATCTGCCTTTCCTTTTCACATAATCGTCAAGTTTACACATCTGTTTTAGAATTTTCCGGCCTTGCGTTGTAATACATTTTTCAACGCATTTCCCAAAATTGGTTAGCCATAACTTCACTTTAGGGTTGTTTTGCTACTTCGGGTAAAATTCCAGCCCCGACACTCAAGCAGCAGATTAAACAAAATATAGCGATACTTCCCATACCTGTATAGTGTGCGTTAGCGTGAAAACCGTACAATAAAGTTTTATGGTCTTATATATTTTATCGTCTTTTCTTTGGTTCGCGTTATTGTACAGGTTGTCTCACGTAAACGGGCCATTCGATTTTATTTCCCTATGTTTAACTAGAAAAAAACATGAACAATTTAAATTATCTAGTTCTCTCCGGGCTATCGGATTATGACACTAAAACAATCGGTAAATTGGTCTTTACCCGGAACTTCCCTTGTAACGAATTCCTCCGCAAATAGATTTTTTTATATGCATATTATTTTTTTTTAAAGCTTTATTAATTCCAATTTCTTCATCTCCATTTCTATGTTATTCTAGAAATCATCATTTAGGTACAAATTACAAATTGAGTCTTATTTAACTACCATATCTACCATTAAAGGAGATAACCTAATGACAAATAATGAATCAACCGAGCTCTCTATTAGTTAGAGAAATTCACTCAAAAAATGCACTTTATAAATTTGACAACAGTGGGAGTTACTACGAAATAACCCTGTAGCCATAAAATGACATATACCCACGAGATCGACCGAATACAACAAATGACAGACAATAATTGTTTTAAAGTACTAACATTGTTCATTTTTAGTGTGAGACATAATATTTGAGCCCAAGAGATGTTAAAAGTTGAGAATGAAGAAATACCGAAAAAAATAATTCTAACAAGAGAAAAGCAAAATAACGCTATTACTTGAGTAAGATAGAGGCAGAATAGGTTTTAAAGATCATTGTGATTTATAACTTATTTACTCTGTAAAATTTAGAAGAAAAAAATCAGCTAAAAACTCAATGTGCATTTCCCCGTTTTTCTTTTTTTTAATATAAATAATAACTCCAAAATGTATATCTTATTTGACTATCAACAGGCATGAGTTGCAATTCGAAAATGTAACCATAAATAAAATTAAAACTATAGTTTCTCTTAATGGCATAGGTATCATTATAAGGACTCATATAGTAAAAATTATGAATATACCAAATTTAGTCTAGAGTATATATCGTTTGGTGAATACACCACAACTAAAAAAATGTCAAACTATTAAAAGAATAAAATTAGCTTTATAAATAATAAAATATGATTAACTCAAATTATTTAGTATTAAAATTACGATACCAAATAAATAAATAATAGTAATATACTAGATAATAAAATAAAAGTGTTTCCTTTTATCTTCAATATGTCCTCTTTTTATCGAAGAAAGTAAAAAAATAACATTTACTATTGTGTATAATTATTTGATAATACCAATTTTGTTATCCCGTAAAAAAAAAATTTAATTTTTTGCCAGAAAAATTGTGAGTAAATCGAATTGACCAATTTCATTTTTCTAATATTTTCATGATTTCCTTATTTCAAAATTTTAGTAGTAATTTAAAATAAAGTAAATTGCGCTTTTTTCAATTAATCAAGAATTCAATGCCGATAAAGGCTGATACTGATTTCTACATTTTAATAGGTTAAAATATTCAAAGTGTAATTTGTCACCATTATTAATTAATAATTAAGATTTTTTGTAAGTTGCATATGGAAGAATATATTTAGGTTGCTAACTTGCTAACGTGGAAGTGTGTTGTTTTATTGAGTAAAAATAAAGTTTGGTTATTTTAAAAAAATTATTCGTTTTGCTTTATAACGTTATTCATATTGTCATTTTTCACATAATCATCAAGTATAGACTAAAATTTAACAACTTTCTCACTTTGCGTTGCAATAAATTTTTCAAGGCATTTCCCAAAATTGATTAGCCACAACCACATTTTAGGGTTGTTTTGCTCCTTCGGGTAAAATTCGGCGCCACACTCATCCAGCAGATTAAAACAAAATATGGTGATACTTCGCATACCTGTATAGTGTGTGTTAGCGGGAAAACCATACCATAAAATTTTATAGTCCCATATATTTTATCATCTTTTCTTTTGGTTCGCGCCATCGTACATCGCGTCGGAGGTAGGGTTTAATTTTATTATGTCAGACATTAATTTTAACTTCTTTCGCTACGGATTATAATAAAGTTTTATCGGTGCCGCTGATTAATAGGCTTGCTTATCGGATTAATAAAAGTGAACAAAATGAAGCCTGCAGGCAAGGAGTTTACGGCGGATATAAACTTTTTAGAGACGGTGTTCCCATTATTCATTTCATCTTTATATACTGCAGAAATGTTTCTTTTTATTTGATATTTTTTACGGTAATTTTGTGACGGAGAATCATCTTATTATTATACCTATTACATTTACATTTATTTAGATTTTTAGTAGTTGTTTTAAATATACAGGGCTGTAAAATAGTTCGTGAGTTTATTTATCACCTAAAATAATATTTTTTTATACACCTCGAACTATTCTAGATATTTTAAAATCAGATTTGGTACTCGGCTTCCTATGATTAATGTGAGTCATACAAAAATGAAATGTAGACATCCCCACCCGTCAATCCTACTCCTAAAAAACTTTTTTTTTCTTTTTTACTTCCCACGTCTCAGAATCCATATATCAAGAATGTTTTTTCAATTCCGTCGGTCTGTCTGTCTGTCTGTCTAGTTACCCGATTGCCTTCAAATTTTGTTCAAAAATTAAGGGTCATATGGAGAAAATTCAATATGACGAAACAAAATGAGAGCCTAGTAAAATGTTAAAATAATTATTATTAAAAAACTACTCATCCAATGTATCTCAAGTGTATTAAGTATTATGGTGGAATCATGGTAACAGCTTGGTACGGATCCAAGAAGGCGGAACAAAATGGCGGCTTAATAAAATATTTAAAAATTCAACTGGGAAAAAAATCACCCTCTTTGGTTTAACATATTTTCACGTTTTTGCATCCCTAGATGCCAAGAAATATGTTTTATCAATTCCGTCGGCCCATCTGCCGGTCGGTCTGTCAGAGTCATGTGGTGATGACCTGGTAATATTTTAGTAAAACTGCAATATGTCGGAACAATGCTAAATGTGTATCATTTGGGGTTAAGATAGTGTAAAAAATAGGTCTTTTTTTAAATTGTCGATGTTTCGCAACTTTATTGTTGCATCCTCAGAACTCATACACTTTTTGCAGGATAATGAAACTATATTATCAGTTTTTACATACTCCGTCGGTCTGGACTTATTTCCCAGGTGGCTTCTAAATGGTTTTCATTAACAATCCTCTGGTGGTTATGTTAGAGTGGTGTATTATTTGGGGTTAGAAAATATCTGCGGGCCAACGGAGTCTGAGACTGATAATATTCATGCAGGTTATAAAATCCCGATGTGTCCTGAGGATGCAATAATAAAGTTGCGAAACGTCGACAATGTAAAAAATGACTTTTGCTGTTTATTTACTGGATCCTAGCCTCAAATTATACACCCCTCTAACATAACAACAAAAAGAATCGTTATGGAAAACCATTAAGAAACTTAATATCTGGGAAATATCTGCGGACCAGCGGAATAGGTAAAGACTGATTATAAGGGTTTTAATGTAAGATAACGAAACAAAATGGCGGCCAAAGAAATTTTTTAAAAAATCAACGTAAAAACTCTTGTTTAATTGACTTTTAATTTTGCAGAAAAATTAAATGTGAAAATGGGATAAACTGGTACGATTTCAACATGACGTAACATGCGGGTTGTGTCAATGTAAAAATTACTTACTGAATTTATTTTAAATTATGTCTAAAAGTTAACTGTGGCATAGGTAGAAAGAAAATGGTAAACTATTGGTAGGAATCAAATATGATGAAACAAAAAGGCGACCAATAAAAATGAAAGAGCAGTATATATAACACATATACTGTGACTTAGTACTGAACTAAACTGTCAAACTTCAGTATTCCTAACAAATAAGAAACATAATAACGAGGCAAATTCCGGGTAAAGGAAATTTACCGATTATTTTTAAGAAGTAAGATTGACAACTGTGGTTAGGTTTGGTAGATTTAATTTTTAATTAATTCTCGTAGTACTTCCTGTCAAGGAAGTACCCGAAACTGGTAAAGTAAAATAAATTCTTGTGAGAAAAAAACTTTTGTCTTCATATATCGCTCATTATATAAATATCTATTAGAAAAATCTACTAGTACCGTTTTTTTTTCCGGGTTGCTATAGTTTTAACCCTACCAAATATTTCGGCGTCACTCATATAATAATAAACTCAAATTCCTTATTCTGTTCTGCAACTTTTTGGTCTTTAAAAAGTTTTCGATACCATTTAGACGTTATTTAGCAAAAGGTAGATTAAGGTGGAGTGAAAACCGATTTTTACATGTATGTTGTATTATTAATACACTATATATAGGCTTATATAAAAAATAGGACACATCCTACCTGATATATCTAATACACCTAAAAAGAAAATATATAAATATTGAAATTTTGACAAGTACGCTTACGAGACCCGTAGCTAGAAAATTAGGCCCCTTCCCAAAAGAACCTCATTTTTGAAATGTTTCAAAAAGAAAAGCGTTGAATAAGTTCCCAGAAAATTGGGAAAACCCTTAAAACTAACCTTAAAATTTGCGACACATAGATGTGAAACTTCGTACAAATCTAGCCTACGCAAAAGTCCTGCGTTAACGACTTTTGGCTATTTGTTTACTCTACGAAACATCTTTTTGTTTGCACACAATTATTTACAGTATTCAAATTTTCAAAATAAAACGTCAAAAACCATATTAATTTGTTTATAATTTCCACGGTTATTAACTTTTAATTATAAACATCTATAACGTTTTTATATACCTAATAAAATGTTCGTCAAAAAAACTAGTTATTTGTCCAATATTTGAAAGCTCGTTATTCAAAAATGACTGAATCGAATTTGAAAAACTTTGCAAATTCTGAAGAGTTAATTTCTTTTACATATCTAATTTTGGGAATACGCTATTTTGCACGTGGCATATACTACAAGTTATCAAAGAAACAGATGTTTTTTTCTTAATTTCATATTATCTTTATTTATAGGACAGTCAAGTTAGATAGTTTAATAACCCTCCGAATTAGCAACTCCCAATTTCCACCTATTCCACAGTTTACGTTAATTTTTGTTCCGTTATCTTGAATTGGTAACACAACTTTACTAACTTATCTGTATATCACACTTAATGCTTGCGCAAAATTTGAAATTAATCTAATACGTAGTTTTTTCAGACTGGTTTTTTGAATAGTTTATTTTAGGTAAATTGGATAATTATTTTTTTTAGTAATAATTGTTTAACATTTCACTAGGCCGCCATCTTGTTCGGGCATATTGGATTTTTACCAAAATATTGCTAGGTCATCCCTATATAACCTTTAATTTTTGACAAAAATTTGAAGCCCACCTGTTGTGTAAAACTACTCGGCTATGCCGTGAACTGACAGACAGAGAGACAAAGCGACAAGTGAAACGACGGAATTGATAAAACATATTTTTTGGCATCTAGGGACTCTAAAACGCAGAGATATGTAAAACCTGCTAGGGCGATTTTTCGGATTACCAAAATTTTATTTGACCGCCATTTTGTTTCGCCATCTTGAATTACTACCACAGTTTTACTAGTTCATCTCTATTCTACAATTAGTTATGGCACAAAATTTGAAACCAGTCTCATTAGGCCGCCATCTTGTTCCCGCATCTTGTATTCTTACTAAATTATTACCAGGACATCCCCATACGAGCCTTAATTTTTGACTAAAATTTGAAGTCAATCTGATGAGTAGTTTTTAAGCTACGCCGCGAGCAGGCGGATAGACAGACAGACAAACCGACAGACGCACTTAAGAATTTATAAAACATATTGTTTGACATCTATGGACGCTAGAATGCGAAGATCTGAAAAACCTGAGAGGACGATTATTTCAAATTCTAGTTGGCCGCCAGTTTGTTCCGCCATCTTGAATTAATACCACAGTTTTACTAGTTCATCTCTAGACTATACTTAGTTTTGACAGAGAATTTGAAATCAGTTCGTTATGCGGCCATCTTGTTCCAGCATATTAGATTTTATCCACGAGCCTTAATTTTTCACTAAAATTTGAAGTCAATCTGATGAGTAATTTTTAAGCTATGCCGCGAAATGATAGACAGACAGACAAACCCACAGATGGACCGTCGGACTTGATAGAACATATTTTTTGGCATCTAGAGACGCCAAAACGCGAAGATGTTAAAACGTGAAAAGGTGATTTTCTCAGATTACAAAAATTTTATTTGGCCGCCATTTTGTTTAACTATCTTGAATTTAGTTACTTACACTTTTACTAGTGCATTCCTATACTACAATTAGTTATGGCACAAAATTTGAAATCAGTTCATTAAGTAGTTTTTCAGACTGAATATTTTATTGAGTCGCCATTTTGTTCCGCCATCTTAGATTCATACTAAAACTTTACCAGTTGATCTCTACATAATGCTAGATTTTTCTGCACAATTTAAGATAAATTGAATGGGCTCTTTCTTAGTAATAATTTTTTTAACATTTCACTAGGTTGCCGTTTTGTTTTGCCATATTGGATTTTTACCAGAATATTACTAGGTCATCTGCATTTGAGTCTTAGTTTTTCGCTAAAATTTGAATTCAATCTGATCAGTAGTTTATAAGCCATGCTTCGGACAGACCAACAGACAGACAGATAAACAGACAGACAGACCGACGGAATCGAGAAAACATGTTTTTCGTTATCTAGGGGCCATGAAGCGCAAAAATCTTAAAAAATCTCGAAGTGTGATTTCTTCACGATTACAATACTATATATAATACAAGTAAAAAAGTCAATGTTTTTTTCAAAAAATCAACCCTTTTTCTTCTCAGAAATAACTAAGTCATGTTCGCTGAGAACCCATGCATATGTTACATTAATAACGCTTGTTTAATTGAGTCGAGCAATAATTGTTATACATTTCCGGATTTATCGAATTACCGAATCAATCAACAATACCTAATGTGCAGACATCAAATATTTGAGAATATATTAATCCAAGGTTGTACTGTTTCTATTAATTATGCAAAATTTAAGCGTTCGCCTCGCTTCCATCTAACGTGGAATATTCGAAACTTAATAAGAGGGGCGTAAAATAAACAGCTGACATTCAGCTTCGAGACACCGGGAATTTACAAATTACATCTGTATATCAAAGGGTTATTAACGAAATTCCTCAGCGGATTTAACTTAATTATACACGCTGCGGCTATAACGTGAAATTCTCAAGAAATTCTACAAGAAATGATGAATTGTGTGTACGTTTTTAACCACGATTTTTCTATAAATTTTTTTTTCTGCCCCATGTGGATTAAAATAAATATTAACAGCAATAATCAGCAGAAAATGACCCCGGATTAGCTAAAATGAGTTTAGATGATTTTAGAGTTAAATCAGATTTAATTGACATAACAAATATTATTATAATTGCCCGGAATTGTATACGTAAATGATCAAAAGATAAGATTTTTATAAAAAAAAATATTTTAAACCGCCTATTTTTAAATTCATCAGTTTAAATATATGTACAAAAGACCTTTAATTCAATTATTGTTTTTGGGATACTGACATTAACTGTGGTGCATTAAGTTTAATAATCGAAATCAAAAGTTTATTTCTTCAATTTAAAAGTACATATCGATACATATACAATACTTGGAGAACACGTCAGAAGGTCAAAAAATATAAAAAGGAAAACTTAAATACATAGATATACTTATAAACTACACAATAGAAAATAAGATATATTTACGTATAATCCTAGATATCATTACAGAATTTTCTAACAGCACATTTTTTAAGCATTTTTTAAAAATATTTATGTTGGCAGCATCTCTAATGTCTTTGTTCAGTTTATTAAATAGAGTACATCCTGTAAAGTAAACATATTTTTGATACATAGTAGATCGGTGATTTTCAGGTAAGGGAAGCACCTTCGATCACGTGTCGTAACTATGAGATGATTTTACTTCTTGAAACAAACGCTTGTTACGGTCTACAAAACAATATACTTCATATATAAATGCCAGCAACAGTCACAACCTTTAATTTTTTAAAAGCTTCGCGGCATGATTCGCGGAGCTTTAGGTCGGCAATCAGACGTATTGCATACTTGTAAAATAAAAAACCCTTTTAATATGAGACCTCATACCCCAATTTAGTATATCATACCTAATTCGGGTGTGTATATTAACATAACAAAGAGTTAGAAGCACATTTTTGCTGCTGTGCATGAACATAAAATTTAGTACATAACAGCCACTGCACAGATGAAAGTTCATCAACATGAAACCACCACCTTAAATTTTCATCATATGTGGTACCCAACAGTTTGATTTTATCTGCAAGAGTTAATGGATTCCCAGAATCCTCGAATAGTTTAAAGCCGACCATATTATTGTTAGATATCATCGAAAAATTTATTATTGTAGTTTTATTTTTATTTACCTTTAGTTTGTTTTTTGAACCACAGTATTATTTTGTCAGAACCATTTTCGGTTTGTGTTTTTAGTGAAAAAAAATTATCACCAACAATTACAACATTGCTGTTGTCAGCATATGCAACTAGGTAAATGTTTTTCCATATTTTAGTAAGGTAGCTGATCAGGTCATTAGTACAAACCAAGAAAAGGAACGGTTCTAATATGGAACATTAAGGAATACCGGGTTCAACCATTTTTAGACCCTATGAGTACCATTTACTCGCACGGTTTGAGTTCTGTCAGATAAGTATGATCTTAGAAGATATAAAGATCTACCCCTTATGCTGTATCTAAACAGTTTTGAAAGCAACAGCTTATGATCTACTACATCAAAAGCACCCGAAAAATCAATAAACATACCCGATACCAATAACCTCTTATCTAGTGACTCGGCTATGGTGCGCTGAAACTGGCACAGTGCCGCCTCTGTACTTTTATTCATAGTAAAACCATGCTGGTACGATGACAATAGACTATTTGTATAAACATGAAACCAGCTGAGCCTTAGTTACGAATTCGAAAATTTTGGATACGCTAGATAACAGACTTATGCCACGATAATTCTGAACATTATTATGGTCCTCTTTTTAATGTAAAGGTAAAACAGTGGTTAGCTTTAACCTATCAGAAGAAACATTCTTATCAATGGATAAATTGATTAAATGCGCTAATATATCGGCTAAATAAAATTTATACTTTTTCAAAATATTATTTGAAATGCCGTCATAGCCGTTATTGTCATAAACAGGATTCATCTATATATTTAAAATACTGAGCCAGATTTTTCAGCAAGTTCGTGTGAGAGTAGCTGCACCAATTTACATGATTTTTTTTTAAGTGATCGTCTGGTTACCGAGACCTCTCAACACTATTTTTTGTGTTTCTTTATTGCGTATTTTTCCTATAAAAACAATATGTTTTTCTTCACTAACATTTCTGGACAATGTGGTGAATGCGCCCCATATTCTTTTAATTTTACTGGAAACTCATCGCGCCATCTAACGGAAAAAGCAGAACAAGCTCTGCCAGGCCAGATAGTATAGTGTTTTTACTTGTACTGTTGAGTCTGCTGAATAATAATCGTATCTAGCCAAAAAGTACATCAAATAATGTTGTTTTATTATCGCAAATTGAATTTGAACTTTGCGCCTTATATTCCTTCAAATTCGATGCTTGTGACGTCAGAAGTCCTTTGTGTTTTAGTTAATTCGATATTATTTAGTTTCGAATAACGGCAACAATTGACAATTCATATAAGAAATTACTGTTTAATATACATCAAATTGTTAAATCTTCTGTTCAAATGTTTGGACCTGCAGTATAGAGTATTTTAAGTAAAATAGCTTCGTCTAGTCAAACTAGTAGAGGAAAAATTTAACCAAAGGGGGCATGTTTCTAGGGCATGATTTTTTAAAGTTAAACGAAAATTTAAATATTGTAGAAGTTCGAGAGTGGAAATATTTACAACAAGCATGGATCGCAAAAAAATTACATAAAATACTTATCACATTGAATAATACAAACATAAGAAATAGTTCTCTCACAATTATAT
The DNA here is from genome assembly GCA_030620095.1 of Kuschelorhynchus macadamiae. Classification (NCBI taxonomy): domain Eukaryota; kingdom Metazoa; phylum Arthropoda; class Insecta; order Coleoptera; family Curculionidae; genus Kuschelorhynchus; species Kuschelorhynchus macadamiae. The sequence goes on along the minus strand of JAUTXW010003373.1, from coordinate 439 downwards.
AAATAGGATTGTTTTTTTTTTTCTGTTTAGCTGTCTTTTGTACACATATTTTTTTAGTTCTGGAAGGGAAAGTTACGGACATAATGCCAGTATATACTGTCTTATCCAAATTAAGTGTCCACCATTAGTAACTTTGTTATTAGTAAAGATACGAAATTGTTTAAATAAGCAAACTATTAGCATTTTCAACGCTCTTTAAGATGGAATCACTAAAAAAACAATTGAGCATCGCGTTTTCGAGTTTAGACAAGAAATACAATGTTTTTAAATGGAAACCCCTGTATATTATATTTTTTTCTGTTAAAGCTTGAAATTTTAAACAAAAAAAGGTTATCAGGAAATTTTTCTTAAAACCAAAAATAACATTGATATTACAGTTTCTAAAAATTAACAGCAAAAGCTAACAGCAAAGTATCTTAATTTTAGAGCATCGATTATA
>JAUTXW010003372.1:225000-561040 GCA_030620095.1 Kuschelorhynchus macadamiae | reverse complement strand
TGTGGATTTTCGGTTGAATAATAGTGCATATTATGTTTGTTAACCAAGCCGTTGTTTTAAAAGTTGCTTCATCTGAAAACAGCACCCTATCTACAAAACCTGGATTATCCCAAATTGTATTTAAAAACCAAATTGAAAACTCTTGTCTTTGAACGTAATCGCGATCATACAGTTCTTGGTGTAATTCAATGTGGTAGACATGATACTTATGTTGTTTCAGAATCCGTTTAATACTGGTGCGTTCAATATCAGTAGCTCTCTCAATTTTCCTGGTACTTGTGTGTGGATTTTCTTGCACTGTTAATAACACTGTCAAAGCATTATCTTCATTGGTAACTGGTTTATTAATTACTTTACGTTTCTTAAAAGCAACATTGCCTGTTTCTTGAAACCTCTCTAATAAACTTGCAAAAGCTTCAGGTCTTGGTTTTTTTTTTCGGCATCGGGATATAGTACCGCATAAACCCTGCTTGCTAGTAAAGGGTTTTTTTGACACTCGCCCAACATAAAAGTCATGTTTATCAACTCTGGAGTACTCAAACTCATTGTTACTTAACAATTTCTCGCCTTATCGTCAAAAAACAATTGGAATTGATGCCAATTCTCTGACACTTTGCGGTTTTGACAAGAATGTCAATCTTTCTTTTCATTTATGATTATATCATGGCCTCCTTATATTATAGGTAGTCAATTTAAGCAACGTAAATAATACCGTTTCTGTTAGAATGAGTAAATTTTGGTTTCACGGTTAATTTACTAAAAAACTGTTTGTTAGAAAGATATCAAATACGGTATTTTCTGAAAGCTGGCGATGTTATCTTTAATATGACAGTAAAATATATGGGGTGTTCCATTTAAAAAAATTCAATCCAAGGTAAATTTGCAAAACTTGACCACCCTGTATAACAGTGAATAATTTTTGGTTTTTCCATACCTGCTTCAATTCTTTTCAAAAAATGGCCGGAGTATAACCCTTTTTTCCACTTTAACCTCGTCCCATTCCCTTGGTATAAATTTTAGACCCAACAAACCTCATATCAAAATGATCGTAACGAATAGGAGAATCAACTAAAATAATAATATACCAGGTGTCCCTTTTAAAAAACACAAGTTTGGTTCACCACGAACTTTTCAGATCACCCTGTATAATATATATATTTTAAAACACATTCTTGACTATCAATCATATCCCAAAAATGTTTTTTCAAATTCCTCTCCGTTTGCCCACATATTGGTTATATATATATATATATATATATATATATATATATATATATATATATATATATATATATATATATATATATATATATATATATATATATATATATATATATATATATGATATATATACAGGGTGGCCCAACGAAAAGGTCCCACCCTTATTTATGACTTTCCTGGTATATTTTGGGAAAAACGCTTGGACACGTCAATTTTGATTTTTAGGGGGACGTCTTTTCATGTATGATTGTATAATACAGGGTGTTCCAAAAATAAGATATCGCATTACACTTGACATTTTTAAATGGAAACCCCCAATTTTTTTTTCTATTTTTGGATTCTCCAGGAAGTTTTTAGTAACTTTTGTATAATAGAGTTTATACCTATCTTCAACCATTTTGAAGTTATTTGAATAATTGAATAATATCAAGTATTGATAAATTAAATTCAAGAAAGGGTCAAAATAACGAAACTTTATTATCAAAACGGAAACATTGCAAGGGCTACTGCCCGGTTGTTTAATACGTTACATTCAGTCAAAAATATTAACCATAAGTATGTGGCTAAATTAATAAGAAAATTTGAAGCAACTAGATCTGTATCTAATATTCTCAGGAACACTAAACCATTTACAGTTTTACATTCACATTAAAATTTAAACAAAAATTAGTTACTTAGCTACAATGTGTCAAAAAGTCAATGTGGTAATAAATGTTGAAAGTGGTGTCCGTTTACCTCCATGCAATAATAAATATTTTGCTCAAATCTATTCCTAACATTTTCACACATTTCTGGAGTTATTTGTCTGCATTCCGCCGTGATCCGCTCCCGAAGATCTTGGATGGAGTCTGGCTTCGTACTAAAAACCTTACTTTTTATATGTCCCCAAAGAAAGTAATCTAAAGGACTCAAGTCCGGAGACCTTGGTGGCCACTCAATGGGGCCGCGCCGTCCGATCCACTGATTTGGGAAATGGGTGTCCAAAAACTGTCGCACTGGAGCTACATAGTGCGGTGGTGCACCATCTTGTTGGAAATGAAGAAAATTTTCATTATAATTAACCTCATTTTCTATTATTTCGGTTATTCGTGGCTCTATTGTATTTTCCAACATGTCCAAGTACAACTCCCCCGTCAAGTTTCCAGGAATAAAGAAAGGTCCTACAATATGATTTCCGAAAATGCCGGCCCAGACATTAATTTTTTGTGGGTATTGCGAATGTACCTCTGAAACAAATGTGGATTCGAGTCGCTCCAATATCGACAATTATGTCTATTTACAGCACCATGTAAATAGAAGGTACATTCATCCGAAAAACAAATGTTAAATAACAAATTTGGGTTATTGTTCAAACGTTGTGTCATTAATTCGCAAAACTCCAACCTTCTATCATAATCGTCTTCATTAAGCTCATGGACAAGTTTAGTTTTGTACGGGTGAAATTTATAGGATTTCAAAATTCTTTGCACTGTTGAGCGTGTAAATCCTGAAGAAGTAGCCAGACCACGAGTACTTTGGGTGTTGTCAAGAGCCACGTGTCCCAAAACTGCTATTTCTCTGGCTTCATTTCTACTTGGACGATTTTCCTGATTCCGGCGAATATTAGATACAGATCCAGTTGCTTCAAATTTTCTTATTAATTTAGCCACATACTTATGGTTAATATTTTTGTCTGGATGTAACGCATTAAACAACCGGGCGGTAGCTCTTGCAATGCTTCCGTTTTGATAATACAGTTTCGTTATTTCGACCCTTTCTTGAATTGAATAAATCATTGCAAAATATTATATATATTATATATATATATATATATAAATTTCTTGCTGGTATATTATTATTTTTTTCCGTATTATCAGTACTAAATTAAATGAGGCGAATTTTATAAAAAAAATAAAAAAACTTCAAAATGGTTGAAGATAGGTATATATATACAAAAGTTACTAAAAACTATAAAAATAGAAAAAAAATTGGGGGTTTCCATTTAAAAATATATATATATATATATATATATATATATAAATATATATATATATATATATATCTATATATATATATATATATATATGATATATATATATATATATATATATATATATATGACTACGGAGTGACGTCATAACATGTAATACTGTATGACATCATAAGCACTTTTCAAAACGTTATATCTCCGTTAATTTTTGACGTATGACAAACAGAAACGTATCTATTATTTTCTATCCACTATCAAAACCAACTATAAAATTTTTTTATGCAAGATCATAAATATGGGGATTCTATTTTATAACAAACTACAGAGTTATCTGAGAAACAAAACTAATATTAAGGTCTTTAAACATGTAAATAATTGAGTATAAACTAAACAACCCCACCTTGCCAAAAGTTTTCTCAGTAATAATTGATTCCTCACTTTTCTTCCCCTTACTTTTAGCGCGACATTGTCTCCAAACTGTTAAGAATAGTTGGCTTTATTGAGAGGTCAACATCTGACTCTAATAGTGTCAATGTCATCCGGCTGCTGCACTGCATCCTAGTAAGACCAATTATTATACAATATGCATCTTGGGTACAAAATCCTAACTATGCCTGTCATATTCATAATACATAGATCAACAAGTCCAACGTAAATGTTTAAGGCATTTGGCTTTTAAAGGAAATATACCTCCACTTGATGATTCCGCCCTTGGATGACTAGATTTTATTGGTCTTGCTGTACCATCTCGACATACCAGATCAACCTCAACTTTCCATCAGCCTTTCAGGCGTACCAATTTTTGCTCCAACTTATTTGTTCTCAGAACCAGTAACTTGTCAATTCTTTATCAAACGAACTAAACATTTTTAACAACCCTTACTGTAGTTTTGTGAGATTCTTAAAGCAAATTGTATAGTTTTGACTTCCCTCGTAAAAGGGAAGTATTGTAATCTTAAAAAAATTACTCTCCATAATTTTTCACTGTCCCTAAATGATGAAAAACATGTGTCGTCGGTCTGTCTGTCTGTTCGCGGAATAGGTAAATAACTTCTTCTCAATTGACGTCAAATTTTGGTCAAAAATAAAGGGTCATATGAGGATGACCTGGTAACATTTTGGTAAAAATCCAATATGGCGGAACATAATGGGGGCTAGTGAAATGTTAAAAAACTAATTATTTATCTGAAATTTTGCAAAAAAATCAAGTGTTACACAGGAATGAACTGGTAACATTTTGGCATGCATCAAACATGGCAAAATAAAATGGCTGCCTAATAAAATACTTACTTTTTATATTTTTAATATATTTGTTACCTTTGTTAAATGTAATTAATCAAACTGAGGTATTTATATTGTATTGTGATGGGCGAGACCCGTAAATAAATAAATAAATAAATAAATAATGTTTCTAATCTATACACGAGTCTCTATTTGGATTATGGTAACAGTTATAAAATAAATACATTGGACTGAAAGTGTAACATTTTACTTAAACACACAAATTTAACATACAATACACTATGACTGACGACAATAAAGTGACTAAATAGTTAAAAGTTAATAAAAAAGAGAAATCTACAAGTGTTATTTTTTGCTGTTTTTTTTTGTCTATGTAGGGAGGACTTATTACATGTGGGACATGAGGATATGGATTTCATAGAACAAGTTCTCTTTATGAGTATGAGCCCGAGGGTTCGATATATATTTTGCAATTTTACTGAACTGTCCTCTTTTGAGCAATTACATAAAACATCATATAATTATTGTTTCTTTTTACATGAAAGTACGACCTTTATTTTAGTCATTTGTTGGTTTAGACCTCCCTCACAAATTCTGATCCTCATTTTACAACCATTCAATTAGGTATGCATTAATGGACAATTCCCTAAATAATTTCCAAACTGCAAAGTAAAAAAAAATTTAAAAGTACAAAAATTACAGAACAGAATATGTAAAAAGGGCCACTGATGTCATGGTAAAAGGCGCAAGAGGGTTAAAGGGGTGGCAACCCGGAAAAAATAACACCCTGTAGATTTTTCTAAAACTTATTTAGTCAATTAATTTTTATTAGTCAAGTTTACTTAAACTAATATAATATCATCACTTAGACTATAATAGTTTTGCTCTACTTGTTTTTTACACCTAAAAATTGAAGTTATATCTTTAAGGGTCTTTTAAACAAAAATGATTTTTTATTGCTAGGAATGAACCCCTTAAAATTTCGTTCAAGATTAATACAAATTTCAAAGTCCTTATGTAAATTGATTGTTTTCAAGGTCTCACTATTTATGAGGTAATTAAAATTAATAATACCTTTTTTGCATTTAAAAGATAATACCACAGAATGACATAACAATACACACACATTTATGTTAAAATTATTTAGCTCACAAGTCACAAGGCAACTGAATTTAAATCACTGGCAGGGACACAGCATAAATTCAAAATAGTTTTGTTTTAAGCAGGCTGAAAGTAAATTCATTACTTCTTGTTTTTTTATTACTTCTACTTGTTTTAAAAATAGAAGTGTCTCTTAACAAAAATTAATGTGGCTTGGGCTGGTATGCTTGAAAATAAATCAGTAAAAACAAAAGTGATAATTTTAGCATTTTTGTGCAAACTTAACTGAATTTTACTTGCTAAATCCTCTAAATTGTTAATTGAACATTTTGAGAAAAAACTCAACAAAACTTATTTCTGAAAGATTTTTATACACCTTCAAACCTTGTATGAAGGTGTTGAAATAAACAAAGTGACTAGCTTAACTCAGTAATCGTTTTTGGCAACTAATTGGCTCTAGCTTTATTGTTTTGTTTCTATACATCAACTTAAATTATATTAGATATTAGAAACCATATCTGTGTCCTAGATAATGACATGTTTTGTTCTAGGCATATTTAATTATTTGATTTATCTTATCAAATAAATCATTAACAACTTGTGCAGTGCCGTATTTGTGTGTTTGTATCGCCCCATGTTAAAACATTTGAACTACTTCTATTTTAAGCCAATCATCGTTTAGACCTAGGGGGGATAGAGGAAGTAGAGCAAGGCCGCCAACGCGCTGGACAGATGGCATCAAAAGGATCACCACCAACTGGCTGCAAACAGCAGAAAATCGAACAGAATGGAGAAATCTTGAGGAGGCCTATGTTCAGCAGTGGACTTAAGATGGGCTGGATAATGATTGTTTACATCAGCAAGACTAAAGTTCCTTTTATTTTTACTTTTTTATGGATGTATCACACAGCTTGGTATTTAATATTGTGCACCTAATTAGGGTTAAGTAGTAGCTGACATTGGCCAACAAGACTTCACCCATTAAGAATTATATTTCGTAATGTGAAAACTCTGAAGTCGGTTTATTTTGCATTAGTCAGAAGCCACTTGGAGTACTAATGTGTTGTATGGTCCCCCCATTATAACGTCCATGTCAAACGTATTGAGTGTGTACCGTCTAAGTTTGTCAACTTTCTTCTTTACAGGCTTGGTGTGGAGAAGAATAATCTAGCATAAGGAGAGTGTTTAACACTGCTTGGATTGGACAGTTTGGAACTGCGTAGATGTAAATTAACATTATCTTATGGACATAAATTAATCAATAGTTACATTGATTGTCCAGACCTATTATACCAACTTAATTTTAGGGTGCCATCCTGTCCAACCAGACAGTTACAAATGTTTACGTTAAACAATAGTCAAACTGATGTAGGAAAATATAGTTGCACTAATCATGTTATGTATTGTTTTAACCATTTTTGTCCTTTAAAGGTAAACTTAAATCTATATTTTTCCAGGATAATATTTAACATTGTATGTGTTTTTCTTGTTTGATTTCTTCTTTGTCAATTGTTAATTACTGTAAGTGTCTTGACTGAAATGCATCTTAACACAATACTATTGCAATTTATTGATATATTGTGAGTTTTTTATTATTAATATGTTAGTAGTGTAGTTGGCAATATATCAACCGCTTATTTTTCTTATTAGATAAAAAAGTGTGATGCATTCTAATTATGTACTATTTGGATTTGTATCTGTAATGTACTTATTGAAGAATAAATAAATAAATAAATATATTTTTTTCCAGTTCTTAATAATAGACTCAGAAAAAGACTATTTATTATTATTATTGTTGTTTCTACTCAGTGGGTGGTTATCACACTAGCATGAGCGGGAAAGGTACCAGGTTGATGCCAGTGCATCTATTGTAGAAATTTTCTGATTATAGATGTTTAATATAACTGCTTTCTGTATATGAGTTTAAATGTATAGTGGCAAATTGAGAGTTTGTAAGCTCTGGATAAATGTTTCCGGTGTTTTGCCCGTAGCGGATAAGATGATTGGTACTGTTACAACTTTTTCTTGTTTCCATATCCTCTTGATCCCCTTGTGTCATTGGGGTGTATTTTTCTACTTTTTTCTTTATATCTTGTTTTAGGTCACTGGGTATGGCTATATCTATTAAATAAATGCGTCATTTTATTTGTCTTATCTGTTAGTGTTATATCTGATCCGTTTGCTGCGATTGTCTTCTTCACGATTAAAATTTATATTGAAATATATTGAATATGAACAATTACAAAACATTTAATTTAAAATACATTTCAGATATGGCCACTGATAAACTCTGCAATATGAGTATTTTTTTAATAAACATTTTTTCACTCCAATGTATTTTTTTTCATTTAATTGTCAAACATTGACAGATAATTTATTGAAAATGTTGAATGATGTTCTCTGTAGTTTGCCTGTGAGTCTGATAATGGAGTCTGAGATATGGTAATATTTGAGTTTGGCCATTAGGATTCCATGAGATATACAATTGAAGGCTTTTGATAGATCACAAAAGGTAGCACTTACATAGGCTCCATCCTCAAGGTCTCCAACCACATACCACACAAGATTACATACTGTCTGTGTTGTCGAGCTATCCCTTCTGAAACCAAATTGAGAACTGAAGAAGAGCTTCATACTTTCAAAGTAGGCATATAGTGCCAGTCTGTGGGTTCCAAGAGTCGATTGCATTAATGCCACTCAGAATAATTGGTTGATGGTAAGTTGTAATCTTACAATTCTCTCTTTTATTCAAACTAACAACAATGTTAACCTCGAAAGTTATCTGTATGAACTTATGATCAGACATCACAAGATCTGTTAGACCTGCACAACAATTCATCATGTCCTCAAAATTTATAAATATATTATCTATGCATTTAGTCTTATACTGTTAGTCAATAAGTAGAAAATGTCAATAATAGAGTTTAGACTATTACAAAGTAAGTATACAGGATATAAACTACAGAAAAACACAAACACATTGAATTTTAAAAACATCCTTAGTCTGTCTTTATAGATTAAAATTAATTAAAATAAAAAAGCAGATTAGGAAATGTGATTGAGATCATTAAAACCAGTACTGATGTACTCCTCTTTTAATTCCGCGGACAAACATCTCACTCTCCAGCGGTCTGACACTCTAGGGTAAGACAATATAAAAACTCACACAGTAATAGTTATTACCACCCCGAGCCCTCCCGAGCCTATGAAAGCTATGCACAATGTTGGCATTGTTATGAGTGGAATAGGTATGTAGCAGAAAAATGCAGGGCAAGGTAAGTACAAGCAACTCTAAGAATGATGATAACACTCACACTCCTCTTCTGCAAGCCAAATATTCTGGCTGCATGTGCTGAATCGCCCCAATTTAACAGTGCGTAAGTCATGTTGGAAGTGAAATATCCATGGTATTTTATAAGTATTTTTAAGATATACCTCCACTCCCCCATTAAACTCGAAGCAGTTCTGTATCAATCAAAACTATTGACAAAAAATTCATATGCCAATATTAATTTATACAAATGCAATCAAAATCATTCTTTCTGAGAAGCCTCGATGTCAGAAATTTGAGAAAATTGATATTCAAGATATATTAAGAATATCCCCAAATACATCCATGTTCCCACTTGGAGTCTATATATAGTAAAGATCACAAGATTGTACAGTTTTATTTCGATCGCCGATATTTCACAGTTTGTTTCAAGACAGATTTACTATTTCTGATTTTTCTGTGCACACAATTCCCTGTTTTGCTAGAATGAGGGTCCCTCCATGCAAACTGTTGTTCAGGAAAATTTAATGGTCTAGAATGTCATGTGATATATGTTAACAACATCCATTTAAAATTGACAAACTAATTACAAAAACTTGTTATCCAAACTTTCAGCTTATCAATTTTGTTTTAACAGAGGTGTGACTACACCAAGTTATTCACAACTGAAATTGTTTCAGTTATTTATACTCATCATCAGCCAACAAAATATAGAAATGTTACCGAATACATACTAAGTAAGGCTTATAACCCAAAAAAGAAACATGGCTAAAAAAGTCAGATCAATCATAGGGATACCATTGCACAAAAACATTTAAATTAGTGAATGAGATCCCAACTATATGTTTACACCAAAATTTGTTTTGACCTGTTTTGAAAACAATATATTTTGTATAATATATTACTGATAAGCGAGAATATATACTTAACTGATCACTATAACATCTCTATATGCAAATATGGTTATTTTATATCAGTGTTATGTTACTATTGACATAAATTATGCCCCATGTCATTGCCAAATATAGCATGCAATAAATGTTTGTGCTAGTCATTACTGCTCTATGATAATATCCAAATATAAGAAGTTCTACTGCTACTTTCGTAGCAAAGTATGATCAAGAGACATGCAAGGTCTTAAGGGATTTTAACAGTCCAGAAAACTAATACATACTTCTTACATATCCAGTAGCAAAAGTTCTTCGATTATAGGCAAACAACAAATTTGGATTTTTCAGTTGACCATAGGGTGAGCTAGCTGATATTTCAAATGTGTCTCCTTTTTGAAAGCCTAAGTATATCCCATTCTTATGTATTGGTTCAAATGACTGCAGAGCCTGGTAAATATACGCATAGTCCCCCATTTCAGTCCACCAGCAAGTGATTTAAATGCACATCTCTCATACATAACTACTATTTAATCTTCATTATGATACGATAATTAATGCTAGAAACACCTAAAACTACAATTTATTTTGGTTTGATTTCTTATTTGATTTGATTTAAACGTCCAAACGTCCCACATTTTATTTTGGCCCATTTAAACAAAACACTACAAAAAATTAAACATGGCGAGATGAATAATGTCAAATTATTGCCAACGCAAGAAAAAGAAAACCATCAAATTATGTTGGCAATGGATACAAAGACAGTTAACACTAGGCATTGGAAATCCAGCAAAAATGTTGAATTTAGAGTTTGATGATGAAATATTTAAGATTTAAGATAAACAGAATGATTTATTAAATATTTTAAAATAACTCCTACATGAGTTAAGCGTATCTGTGCGTTTGGACATTAATGCAGGGCAGGCTCTAATAACATTTTAAAATTAATACTCGTCTTATTAGCGTGGTTAAAACAACTACGCAAAATTTGTATCGCAGCCCACAATACTATGTATTCTGTGGTTTTTCTTAAGCCTTCCGGGCCTGGCACTGAAGCACAAGCTTCACGGATTCACGCTCGAAAACAAAAATAAGGAGAAAGCGTGAAAAAAATTCTAAAAGCGTGGCAACCTATGTAATATCCATAATAAAATCTGTAAAAAACTGAACCAAAAATTAAAACTAACATAATTCACACAAGAAAAAAGCACTCACACGGAAAACGTTCCGCAAATTTTAGATTGGAATCAAAAGCTTTAGACACAGTATTCACTACGATACATTACACCTTAGAGTAAACAAGTGCTTACAAATGTAATTAAAAGGAAATTTTCTATGCTGTCACATATATTTTTTGCACTTAAGCACAATTCTTTTATATTTATTAATATGTACTGTTAAGAAGCAGCACCATAAATTATCTAGTTCTCTTTACATTCCGATATTTTCCGGTTTCTGCTAGTCGAATGCAGACGTCTAGAGGAACTTCGTGTGGTTGAGTTTCTGCGTTGTTTCGACAACTTGATCTCAATCTAACTTCATGAGCTTCTATATAAATACCACCTTAAACCTATCTTTTCTTGAGGATTCTACTAATTTAATAGGTTTTAAGAATTATTATACCTAGACATTTAGGTTTTATCTTATATTTGTGAGTATACTAGAGAGAATTCATAAATATTCCCATAAGTATATTAAGTCTTAAGATATAGAGTCAGAGTCAAGCTACAAAGCTAAATAAAATGCCTCTTAAACGGACTTCAAAAGTTTATTATCACTTATTGGTTTTAAGACTTCTTGATAAAAATACATCTTAAAAAAAATCACCTTATAAACCCACTTCATAAATTTATCGTTGCTACGAGTTTTAAGACGTCTAAATAAACATTCCACAAAACAAACACCTTGTAAACACACTTCATAAATATTTTATTATTAAGAGGTTTGCCTGGATAAACATTCAAAGTCTTAATCACAAAACTTATTTGCCCTGTATTTAATTATTTTAAGTTCACGATTTTATGATGCGACCTAGGTTTTAGGCACGCCACGGATTTTTCCTGTAAAATGAAATTTTTTAAATCATATTTAAAATTCATATTCAAAAGAAAAGGAAAAAGTACGTAGACAAACACTTGAAATAATACATATATTTGTCCACATCATTAGCTGAATCTGTCTCCTCAAATTTAGAAATATTCCATCACGTTTAGAAACTTAACCATCGACTTGACAAAGTCAAATGTTATGTGTTCCGTCGGCAAAACTTTACATCTCAAATGAGAATTATAGGTTTTAAGACGGGTGTGTGGGATAGATAAAATACATTTATACCCAATGAAGAACCAGTTTTATGCCGAAGCTAGGAGCAAATAGTCTTAAAACAATACCGCCATTTTATTTGTACCACACAAGGTATATGTAAGCTTCTATTTTAAATGAAATTAAGAATTTTAGTAAGAAATGCATGTAAATGACATTTAACTTCTCTTAGCTAAAGTAAACATTTATTTTGGTCAATGAAGATTGTTGCGGTAAAACCAAAACTTTTAACATTTCAAGTTCTTTTCCAATTTAGTACTAATTTTGGAGGCGCGTGTATTTTATATTCCTAAAATGTAGATATTTACGATAAATTTCGATGCGCAGAAAAAATTGTGATACAAATGATTTTTACGCAATAATTATAACTCAGGTATATTTTGACAGCATTTTTATGTTAAGGTGTCGTATCTTCCTTTTTTATTATTTATAAAAGTTACCTCTCCGCTTAGGCAATATTAAAATTTAAAAATCACCCGTAAAAGTTTTTGAGTTCAGCTAGATAACTCTTAAATACATTAAAACTTATAGTGGTTTATGAGATATTTTATATGGAAACGGTAAATAAGAAACGATAAACGTACCTAAGAATGGTTTTATGGTCCATAAGGCTAGAGTTCTTAAGAACATTTGACTTTAAAAAATATCTTTTAGTTTTTTTGGTGCGCCTCATACATTTATAAAAATATTTGGTTTAAATTTTGGCACACAATAAACCGTAATTAATATCTATAAAGTAACCATTATAAATTTAAAAAAATATATAAAAGATGTAACTTTTTATGGGACATGACCACTTTGACCGGCATTTAAACAAAATTATAATATATTCATAAAAAAACATTGCCCGTCTAAAATGAAACCCGAGGTCTTCACAATGTTATTCCAATGCCCAACCATTGACCTAGCAGAACTGTCACTGCTATTTTAGATGTCTGTTTCTGATACAGTTGTAAATGCAAGTTAAAACCTGCGGTTTGATTGGTTGCTGACGGTGAGAGACTTAACGCCAACCTAAACATTCCGTTCAAAATTACTGCTCAACGTCTATTTTCGATGAAGTGGAAAAGTATCTATAGACACTACCCGGAAAAATACCCGACCGAATTAAAAAACACCCGAAATTAGGGTAATTACCCCGTGATTGGCAACACTGAATCCTAGTTGCAACTTCTTTCTCGCTCTGTTGGCCCTGCCTCGGCAAAAAGCAGTGTTTTGTTGACGGACAGATCCGTTCTATTTACACAGTATATGTTTCATTGTTTATTGTATTGCCTATTTTAATATGCTATATTCAACTCTCTCAATAAAAATAGATTTCTGTTTTCAATGAGTTCATTTTATAAAATCTAAATACAAATTGAACTCGCATTAACTAAATATTGTTCACTGAAATAAATAGGAATGCTTTGGTACTGGTAACAGCACCTAACAATAGGTATAAGTAAGTATACCTTTTTAATATATGTAGGTGGATAGGTAAAACATTTAAGTAGTTAGAATAATAATAAACAGTGTATAAACAGCAAACAAGTACATAATGAAATACGTCTGTGTTGTGTAATACACAACAACTGGCTTACTCAATGATTCAAAATTTAGCGCGAGTAAGCGACAGGTTAAGACAATTAAAGCTACAATGACTTTATACAAGTATGTATGTATAAAGTCACTGTAGTTAAAGCCAGCCCAAATCGTAAACGTAAGTATAGGACGTAAGCGCATAAATGGTATATTACGGTATTACGTGTAGTCACAACAACAGTGTAAAATTGAGATAAAGCAAGACTTGCAATACAGCCGTATCTTAATTATTTTTATAGTATCTGTTATTATTATTATTTGGATTAATTTTTTAACATAACTTTAATTTAAAAACACACAAAGCTCATCTATTTTATTTTATTTGCTGTATAATTCCACCTTAAACACATAATTGTTTCTTTTCAAACTGTTTCCAAGCATGTAACTCCCGTTTGGCGTTTTTTACAGGGAAATAAAATAAAATAAGAGATGAACAACTTTTATCTGCTTATATTATTTTATTTTGTTTCGAAAATAAGCCTGCGCATTGCGTCTTGGAACAAAGGATATTAGCAGTTTCACTGAATATTTTTACATTTGGATGAGTTGTGTGTATTTTTAAATTAAAGTTGCGTTTAAAACATTAATCCAGTATATATAGCAGTATTGAAAAGTTTAAAAAAAATTATTGTGTTACAGGGTTTGACAGTTTTATTTTCTGTATAAACCACCTCCGAATCCTTATTTCATATTTTATTTTATTTGTTATTTTATTTTATTTGCTGTATAAACCCACCTTTACTTTTTGTACTAAAAAAAATTCCCACCTTATGTTTTGTAATATGAAAATACAAAAATATTTTACTGCAATGGCCGTGTTGAATAAAAACAAAACATCTATTAAAAATAGATTCTGAAATGATTCCATTCCAACTAGGAGACATCCTTATTTGTTTTAAGAACGTTTTAAAGAAATAAATACACACACACACACACACACACACACATATATATATATATATATATATATATATATATATATATATATATATATATATATATACATATAAATATATATATATATATATATATATATATATATATGGTTATATATAAATATATATATATGTATATAAATATATATTGTAGGTGGGTAGGTAAAACTATATATCATATATAGTTCAACCTTTCGAATCGGTTCGTTAAAGGCAGACGTCTGTGTTTTTAACAGAAGTGGTTTTACGTGTTTGGTTTAGCTACTTTGTTTTGGGAGGATGCGGAGGCTCGAGCGCTCAGAAGGAATCTAACGACCCCGCTAGAAAGTGAGCAGACGCGTGAGAACGTGTGAGGCCTAGATGTCCTTGCATTCTACCGTGATCATCTGCCCGGTTCTACATAGAATATTGGTGTCATGGCAGAAGTAATAATGAGAAATCTGAGTGAGTGAACGTGTGAGGCTCAGATGTTCCTACATTCTATCATGATTGTCTGCCCGGTTCTACATAGAATATTTGCTACATGACAGGAGTAGTAATGAAAAATTTGAATCTTCTTTAAGACCATGGTCAACGGATCTGGGATAATTTAAAGACCAGGATCAGCGATCCATATTTCTAATTCATTAAAATTGAGGGGGCTATATTCGTCATATTGAGCTTTTGGTATCCGTGGTTTCATCTATCCGAAAACTTTTTAAGTATACAACATCGATTTTATAGACAACATTGTCCGTACATTTTTTTAATTTTTGTGATAAGCAATAAGTGACGCTCTCTCCAGTCTAGTTTTTTATTTAAAAACTTGTCTTGTATATGTGTGAGGCCTAGATGTTCTTGCATTCTATCGTGATCGTCTGCCCGGTTCTACATAGAATATGAATGCCGTGGCTGCTACATAGCAAAAGTAATATCTGGCTCTTTTTTAAGATCTGAGTCAACGGATCTAGGTCAATTTAGAGAAAGCAGAGTCTGTAAACGTGTGAAGCTTAGATCTTTTTGCATTCTATCCTAAACGTCTGCCCGGTTCTATGTAGAAGAATATTAGCGTCTTGACTACTACATAGCAGGAGTAGTAATGAAAAATCTGGATCGTTTTTAAGATCGGGGTCAGTTTAAAGACCAGGATCAGCGATCCGGATGCCTAATTCGTTAAAATAGACCGGCTATATTCGTCATATCGAGCATTTGGTTGGCTCCATCTATCCGAAAACTTTTTAAGTATGCAACATCGGTTTTATAGACAACATTGTCCGTACATTCTTTTCCAATTCCAATTCCAATATATGTTTTTGGCACTGCACTTCGCAACTTGCCAGATTGCCAGATTGCTCTCCGTCCGGAGCTTACCCGCTTTATCCGGCGACCCTCGGAGCGAGATACACTTTATTCCGGTTTGGGGACGTTATCGGTGGGATGTCCGGATGGCGAGCTTCCCGATCACCCCGTGTATTTCTAAATCTTTAAATTTGACTTTCTTTAAAAACTTTTCTAATGCATCTTGGCTTCCACTAGATGCCCCTTGAGAGTACTACTGGTCTCACGAGATAACCTTTTCTTTCAAGCTATCCCCTTACCCCTCCCACTCCCGCCACATAGCGGCCATTACGCTAATATTCTATGTAGAACTGCGGCAGACGAACGGGATAGAATACAGGAACAACTAGGCCTCACACGTTCACAGCGTCTGCTCCCTTTCTAGCGGGGTCGTTAGTTTCCACTCTGAGCGGTTGAGTCCCCCGTTTCCCCCCGAAATAAAGCAGCAAAACCGAACACGTGGCACCACTTATGTTAACAACACAGAGGTCTGCATTCGACGAGACGAACCGGAAGACTGGTACATTCTTTTAGTTTTTTGTGATGAGAAATAAGTGACGTTCTTTCTAGTCTAGTTTTTTGTATACGAACTTGTCTTGTATATGTGTGAGGCCTAGATGTTCCTGCATTCTACCGTGATCGTCTGCCCGGTTCTAAATGAAATATTAATGTCATGGCTGCTATATGGCAGGAGTAATAATGGAAAATCTGGATCTTTTTTAAGATCTGGGTCAATTTAAAGCGAGCAGACTCTATAAACGTGTGAGGCCTAGGTGTTCCTGCATTCTATCCTCGTCGTCTGGCCGGTTCTATATAGAATATTAGCGTCATGACTACTACATGGCAGGAGTAGTAATGGAAAATCTGGATCTTTCCTAATCGTGATGGGTTAAATAAGTGGCCCTATCTCCAGTCTCCAGTTACAGTGACTTTTCCTCGTATAAAGTCAGTGTATCTCCAGTCTAGTTTTTTGTTTACATTACAAACTTGTCTTGCATATATGATTTACAGCAGTCACGGCTCCTCAGGGGCGGCAGGGTCGGCAGGGTCGGCCGGGTCGTACCAGAAAATATACAGGGAAATTTTTCTTTTTAAAAAAAGTAGGTAAATATTTTTCAAAAATAATTTTGCAAACATCCTAAAAACGCACAAAACCAAAATATAGTTTATTATTTCCTGGACACATAGCAAAATAGTAGATATTCCTAATATCGTTGCTTGCCTAACATACAAATAACGCCATTAACAGCAGTCCGTGGGCCACCGTCCGCAGATATTTTAATATATTTATATATTTTTTATATAACATTTTTTTCTTATTTATTAAATTTATACTCTAGCCTAGATCTGCTATATATATATATATATATATATATATATATATATATATATATATATATATATATATATATATATATATATATAGGTTGGTGCCTACCTAATTATCATTGAAGAAATAAACGTAAAGTAATAAGTCTAGTACTTGACTATATTTGGACGCGGCACAAATTAACACCACATTGGCCTCAAGGGCGAGTTTAGGAAACCTTTCTGGGGAGGGGGGTATAATTAAAAAAAAAGTTAGTTAATATTTTATTGTAAATGTTATGAGAACAATATAAATAATCATATTTTTTATCATACTGGTTGAGGCATAAGTAAAAAAAAGCCTCTAATAAATAGGTATAGAATAACGTCCGTTTTTTTCCTGCAGCAAATTTATTAATTACATTGTTTATATTTACATCAATACTCATATATATCAATATATCTATGGATATGCAAGAGACTCAATCCAACAGGCCGCTCTTGTGCTATAGTGTTTCCTAGCCAAGTGTTTAATCGTAATTTTCACGTAAAAATATGTAAATTACAGATTATGTTTGACCGTTCTGAGGGGTGAGGGGAGGTAATTACCTCATTACCCCCTCACCGTAAAACCGCCCTTGATTGGCCTTGAGCCTCGGCCGACCCTAAATTTTAGAGTACGGGCCGTTACCGATTTACAGGGAAACGTTTCAAGTGAAATAGTGCATTAATTTTTTTTTCAAGATTTGGTATCTTGATATTTTTCTGTTTCACCAAATTTTTCCTATAAACATACACCCTGGGAGATTAAATATAAAAAATAGAACAGGATCGCAAGTTCCAAAGATGTTTTCTCGTTAGGTTTAATATGCTGATGCCATGATTTTACTTCAATTCCCATTTTTTTGTTGTGTTGTTTGCCTGTCCAAAGTAATAAGTACATACTTTTTAAAGATATAATATAAATATACTAAATAATACTAAACAATCTCCTTGCTGCAGTTCAGTGTATTTTAAAATAATAAAATCAAATTACAAAATAAAATCGTAACAGCTGTTCAGGAATATCATTTCCAATGTAAATGCACTTCTTTCTTTCTTTTTCAATATGGAGTCGGCTGCCACTTTTTTGCTTTCAGCGCCATTCTCCAGCCCAATAGGTAGGATGTCCGGATGGCGAGCTCTAAGCTCCCAAAACACCCCGAATCTGACAAATAACTTTTTAGTTTTTGAAATGCATCTTGCCTTCCACTAGATGCCACTTGCGAATACTACTGGTCTCACGAGATGACCCTTGTTTTCAAGCTATCCCCTTACTCCTCCCACTCCCGCCACATAGCGGCCTTTACGCTAATATTCTATGTAGAACTGCGGTATGTTAATAACACAGAGGTCTTCTCTCGACGAGACGAACCGGAAGACTTGGAAAATGCACTTTTACGAAATGTCAATTTCAATTTGGACTTCGAGATGAGTGTAAATGTAGCTTTAGTTTGTTGTTGTTTCTAGATTGTTCGCGCGGATACTAGTCCATTACTGTCCAGTTGCCAGATTGCTTTTTCTCTGGGGCTTAGTCAGAGCTGAAGCGGCCCTTCCAGATGATTTACACGTTATTCCAGTTTAAAACTCCCGGTACACCCCGTATATTCCAAATATCTTTATACATTTTTACATTGCATTAATGCATCTTGGCTTTCACTAAATGTCCCTTGAGAGTACTACTGGTCTCACGAGATGACCTTTTCTTTCAAACTATCCCCTTACCCCTCCTACACTCGCCACATAGCGGCCATTTCGCTAAAATTATATGTAGAACTGTGGCAGACGAACGGAATAGAATGCAGGACAGCTAGGCCTCACACGTTTACAGCATCTGCTCCCTTTCTAGCGGGGTCGTTAGTTTCCACATTGACCGCTTGAGTCTCCCACATTCCACCGAAATAACGCGTTAAAAACACTGAGGTCTGCCTTTGACGAGGTGGTTCGAAAGACCTGGATATACGAGATATAGTGGAATTTCATTTTCGTCGATACGCAGAGGGCGTATTTTAGGCGCACTGTGTCTGAAAAAAAAATCCATTTTAGGTACATTATAATGTACAGGAAAGCCAAATAAATCATATATGGCTAAACACACATATTTAAGTAGAATTTTGGTTAAATATCATAAACACGGGTCTAAAATGTTTCCTCCGGTATATAAAAATTAAAAATAAAATTATCCTTAATTTAAATTTCAGGCTCATTTTGACCAAAACCATACACAATATTTCCCTTAAGGGTAACAACGTTACGATTTTTAAATCTCCAGACATATTCAGTTTAAATATTGTACACCACTAAAAATCCTAAAATCTACACAATTAAATTAGTAATAAAAATAGTAAAATCCAAAAGCACTTAATCACCGAAATATTAGATACACACAAAATTTGAAAATTGACAAACTCAGTATAAAAACGCTTCGTCGTGAAGTCTGCTACAGAGTATCCAAAGTCCAGGCTAAAGTCCACCATCTTAAAACCAGCTAGTCATAATGAGGGGCGAAGGGGATTGATTTCACTCGTTAAGCAGAGTGATTCGTCTTCTCTTGTTTATGTTCGTTGTTTTAGTCTACCCATTGAGTGTTATTTATTTCCGAATCGCCCTCCCGCACTTTTTATTACGATCAGATTTCTGAGAATTCAATGGAGGACAATAAAGATTATCCTAGATTTCAGAGAAGACAATGGTCCTCCAGTAATAAAATATATATAGTCCAAATATATATGTAATAATCTTTGGTTTTTATTTATATGACAACGGGAGACACTTTGGGGGACATTTTGGACAATGGGAGACGCATGTTGAAAATTAGGGACGAATGGTAACTTTATACTACGACATCACTGGTAATTTTTTACAAAGTCAAGTTCCTCATTCTGTCCTTTAACTACTCGGACCCTTAGATTTTTTCTATATTTTGCACTTTTTCTGAATTAAATAGGAAGATGCCCATTCATGTATACCCAATACTCCCATGCCTTGCATAATACATTACGACCTTTAAATTAGCTATGTATGAATAGGCGGAAAAAATCTAAGAGCCAAAAGTTGGGTTAAACAAGTCACAACTCGGAAAAAATAATACCCTTTAGATTTTTCCAAATAATATTTAGTCGCTTTATTGAAATTAAACATGGTATATATAAGGATGTGTTTTTAAACTTGAGACTTCAAATTCCTCACTTCGTATTTCGAGGAAAACAAGTCTAATATACGCCTTCATGGAGAATGGCAAAACAATCTGACGACTAAAGAAAAAAAGTCATCGCTTTTTGCGCTGTTAGGTATTATAGATATTTCAAAAGTCATGGGGGGAGGGTACGCCTCTGAAAGTTAACAAATAAAAAGCAAGATGAGATACGAAAGCTGATTATTCGATTTAACTAGAGCCTAATACGGATGTTTTTGCTAAATTGAAAAGACAAAAATCACTAATCTGGAAAAGTGTATATTTAAGATCTTTGAATTCCCTTTCCTGCCCTAAAAATATGTCTGTAAATGTAGCCAATGACCTTTTGCTTCCTTCCAGCCATCATCACAATGCATACTCCTGCGAGATTGAATTTAATATAACAAAAAACTAGAAAATTCGTGTCGGGATTTTGAAAAGACCGATTTTGGATTCTTTAATAATTATCTGGCGGTGCTGCTATAATGTGCAGTGGGATGTATTATTTTACAATAAAAACATTGTTGAATGTACTTCACTTCACGGCTGAATTAAGAAAGCTCATAATTGGACAAAAATATGCGCACAAAAAATATACGGTGGTCTTCACAGAGACTATGACCGGCATTTTCAATACCGCTGCTACTGTCCGAGGATCCAAGGAACTTTTGGAATTTGTGAACTCACAGCGGAAATCATTTGAGCTTCTATGTTCTATAATGATAAGATTGCGAGAGGTGGTCAGGGCAACTCAGATTTATTTTCAGATTATTTTTCTACTGTCTACGTTGATTGACCAGGCGTGATCCCTAATTACAAATCTCCATCATCATTATCCAACTTACCTTTAAGAGTTTCCTTAGGTCCAAATAAAATACCCGAGTATTTGTTATCTAATCTTAGATTTAGTAT
Source organism: Kuschelorhynchus macadamiae (assembly GCA_030620095.1). Taxonomy (NCBI): domain Eukaryota; kingdom Metazoa; phylum Arthropoda; class Insecta; order Coleoptera; family Curculionidae; genus Kuschelorhynchus; species Kuschelorhynchus macadamiae. The sequence continues at coordinate 539,757 of JAUTXW010003372.1, read as the reverse complement.
ATATAAGCCACTATGGCTCTTATTTAACAAGTCCTTGGCTGAAGTGAGATTCCTGGAGTTGGGAAAGACAAATTCATTATTCCTAGTTTTAAATCAGGGGATAAAGAGTGTGTAAATAATTTCTATTTTTCTATGCTTCGTCTGTGATCAGCTGACTTGGGAGTTCCAAGACTTAATTAGTGATTATCAGAATGGTTAACCAGTTAACTACTTCCTATTTGTTGTCCTATAAGACACATCTGTTAAATGCTTTGGAGCAAGGCAACCAAGTAGATTCAATCTATACTGACTTATCAAAAGAGTTTGACAGAGTAAACAATGACCTACATATAGCCGAATTACAAGGGCTAGGGTTTGATGACCTTTCCTTCAGGTGGTTTAGGAGTGTTGTTGGGGCGCAGGAAGAGAGTCAGCGTGAGTAATTTTGAGTCTCAATGGTTAAATGTAACATCATTTAACAAAATTCCGTTTCTTAGTTTATGCTGATGACCTTAAGTTGTTTCGAGTGGTTGGAAGTAGGAATTACTGAAATTTTACAACATAATTTGACAAGATTTTTTTGACTGGTTAGTCAAGAACTGTCTATCGTTAAATGCGACTAAATGCTACTCTATTAGTTATTTTTAGGCACCAACCTTAAATACAGTCGCTGTTATTAAAGATTTGGGGGTATTTATTGCCTCACGGATAACTTTTCGTGATCATTATAGATATATCATAAGCAAAGCTCTACAAATATTAGGTTTTATTATACGAACTTGTGCTGATTTCTCCGTTGACACTTTAAAGTATTGTTCACTTATCAGGGCCCATCTAGAGTATGCTTCTATAGTTTGGTCTCTTTTCTGTAATACAGAGTGTTTATCTTTAAAATATCACATTTTAACAGGTTATAACTCAAACCGAGTAGAGATATTAAGATGCGATTTTCACTGAATTTCTTTGAATTACTTCAAGTTATTGCCAAGTTTCAATAATGTTCTGAAAATAGCGAAAAAAAAAAGTTTTTCTAATGCAGATTAAGGGCTTATTTCAAATGGAACACCCTGTATATCTAACGATCATTTAGAAGCCTGATCCTTCCGTTTCTAAAAACGTATAATTTGTTATACCTAACCTTGCAGAACAAAAAACAATAGAAACAATAACTAATCTACATTAATTTTATTAGATACAGCAGAACAAACGAATTAATTAAATTAATAAACCAATACATTTATTGCTGAATATAACCTCCATTTTCTTCAATACATGTACTGAGTTCATTTAAATTTGCAGGAGTAGGACTATATAGCACTTTTCGCTAATATACCCCCATACAAAAAAATCGGGTATTGTTAAATCAGGAGAATAGGGAGCCCATTCGATGGCGCCAGCTCGATTTATCCAGTTGTTTCCAAAAGTTGTGTTTAATGAATTCCTTGCTATTACAAAAAAGAAAGGTAGGACATCATTTTGTTGGAAATATACATCATGCAGTATTCCTTCTTGTTGGAAAAAGAAGGATCCATAATTTTTTGTTTTTGACGCACCACGCCATACATTTAACTTAAAGGCATCTCTTTCAAACTCGTTGTAAGCTCTAGGATTTTCGTCAACCCAAATCCTGCAGTTATGTTTGTTTACTCTTCCACTTAGGTGAAACGTTGCTTCATCTGACGTTATAAGAATTGCATCCGGTTGATTTCTAAACAGATATAATACTGTCTCGCATATGATATATCTTGATTTTCAATTTTTTGATAAGTTTGAATGTTATACGCTTAAAACTTAATTACTTTTAATAGATTATGTACTTCAGTCTTTGACATGTTTAAGACTTGAGCCATTTTTCTAACAGATACTTTATTATTATCTCCTTTCCATTTCCCAGTTTCTGAAAATGTTCTTACCTAGCTTAGGATTGATTTTCTGAGGCGGATTTCTTTCAAAAATTGTTCTGAATCTTATTGTTATTGTAATTGACTTAATATTAGTGCAGAGCAAAACGGACTGTGCCTTTTCTCTTTGGATAAATATTTTTGAATCACGTAAATAATTAATAATAATCCGACACTTTTGTCAAAATATGTCAGGTGAAGCAAAAGAAAGCTGGTTCTAATAAAATTAATGTAGTTTAGTTGTTGTTGTTTCTGAAAGATTATAACAAATTATACGTTTTTAAAAAGGGGGAGGATCAGGCTTCTAAATGAGTGTTAGAGATATAGGGTGATCTATTTGGAGTAAGACGTTAATCTGCATTGGAAAAAACTTTTTGCACATGACGCCTCAAGTGGCATTAAGAATAAAAACGAACTTTTAATGACTTTGGATAAACTAAAGTTAAAAAATCATTCAGAATTTTGAGGGAGTAGACCTCAGGTCCGTTCTGCAGAATTTTAAGTCGGCAACTAGAAATGTAGAATTTGTTTCTGCCTCTTGTCATATAGTAGTTAACGTTACACCATCTGAGATTTTGATTTTTATTCTTAAAGATGTTGTAGCATGCACATTGCAGGATATAAAAGCCAACAACGATTAAATATTATGAGCTCTAAAAGTCACCCTACATTATGTCATAAAAGGCAGTTTAAACATACCCGTTTCTGACAAATTAACACTCTAGAAATATTTTCAGACTTTCCCCACATCAGCAAGCCATAGGAGAGCAATGAATGGGTTGAGGCAAAGTAAAAAGTTTTAGTATGTTTATGTCGACAAAATCTCTCAATTAAAGAACACAATGGTTCTTAGAAGAAACTTTACCACAGACTGCTTAAGACCCTGCCCAGTCGCAGCCCTGTTACGACCTCCACCCTAGGGCCATATGTACCTATGAGCGCGGCGAAATTTATTTTATAATGAACACTCCGAATGTTAAGGCAGTGTGTTGGAAACCTTGAGTAGAAAAATATTCAAAATGACGCTTTTCCGCTATTTTTTTTCAATATGCTTGCTATGGGGCACTACCCTGAAAATTTCACTTAAATTAGTGAAAGCATTCTGGAGTAATAGGTGTACAGATTATGTACATAAAAAGTGTGTGTATTTATTAGATTACTTATATTAATACAAAAACTTAAGCCTTTTTAATATTGAAGTACTCGTTTTCGAAAGACTTAATTATCTATAAATACCGAACTAAAAGTACTTAATTACTAAACATAAGGACTTCTACAAAGTATTTGAATAGATTATGATTCTGCAGTACATTTTTTAAGTAATAAATAATACTTAAACAAAATTTGAAATTTTAAGTACCAGTATTATGAGTACTTTTCTAAAAAAGTACTCTATACATTAGTACTTAAATAAAATACTCACAGTACCAAAACTACAGATTTTTTTACTTTAAATGCATTTTTGTATTTAGTACCTCAGCTTTGTTGGCAGCATGTGTCTTTTAATGATTTGCTGTAATTAATAGTCACTAAAGGCAATTTGTTTACTATTTAAGTCGCGACAATGTACGCAAACAATCGCTGTAAACCTAGACTTGTCAGATTTGCAGAACACAAAAGCGGGAGGCTAGTTTCGTTCCTTAGGTAGAAAGGATAACTTCCTCCAAAATAAATTGAACAGCAAAAAATGTCCTCGGCTTGTTACTGGATCCAACAAACCTAGCCTAGCCGAGGCACTTCTAAAGTGGACTCGCCCAGGTACCTAACTTTTGCAAATATTTTCTGATATCTTGGTACATCCAGGCCAACATTTTACAACGTAATAATCAACCTTTGCGGTGAAAAGTGTAATTTTTATACCCGAAAAACAAATGTAAACGAGATTTTAAGTCACGCCGCGCACGTGAATGTTTATTTTATTATTTTTGTCTGGGTTTCACAATTTCGGGGAAAACGAATTATTAGATATGAGTTGGATAATCATCAATCCATTTCAAAACTCTAAATGGATTTTTTTTTAATAAATGGGAATGAAGAACTCGGGACGAAAAATGTAAACAAAAACGATGAAGATAAACCAATACCAAACGCGACATTTAATTTGATGAAGTTTTTTTAATTCTTCGTCTCAAACCCTTAGAAATAAGGAGATAGTTTCATGATCTGCGCCTTGTACAGGGTGGTCCAATAATAGAGGACGTCGGCTGTAGCTGGGAAACCGTTAATGACAGACCTTAAGGAAAACAATATTTATAGGTAAATCGGCCAAGAGAAATCGCTGTAAATTATTGTCAAATTCGAAAGTTGGCTGTTAAGGGGTCTAACAGCAACACAAAGGTATAAATGCCAATTTTATCTTAAATTTCCCTAATTGATAATATAAGCATTGTATTCTTCAACCAATTACGCACTTTTTTACTCTAGACAATTTTTGTCTATTTTCGAAAATAAAGTGGTGGGGGAAGGTCCAACATTTTTGCATTTAAATGTTGATATCTCTGTTTTGGATGAACCAATTTTAGTCAACTTGGTGTTGAAAAAAAGTGCTTTTTTTGCTCTACTCGTGAAGCCATAAGTTGTGCTGCACTGACTTTGTTAGTGGTCACTAGATCTCGTTGTTTCGGAATGTGGAGGCTGTAGCCCAATCGTCAGACAGACAGATTGCAACTTTATATTGACAAACAGAGCCGGCATTTTGAGCATTTGCGAAAGTAGTTTTCAGTAATTTTAAATATATTTGTTGTTAGTTTATTATTAGTTCATTTCGTCGTTTTTTTTTTCAGTGAAACAGAAACAAAGTAAAATTCGGTTTAATCTTTTTGCCCAAACGGAGTCCTGCCCTGCATCGCCCTAGCTTTAGGTATTTTATTGCTAGGTTTATGTGATTTGAGTTTTAGTATTTTTTGTTTTGCTGCTTTGTTACGTTTTTTTCTTTACAGTATGCAGGATTACTAAATTTTCTATTGGAGCCCTGTTTTTTTCCAGTTTTTTTGTTTTCCTAAAATTTTAATATTAATTGAAATGCGAGAGGAAAATAATTTCCACTTTGCCATTGTCACTTTTTCTCCTCTACCAAACGGCAAGGTTAATTTTCCAATCCGACGTTTCGGATTCAAGAGACCATCATCAACTTTCTTAATTTAAATATAGACTTGAATTTTTTGTTTCACTATTTAATGCCCTTCATAACTACCCAATAAATTGTGATATAAAAGTCATATAGTATCATTTGATTTATTTGAGAAAATCAACATTATTTGGAGAATTCCGAAACAATGCCATCTTGTGACCACTAAGAAAGTGATACCGGAGAGTTTGCGGCTCCACGAGTAGAGCAAAAAAGCACTATTTTTCGACACCAATTATCAAATTCCCTGACTTTTCCAGGTTTTTCCCTGACAATTTCACAAAAATTCTAGGTTATATTTTGCGAATTTATATTTCTTATAAAAAAGCCAACAAAAGTAATGAAACTAAACTTAAATGTAATTGTATAAGAAATATAAAATATAGAAAATGTTATAGTACTAGAGCAAGCAGGGTTACTTTAACTGGAAGATATACATTTTTAAAAGCATATTCTGTTCTATTTAGAATTAAGTACAAAATTCCGTTATACAAAGCATTTACAAACAAAAAATTAATATATACTTGCGACATGTCATATTAAAAATGAAATTTTAAAGGATTATAGAAAAAATGTATTTTAAATTTTTCGTCTCAGTTCTGATATTTCCAGTTCCATGGATGCTGTTTCCTTTTCATTTCCTAAATGATAAAGTTCACTTTCGAGATCAATTTCTTTTTCTTTCCCTTTTCGGCGCTTTTAGTCGTCAAGGGCATATTTATAAGATTTGTAAGCATTTTTAACACACACCCTCATTTTGTCGGAAATAATAACAGTTAATACACCACCTATTTGATAAATTGTATCATATACTTGTCGTCTTTGGCAGATAATGGACTCCTCCAACAGGTTTTCAACTATATTATTTTTATTTATAGAAAGCCCCGACTCAACGGTGGCGTTTCCATGAGAAAGGCTCAAAATTAACTTAATAACATGCCACAATTTTTAAAGTAGTCATTTTGTCCCAAGAAAATGTAAAAAAAAAGGTATCCAATCAAGTAGTTTGATTATGTTTTACAAAAATTTATAAATTAGGTATCTATTAGATGCTGGCTATACCGTTGACCACATTTTTCTGCAATTTCTGCGAAAATTATTTCTTTTTCATACAAATACTTTTAACATATTTTGGGCTCTTATATGTGAAACTCCTTGGTGGAAGAACTGGAATCATTCCTGAAAAGTAATAGGACAAAATATGAATTCATCTGTTTTAGTGAGCACTGCCTCAACAGTCAAGAGGTAGAGGCGCTATCAATAGAGAACTACAGAACTGTGTCCTCTTTCTCAAGAATACAGCATAATCATGGCGGTACAATGATCCTATGTAAACTAGAAATGCCGGCTGTCCCTCTTCTTGGATTTTCCGAGCTTTCTGTAGAAAGGCATTTTGAGATAAGCGCTGTTGAAATAAAGAAGCTAGACTTTGTAGTAGTTACAATTTATAGGCCGCCAAGTGGCAGTTTTGATACGTTTTTAAATGTAATGTCCCAACTATTAAAACAAATTTTTGACCTTAATAAGTTCAGTAGGCTTCACACATGAAATCTTTGAAAACACTTGTATAAATAACTGTATTGATAATATATTTATAAATTTTTCAGCCTCTTTGCCTTACAAAACCTCAGTTTTTGATCCACTTCTTTCGGATCATAAGGCCGTCGACATCGCTGTGCCAGGCAATAACTCTGAGAGGTAAGATCAAAATGTATAACATGTTGGAGCAAGAGTCGTGGAATTTTCTTTCAACTAACACCAATGCTGAAGAAAAAAGTAAGATATTTTTTAAAACGTTATTACATATTCGAGACTTATCGTTTCCAACTATGAAAAAAAAAAAAGGAATAAAGATCATTCTGGGAGTGAGAATGACAGAGAGTGGTTTGATGAGAGGTTAGAATGAGAGAGTCTTAGGTTATGGACGGAATTCTATCATAATTTTCGCACATCTGAAAGGGCAGAACAGGTAAAAGCATGCCGGAAGGAATACAGAAAGGCTATAATCGAGGCTAAAAACGAGGCAAACTCCGCCTTCATAAGAAATGCTGACATCATAAATATAGTGCAAAAGGGTGCTAGAGAGGAAGTGAATGTGGGGATTGACTGTGATACCTTTAACAATTTTTTTTGCAGGGGTAGCAGATACTTTACTTGCGGACCTGCCTGCTTCCACTCTGGAGGCAGACCACTATCTGCAGTTCTTGAGCCCCAGGTCTCTTTCACTTTTAAAACGGTCTCTTTTAGCAATGTTAGAGATGCTATCAATTGCCTAAATCCAAAACACAGCAAGGATATTTATGGTCCAGACATAAACTTATTTAAACATCTTAAGAATGTGTTAGTTAATTTGCATTAATAGCGTCTCTAACCAAACTTTTTAACGCATGCATTACTGAAGGTTTGTACCCTCGTAACTTTAAGGTTTCTAGGAGGACGATCCCTGTATTTAAAAAAGGCAACACCCAGGACATTAACAATTATAGACCAGTCTCACTTACACCGGTTGTATCGAAGATATTTCAAAAACTGCTTAAGGACCAATTAATTGAATACCTTGAAAAAAATAGGCAACAATTTGGTTTTCGTAGAGGAAGATCCACAGTGGATGCTGTAATGGAGCTATGTGAGGCAGTACTCGGGGGGGCTTTGAGGAAGGCCTGTTTATAGGGACAACCTTCTGCGATCTCTCCAAGGCCTTCGATTGTGTCTCTCATGAGCTGCTATTAAATAAACTTAGGTTTTACGACTTATGTCCTAACAGTATAAAACTCATGAAGAGCTACCTTCTTTATTATAAAAATTTAATTTTAAAATTTGTTGGACACCTTTATCCATAACTTGTGTTTTTAAGATTTTTTTGATTATTTCCTTTAGAATTTGTAATACATCATACAAAAAAGGAACCATAGGTTTATCGCTCTGATTTTTTTTTTAAATGGTTCTAAAAGGCGGCAATGTGTGAAAAATTGTGAGTCTTGGTCTTAAAAATGTATCTTTTAAAGCCTTTTTTGTCTTAGTAACTGAAACATTTGATGGAAGCTTAGTGGCTTTATCTTCCATCCAAATTTTAAGGGGAGACAAAATATACAAAGCCCTTTCACAGACTTGAAGATTTTCTAACCATCTTATTTTACAAAATTTATAGAATTTGTCACAATTTGTAAGAGCCATAAAACTAGTTCGCCTGGCAGGTGAATCTTTTAAAACACAGTACTTAGAAAAAAAATCCACTACTTAAACCGACTTTCTAGTCGTCCGAGTTACTGTTATTGTGAATGCCGCCGGCGGGCAAGTGTAAATATACGTGAGATATTAAATAAATTTCTTATGTAAGAGCCGCAAAATAATTTTAAGTAATATAGTATTTAACATCCCTTGTTAAATAAATTATAGTTATATAAACGCGACGAAACAATTTTGGATAAATACAATTAAGCAATTCTGATTAATTTTATTATTTTTCCGGGTTTAGTAAAAAATCCCCTGACTATTTTTTTGTAAATATCCTGATTTGTTGACTAAAATCGGTTCATCCAAAACAGAAATATCAACATTTGAAAGTAAAAATGTTTGACTTCCCCTACCACTTTATTTTTGAAAATAGACAAAAATATTTGAAGCAAAAAAGTGCGTTGATTGAAGAATACAATGCTTATATTTTTAACATACCTCAGTTCGGAAAATTTAAGAGAAAATTGACATTTACATTTTTGTCTTGCTGTTATGTCCCTACTGGCCAACTTTCAAACTTGAAAATAATTTACAGCGATTTCTCTTGACGTCCTCTATTATTGGACCACCCTGTACATAGACTAATCAATGGATACATTCCTATCTTCTTCATCAATTTCAAACTAAAATACCTGCAAGAGAGCTCAGAATAAATTAAATTTCTCATGTCCAATTTTATCAGACAAACTAGGGCATTATCTCAGTCATTAGCATATCTAAATAGCTACCCAGATACTGATCCTTTCAGAAGCTCACCCAATGTCTTTCGAAACTGATTTAACCATTCTGTATTATGATATGCTGTTAATATTACTAGATGTGTAGTTATTTACAAGTTGTTATTATTTATATTTGATATATATATATATATATATATATATATATATATATATATATATATATATATATATATATTGAAACTATAAAATAGGGTATCCCATATATTGTTTAAATAATAATAAAACCACACAAAAATATAAGTTACAAAATTTATTTGTTATGTGAAACGCATAATTAAGATAATTATAAAACTATAACTAATCTAGCAAGATGAATATTCATTTACCCTAACATAACAAACATAGAGATCAAGCTATATATGGGCCAACAAAAACGAGACTAATAACATACTTCCAAAACATCTCTATGTACACTCCCTACGATATTATTCTCCATTCATGTTAGTAACATCTACATCTTACAATAATCTTGCATTAGATATTTAAAACTATCTGATATAAATATTCAATTGCAACCAATGACTGTCGTCCCCAACGAAAATTGCTTAAACTCAGTTGATCCCAACTGCACAGCTGTATCAGCTGACAATATCCTTTCACAAAAATTAGGTAGCAAAGAAATTTAACATAAATTAGTAGTGCTTCTACCAGAAATTTTTGTAAAAAAAACTTTTTTTACAAAATTTTTTTTTTTTGAACAGATGATACAGGAAGAAAATTCTGATTTTCAATTTTCTGCACTAAACCGGTTTTCTTGCATTAAACATATTTTGATCCAAAACTCGCCGAAAGATAATTCTGGTGCATAACCAAACATTAAGTCTTTATATCCAATAGGATGGCAAAAAAAAACCGCAATTTGATTTGAAAATTGAATTGTCTGTAATTATTGTGCAAACTGGCCAAACAACCTTAAAATAGTCAAGAATTTTATAATGAAATGTAGAGAAAAAAGCAATTATTCACAAAGGAAAATCAAATAACAAAACCCTAGTTTTAAAGAAAAGAAATTGTAATTAATATTATTGTGTTTTTAAATATTAATGCATTTTATTTTATATTTAAGCCACCTCCAAAATCGTTTTATATAAAACATATTTAAAAATACAATAAAAGTTATTTTATTAATTTAAAAATTCTTAATGTTATGTGATTTTATATAGATAATATATGAAAAGGAAGAAACTATAAGTATGAATTATAATTTTTTCATCATAAGTCAATAAATAAATAGCTTCCGCTCAAAGTACAATGCAAAAACTCAGGAGTGATGTCACAAATATGTTTTTACAGATCCCAAAGAGGAGAGCAGTTAACATTTTCACGCAAAATTTCTGGTAGATTGACTCCACTATAGAACAAAATCAAACGAACAATAAAACGAAATAAGCAAATTTAAGTGTTTTACACTATGTCTAAAACAGTAGAAAAATTTGCCAGTCTCATTCAATAAGCGGTGTTCCAAAGCTATTAAGAAACTTCTATTTAAATTTTTCCCTCAATTTGTCTGAACTCAATATTTCAGACCTTAAATAAATTAAAAACAAGAAACATACATTTATTTTAATGTTAATTCGTAGAACAAACACGTTTCTTTATAACTTTGTCACCTATGGAACAACGTGTCTAACGGACTTTAATAGCTGGTAAATTAAAACCCTGGCGATTTAAAAAGATCCCAATTCCTGTACCAAAGAGAAGAGAGAAAAGATTAGTAAGGAACATGATGCAGAGTCCTCTTTTCGAGAATAGAGGGGTGTTCCCGATTTTTGCGTAACGAAGGCTGAACTTGTCGTACTTGTGTGCAGTGCGGAAACTCCATGGCTTTGGTGGCATACAATCTGGACGGCTACTCCAGTCAATTGGAAGGAAATCCTGAAATAATTACCAAGACTTTATTTACAATCTGTTTTAATTACGTTTGTATTTACATATTAAACAATACCATTTTTTAATTAATATTACCCCGTTTCTGTTATTTTTTTTATCAACCAAATATTTACTTTATTCAATTAGTGTTACACTTGCATGGGTTATTTCCATTTACAATATATTTATAAAGTTATTTACTATGTTTGTTTTACAGAGCACTGCATAAGAAACATTTTTTGCCTTTCCGATAAGGAATTTTTTTTACATACTCAAAAATTTTTCAGGTTTTTTAGATACTGACCAAACTTGCACTTTTTTAAATAAATTACCCTGCATATTATTTTTTATATTACTTGTGTCGTTATGAGCTTTCTGAAAATATAATATGGTCTATACTTATTTTTATAAATAGTACAGAAGTATGCATTTTTTATTTTATTTATTTATTTTTTTATTGTAATGTAAGGACGTAGCTGATGCACGCATGGGACAAGTGACCATTACACTATAGAATGCTAAACATTCCAAATGGTACGAATTCGCAAATAACGTCAAATAAATAAATAATGAAGTCAATAACTCAAAGAAAAATATGTCAGATCAGCAAACTAAAATTACCAACAAGGAGAAAGATTTTCAATTTCTGAAGTAAAATAATACATGAATAATAATAAAACTACACAGCTACATAAACAAAAACATCACAAAACCAATCTGGTTAACTGCCTTTTTAGCTGCAAAGTGCTTAGTCTGAATATATCATTCTGAGAAGTGACAATTGTATTTAACTAGTCGGTCAACAAATGCACTAAACTGATAATTTATTCAGTTGTACCTTTCAACAAACAGCTGTGATTGTCTTTTTCTCCTCAAGGGTTTGAAGGCCACAAAGAAGAGCTCTAGTATTAGATGACAGACCTTGACGGGGAAAATGAAATTTATGTAAGAGGTATTTTGAAAACCTATTTTCCACCCTTTCAATTCTGTCGATGTGCAGTGGTATGATTGTACAACAATATTCTAGAACGTTATGAACCAATGAGTTATAAAGCCACCCAATTGCTTTGGTATTAGTTACGTGTTTCGTATGTCGCTTTATAAAAGACAGTAGTCTAAAACACTTAAGTACAATATGTAGATTAAAAGTTAGATTTTCATCAAAAATAACGCCTAGGTCCGTGAAAGAACTAACTACTTTAAGACTTACGTTATCTATGAAGAAGGTGGAGGGTATGGGATTAGGGATTCGCGAGACCGAGTCGGAAAATGTTTACGGTCTCGGTATCGATCTCGATGCTTCGAGACCGAGACCTACTTAGTCTCGGTATCGATCTCGAAAGTCTCGGTGGTTTCGAAAACAAAATTTTAAAAATAATAATTGTTCGCCGAGATGTTATTTAGACAAAAGTACATGGAAGCCTACGTTCGAAACCCAGAGTTTTTCCAATCTCAAAAATTTAATGTAAAGAAACCCAATGTTTGATCATTTCAGTAAAGTAGAAAAAATGTAGGTATATTTATATAAAAAATTATTCCAAAAATCTAAAATTTGAAATAATGTTGCCAACAGGATGGAATGAAGTAAATGAAGATATACGGACAATAGTAAGTGTGTTAAAATAAATATCACATACCCCTTGTTCTTTGGACACCAACAGAAAGGCCACACATCACTAGAGTTACTTAAACAACCATCTACAGAACAATAATTATTTGACATTTCGAAAGATATACAAATGGAATAAGATATATTAAACACAAAATAAGGACACACTGTATAATGCTGCCAAACTCATGCAAGCAACGTGTTGGGCATTCTAGGGACAGACGTTATAATTCAATAGGTACAAAACGATCGATGACCAAGTAAAGCACCCTTAAGTATTCTATAAACTTTGCTATTTTGAACCAAACTTTTATTACTTTGATGCGTATTTACTTTCTTAACCAGGACCGTTCTTAGAGGTCTGCACGTTGTGCTTGCACAAAGACTTCATTCACAAAGGCGGCTATGGTTCATAATACTACTGGTAAATCAACTATTTTTGTTCTTTGGTAAATTAACTATAAATTTTAAAAGTGGAGTAGATTTTAAAAGTAAATTTATTTATTAAACAAATATCTAATTGTTCAATTTTTCGCCTGAAAGATCAATCTATAACCTTTTTTGAGAAAATGTTCAGGGATAAATATTATATTGCGCCTGCTGAATCACCAATAATATCAAGTTCCTCAAGCGATAATAACTATGACATCGATTATACATCACTATTTGAAAAAAAAAAGTGATTCCGAAAATTGAAGAAAAGAAATAATAGAATATCTGCAATTAAAACGCGCTCCAAAGGGTAAAGATATTTTAAAATGGTGGAAAGCACATGATAAACAATTTCCAAATTTAGCCAAAATGGCAAAAGATCTTTTGTCTATACAGGCGACCTCTGTAGCAGTAGAGAGTTTATTTTCACAAGCAGGGTTAATTAATACAAAACTAAGAAGCATGTTAAATGAAACTTCAAACAAATGCTTATTATGTATTCATTCATAGTAAAAAAGTAAATTGAAAAATGAAATTATAAAATATTAGTTTAATTTTTCTGTAATATTTTTAGGTTTATTATATAGGTTGAAATAAAATCTAAAAATATGCTTATAATGTAGGTTTAGAAATTTAAATTTTTTACTTTGTTATTAGAACAGTTTGTTATTTTTTAAGCGTAATAGTTGAATTGGCTTTAATGATCATCTATTTAAAATCCTAAGCCAAATTCTACTTTGTGTTTTGTTTGTTGAAAATCTTGTCCGTATGTATACATATTATTTTTATTATACACATATATAGTTAAAAATTTTATATCGTCCATTATTTTCAAATACAAAACAAAATTTTCACTGATTTTTTTAACAATTTTTTGTTTATTTTAAGTCGGAAAATTTTTAAACAAAAAACACCACAATTACTTCATCTGTTGGAGACTTTACCATATCTATGCTATATAAGAATATGATATTGTGATGTTTTTAGTTGTTACAGTCTATTAGTTATTAATTATTGAACCAAAAAACTAAAAATTTTTGGATTTTAGTTACTTTCAATAATTAAACATAAAAACCTATTATAAATTTATAAAGATCACAATATCAAAATCCTATATAGTATAGTTGTGATAAAGTGTCTCTCTTTGAGAACAGGGTAGCAATTTACGTTTTTCGACATGTGAAGTGGAATTTCGCTACTAAAATTTCTAAATTTGGGAAATTCTCTTTTTATGGTTATTTATATGGTTTTTTAAATGAATATTTCACTAGTATCATTGTTATAAGAACATATACAATGCTAGTATAATATAATTGAATATAGAAAAATTATTTTTTACATCAATTAATTTGCCCCCAAATATATATTTTTTTGAATGATTTTGTCCAAACAAATAATTTACGAACATTGAGATCGAGACCGAGAGTCTCGATAAGTAAGTCTCGGTATCGGTCTCGAACACCAAGTCTCGGTCTCGAAATACTTTTTCAAGTCTCGGTATCGATCTCGGTCTCGTTTCGAGACCGAGACTATATGGGATTAATATGTCCGTGAAAACGGAGCACTTTACATTTCGAGATGTTAAGAGTAAGATAATTAGTGCTGCACCATTTGACCAACCTTTCAATGTTAGACTGCAGAGGAATGGAGTCTGAGGAGACTGGTGAAAAGAATTTTAAGTTGTCTGCATATAAAAGACATTCAGAAAATTCGAAACAAGATACTATATCATTTATAAAGAGCAGAAAGAGAACTTGACCAACATGCAAACCCTGTGCGATGTCATAAGAACCTCCCTGGAAACTTAACCACATATGTTGACTTGCTGGCGACGATTAAATAAATACGATATGATCCACTCAAGATATTTTCCACAAAAACCAATTTGCTCTAATTTCCATAATAGAATCTGATGGCAAACCCCGTCAAAGCCTTAGATATATCAGTGTAAATAACATCAATCTGTTTGCCAGCCTCAACCGACATCACTGAGTAGTTTAAAAATATTGTGAGATTGGTAGCTCTTGTTAAAACATCCATATTGAATTAGATTCCCCTGTATTTTCCAGAATATGCCCTTATCTGGCTGCCTTCTTTCAAGATATCTGCACCTTCAAAACCTACCTGTTTAAACAAAGCCTGCCGCCGCGTCAGCATCTTCGTTGGATGAAACATTTATTCAAGTTATATTTTTTGAAATAATAAAAATTTTGGTGTCCTGCCATATTTAATACATTATAATAAATTATTTAATTGTCTGGGTTACCTAATTTAAACCAGAGCCGTCTATGTTAAAGGCAAAAGTGTAATTTTCTATTCTATTAATGAAAATAAGTCTAAACTATATTATATTCTAAGAAAGCTCATAACGACACAAGTAATATAAAAAATAATATACATACTGTATATGTTCCTGTTCCATTTAAAAAAGTGCAAGTTTGATCAATATCTCAAAAACTGGAAACCCTGAAATAATTTTGAATATGTCACTAGATTCTAAAAAAAACTGTGTTAGAAGCATGCTAAGCTACAGCAAGAGTCCAAAAAAGCAACATTTTCAATTTCATCCTGTGTCTCAGAAACTAAGAGGGTTGGGACAAATCTGTGTGTGGCATCTCAAGTTTCATAAAAAGTAGTCAGAGCATTATAAAAAACGCAGCTTTGTATCTGTACTCATAAATGAGAAACCTCATAAAAAACATGAAAATGGGACACCCTGTACTAAGTCGTAAACTATTTAACTTTATTTATTAGTCCACATAAGTGCAGGAATTACTATTAATCAAAATGCTGTGCTATTAACTTAACCAAGAGTAGAAATCACAAATATTCTAAGTCTGAATAATGCTTCAAATATGTCCAAATTACCAAAAATGTACTTATTACATTGTTTAGAGAATTCCTTTTTGTTTGTTATTTGCTTTATATGGAAGCATGCTGTAAGCTTTAAATGCTAAATAATGTATGTATTTGAGGTTAATATTTCTTGTGTTGTAATGTTTTATGGGTATGAATATAAGTACTGACTGAAGTAAAGTAAATGGTTCTCATATTACAGGTGTTAGGGGAAAAAGCAAATATATGGGGTATAATCTGTTTTTTCTATCTTTAAAATTTTGTTCTGAATGATATCTAATTTATAAAATGCACTATTAATAAATTAACTTAATAAATGATTTATATATAAAAATTAGATTTTTTGTGTTTAAATTATCCCTCAAACAATAAAATTTGAATTTTAATTTTAGAATTTTCTTGGAAATATAATCTATATGTTCATGCCATCCTATATATTGGTCAATGATCACTAAATAAGTAAAATGAAATAGGTCCTTGATATTTTTTCCTTGACAGACTTTTATTGGAAAATCCAAATAAGTAACAGAATATTTTAACTCACTTTGACTGCATTTTTTTTTGTGTGAGCTGTTATGACTTGTCAAAGTTTATTATTATAGCTAGTATATATGTTTAGTTACAGCATAAACAGACAATAGCTTAAATATACAGTGTGGGTCTTTTATTTTTTCAACCAAAATTTGTACAAATGGGTATGTCCTGTACTTGATTAAATAAATAAATAAAACACTAGTGTAGAACCAATAAATGGTTTATATTTTGTGTTTAAATTATCCCTCAAACAATAAAATTTTAATATTATTTTTTAAAAATATACTCTATATGTTCATGCCATCATATATATTGTTCAATGATCACTAAATAAATAAAATGAAAGAGGCCCTTGATATTTTTTTCTTGACTGACTTTTATTGGAAAATCCAAATAAGTAACAAAATATTTTAACTCACCTTGACTGTATTTTTTTTGGGTGAGCTGTTATAACTTGTCAAAGTTTATTATTATAGATAGTATACATGTTTAGTTACAACATAAACAAACAATGGCTTAAATATATAGTGTGGGTCATTTATTTTTTCAACCAACAAAATGTCCTGTACTTGATTAAATAAGTAAATAAATAAAACACTAGTGTAGTACCCAACATCAACATGGATTAGTAGCAGTGTCTACCTCAACCAACCTCAATACCATGCCAGTATTTAAAGAAAAGTCCTGCATCGAATACTGCACAATCAAGGTCAATATTGGAAACAAAATCCTAGTTGTTGCACTCTATCGGTTTCCAAGTGGTGCCATTGACACTTTTGTAATCCAGTTCTCATCATTATTATATTACAGAAATAGACACAACATAAGATGATGCAAAATTATTGGCAACATTCTTGGATAGAAGTTTCACTTGGCTTCCACAGACTGAGAGTGCTTGCTCCAAACTAAATAAAGCCTATTTTGCCATTTTGAAACTGCGACACTACTCGATAAGAACACTGTAAAAAACGTTTACTATGCCCTGGTCTACCCCCATCTAATGTACAATATAATTTTATGGGGAAAATCTGTGCACATCCAGAGATTGTCCATTTTGCAAAACAGAACAATCAGGTTGATTTACGGCATAGAAACACGTGAATCCTGCAGACTAGTTTTTCAAAGAGAAAATATCCTCACACTGACATCAATATATTTAATGAAATGCTCAATATACATCCACAACAATAGGGATAAATTCTAGCAGAATATAGAGAACCATTACTACTAATGCATTAAGATTTACAACAAACTACCAAATTACATAAAAGAACACGCCAGAACATCAACATTTAAAAATCAACCTACTACGACTTAAGAGAATTCAACATGGCACAAACATAATGCATTAGTATTTCATTATAGTATACTCTACTTCCTTTGACTTGTTTAAATCTTAAATGTTGTCAATCATAATCTTTTTTATGTGATTTTAAAGAATGTTAATTTTAGAAACTTGTGAAGCTATCAAAATTTGTTTAGGAAGCAATTTCAAGCCTAATATTTCAAAAATGTACCTGTACTTGATTTTACTGCGTCTTTTTTACACTCTACTAAGTTAGATATAGGACGTATCCAATGCCAATTTACTTGATCAATTATGGATAAATGAACATTTCATTTCAAATGATTTAAGATTGAAAAAATCTTTCAAAAGTTGTTTTGCCACTCAACCCCCATTTAATTTGAGAAAGCTTTATTGATTCCACAAAAATTACAAAGGATTTTATTTAAGAGATCAGTGTATACAAAAGTCAATGTTACAACCTTCGTATTATGAAATATTTAAAATAAAAGAAGTAAATACAAACTTATAAATGGACATTCAGTCTTAAATGGCGCCTAAAGAAACAACATATTTTTTTTTAAATACATTTATATTCTAAGTTAATTAAGTTAGAATTTATAAACATCACAACTGTATACCTAATAACTTATTTTGTTTTTACATCTCAGATGTACATATAAGAACAATAACAACAGGAAGTTTATTGTACTTATTATTTATCATATTAACTTTTGAAGATAGCATTTCTATCGAAGTGTGCCAAATTTTGAAGAATACAAAAAGGAGGAGGGGACATTAAAAAGTCATACCCTGTTTTTAACTAAATCTGACTATTAAATTATATGCAAAATTATACTTACATCTCTAGACTCAGAGTTGACGTAATATGACTGCCATTCAAGATTGAGAGGTGTTCCTTGGACAACTGGACTGTTCGGAGGGGACTTCGGGCTGCCCCTGGGTGAATCTCTGCGAGAACCAGCCAAAGAATCTCTGCATGAAGACTGATTAGACTCTTGTGCTTCCCTAAGTAAGCGTAGGTAGTCTTCCACAGTTAGTTGTTGCGTGATTGATGCAGGGGTACCACCACCCTGAGAAGATCCTATTTCTACCCATGACTCTAAAGTAAAATACATTAATGAAATATATGATAAACACTATGCAGTACAGAATTAATTTTTATATGAAAATTATTATTGTTATTTACATCAAAATAAAGTAATGTGTATAGACAAACTGAGACAGTAAATAATAACCAGAAATGAAAAATTAAGTGTAACTTCTGCACAAATACCACAAAAAAATTCTATGACAATTAATTTTGAAATACCTATTTTCAAAATGAAACAAGTTTAAATTCAAATTATACATTTCATTCACAATACAGAGAACTTTGAAGATATAAATAAACCCAAAAAAATATAAAATAGATATAAGAAAAATTTTAAACATTAAAAAATATATAAAACAAAACAGATGAGCATTCTTCACCCTATGAAAATCAAAAATTAAAGTCTAGAAAGAAAATCACTGAACTTGTACAAAGTGTTTACATTTAAAAATTCCTTTATTTTAACTAAAAAAGACTTAACTTCCAGAGTTTGAATCTTCCTTGGAAGTTTATTAAAGGATAGTGGACTATAGTAACTAATGCCATATCTATTGTGTGTTAAACATACAAAATGACTTTTATTTTAGTGTTATTTCTAGATTTATGAGGGAGAATCTTAAAAAAGTATACAAAGTTACATTTTTGCCTGTCAAAAATATGTTTTTTTTATATTAATATACTTTTAATTACATTATATTTTTAGAGTTAACTATTATATAAACCCATATCATAACACTTTTCAGAAATGTTTCATATATTTAAAATGATACTAAAAAGTTTTAGAATATCATTTCCTTAGACATTACTTGTCCATATTTACTTATATTCAAAATTAGTTCTGACAAAATGGTTTAATTTTTGTTAACTTTTGATAATTAAATATAAAGAAAACACTTTGAAGATATTAGAAAATCAATAAAATAGCAAAAAAAAAATTCTTAATAAATTTGCTCTATTTCTTTTGTTACCATAACCAGAGCAAAATTCCATGGACAAGTAGAAATTTAAAGAAATAGAGAATGTGCCACTGCAACCCGAAACAAAGCTAATTTGTTTTTGGCAGTAAAATTAATTGAGTCAAAATGAAAAGACATTTTGTGTTTTCATACAAAAATCTGCAACACTTCTGTGGCTTTGAAGAAACAGGTAAATAATACATTCAAGTTATTTAAACTCAAAATTGGATGATTGACAAAAGCAAACAGGCAATGACAAATACACAAATTAGGTATACTATTTGATGACAAAATTTAAAATTTCAGACACTAACTGCAATTTATGAGTACACGCCAAAATTATAGAAAAGACCAAGGTGTTCTTGACCATCTCAAAATAAAGAAACACTCAGAAAATATAACTAAAGGGCAGGAAAAGTGTCATAAACAACCAAAAAGTTGTAAAAAAGTAAAAAATTCCTAAAGCAAACCACATTAATCTGCTATGGATAACAGAAGGTGTAAATTATTAACAGATACCATAAGAAAAGAAATAATTTTAAAAAAAGGAAATACAATTTTTTAAAAATAAAATAGCAAAAATTATTTATTTCATTTCAAGTTATTTTTAAGGTGACTTGATATCATTATGGGGTAATCGCTGTTACGGTGCTGTTGTAGTTTCAGTTTTTAATCCTACATAATCTTGATGTCTAATAAGCACAGTGTCAGATTTTTCAACTGCTAGTTCCAAATGTCATATCAAAAATTATATTGAACTTATTTGTTTGCATTTATTTACATTTTTCTTAACAATGATAATCTCAAAAACTTAAAATAGAATATAACACGAACAATCAAAGCAACACCAAACATAAAAAAAAAAACAGATTAAATGGAAGTCTACTGTCAACTCAATTTAAGCTAAAAACACATATTTAGCATGTTACTGTATGGAACATTTTCACTGGACATCTACAAACATAACGCGAACAGCAATAGCAAAACTTAAAATTTCGCCAATTCCGAACATCACTGTTTGCATTAAAGCCAGTATGTTTTAACTTCAGAACAGTAACATCAGCGTCAACAGCAATTTGAAGTTTATAAATCTAACTCTAGTCTTTTGCAGCACTCTTCTGCTAGTACCTAACCACCCATTAAGAGTTTGTAAAATGCATGAAATACATAAAATAAAAATTACATAAACCAATTCCTAACACTTGCAACATTATGTGCACCATTCTAATTAAATATTAATTTAATCCCAATATAACAATGGCATGACATAAACAAAGAAAACCCAGTCAAGTAAACCACTCCAGGATAAGTAAACATACATTCACACAGAAGCACTACTGATTTTAATTCAAGATTAAGGCATTAAAACATGAAATAACAATAAATATATAATGAAAGATAAAAGTACCATAACAGATAAATACCTAGTATGCAATGACCAGAGGGAAACAATAATAAGCCACGTACACAATAAAATTCAGACTTTCTATTATACAACAAAAGTAATGCATCTACAGACTCCTTTAAAACACAAATTCATCACACAGATTCATAACCGAGGTTCCTCGGTACATATCTCTAGTAATATGTCAAAATGATAAATGGTACTAAAACATTGTGCTAATAAAATGAATTTGAATGGTCATATTCTGGGATATCTGCCTCTGTTCTGCAGATACTACCATGGATTCTACTCTAGTGAATTATTGTTCATTGTGACTTGTTTAGTCAGGCCTGTCAGGGAGAAACAAACATCAACTGCATACATCCATTCAACTCTCAAAGACCACCCACTTTATTTTTTATGCATGTGTAAGTCTATAAATCTCATTTCCCATTTTCACAAACACTTTTCATGAGTCAAGGTCCGCCCACACATAAGTAAAAACATGAAATATACTTAAATTTGAGTTACAAAATGTTAATGCTTGCTAAGGCCTATTTACTAAGTCACATAACATAACAATCCTATTAACTATAATTTAAACATAGAAAAAAACAAAGTAAAAATAAACAAACTTAGAAAAAAAACCTAATAAACGCTTAAAAAAAATATTTTCCAGATTAATATACTACAAAGTACTTAAAAATACATTGTGCTACCAACATGGGGACCAAGACAATTAATGTACACTTATGAACTAATTTTAGTTACTTTTATTCAAAAGTCTATTTAATGAACAAAGAAAATGGTGATATGGGGAGATATTTTTTGCAGACTGTACATGACTCTGGTGAAGAGCATAAGTTTATATGTAAATTGTTGTATTCAATAGAAATGAATGAATAAATTAAATACAAAATCTTTGGTTGTTCGAATATCATATTTTATAGAAGAAACTTTATAATAACCAGGATGTATAAACAATATCTTTTTCAACATATCAAATAGATTCATACTACAAACAAAGAAAAGACACTGGCCATTCTTACCAACAAATGTTAGTTCTTCCTCCATCACAACTTTTATGCTTTCTGGTATATTTTGAAATTGATATGCAATATAAAAGAATGATTTAAAGAAAGAACAAAGGCTTATATGCTGCAAAAAGTTCACTGACTGGCAAGGGGACGTAAAACTCGTTTTATAAATAACAAGCAACTGTCTGAATATGAAAATAAATAGAAAATGACAATGAAAATATGGAGGTAAACAAGCAGTTCAACACGACGTACTTACCACCCAAAACGTCATCGTTGTTTTGATTTGGTTTTGAGGACGCCATATTTTAACTTTTTAGATCGCAATGATATGCAATTAATCTGTTACGACAGGATAATTCAGCCAAAAATGAAAAATTCCAAACCAGATTTTTCTAACAAAAATATTTGAGACTACGTGAGTACGTGACAAACAGGTCACTTCGCGCTCGCGCCACAAGTTCGCCGTCTCACACAACACAAAAAACAAAAATGTTGTGGGTTGAGCTAGTCTTTACACTACTAGCAAATTCTATTGGTCAACTTGGCCACGCTAAGAGTCAATTCACACGGATTTTCTAGGTGCGAAAAAGATTAAACTAGGTCCCAAATATAACCTTTGTCGTTGTTTATATATATAAAACAAGGTCTTTGCGACCCTAAAATGTATGGAATTATTTATATAGCTGGTTTGTTGGTTGAAAAATTATATTACAAAGCAAGTTCTGGATATAGAGCTTTACAAGTGATTTTACTTCCTTCGTAAGGTAAAAGTGAAGTATTGTAATCGCGAAAAATCACCCTACAAGATATTTCAAATCTTTACGTTTCAGAGTCCCAAGATGCCGAAAAACACATTTTTTCAATTCCCACGGTCTGTTTGTCCGCGACAGCTAAAAAACTACTTACACGACTGACTTCAAATGTTGGTCAAAAATTAAGGGTCGTAACGGGAACGGCCTGGTAAAATTTCGGTAAAAATCCAATATGGCGAAACAAAATAGCGGCCTAGTCAAATTTAAAAAAATTATTATTAGAAAACTACTTATCCCGTTTACCCCAAATTTTGTACTAAAATCAAGTGTTGTGTAACAATCAACTGGTAAAATTATGGTATCAATTCAAGAGGGATGACAAAATGGCAGTTTACTAAATTCAGCTTGAAAAAACTACTTAATGAATTGATTTCAAATTGTGCAAAAATTAGCTGTGGTATAAAGATGAACTCGCAAAATTGTTGTCCAAATGCAAGATCGCGTAGCAAAATGGCGGCAATATGAAATGTTTGTGATCATGAAAAAAAAATCACCCTCCCATCTTTACGTTTAAGCGTCCTTAAATGCCAAAAAAAAAATGTTTTCTTAATTCCGTCGGTCTGTCTGTCTGTCAGTTCGCGGCATAGCTTAAAAATCCGATTGACTTCAAATGTTGGTCAAAAATTAGAGGTCATATGGGAATGACCTGGTAATATATTTGTAAAAATCCAATATGAGGGAACAAGATGGCGGCTAATTATTCAATTTATCTCAAATTTTGAACAAAAATTAAGTGTTACATATGAATGAATTGGTAACATTTTTGTATGAATCCAAGGTAGCAATAATAAAATGGCGGCCTAATAAGATTTAAAAAATCAGACAGAAAAAACTGCTTATTAAATGAATTTTAAATTTTATGAAAGCATTGGTACCGACCCAATATTGGAATAAAATGGGGCCCAATAAAAATGTTTGAAAAGACAGTATAGACGTGGTATGAATTGACTATGTGCCGAACTAAATTGGGTCACGCATCGCTCATCGTTGACTAGTTTTAAGTATCAAAATTAATTTAAACATATATTCAAAATTGCCTATTTTTAAGGATATACTTAGGATTGTTTCTAGGATATTTTAGTTTAGAATTTTGGAAATATGTAAAATCAAATTGTAACTTAACTCAGCAAAACTATTTTTTATTATAAATTACCACTAAAAATCGTACAAAAAAAACAAATAATATTTCTTAAACTTTCTTACATGCTAAAATATAAATAATATAGAATAAACAGTTGAATTAAAACTACACAATCTTTGACTAAATTAAAAACAGAAACACATTTCTATTACGCCCTTGTCGAACTTTTCTTTGCTATCTGCGCTGCGCTACCCTTAATTTAAACGTTCTTAACCAAGAGCATCGGCGGATATCTAGCATAATACCATATCATAAAAAAGTTTTGCGGCATGAAAATGTTGCTACGCACTTATTAAAAAATATTTAACCAAACTTTGATTTTGTTTTTTTGTTTATTTAGTTTATTGCATATGCATACTTTGCGAGAGTAGGTCCTGATTGTGCACTTTGGAACATCCCCAAAAAGGCAGAATAATTAAAAAGATATTTGTAAGAATCGGTAAGGTGTTCGCCATCCGGACATCCTATCGATAACGTCTCCAAACTGCAATAAGGTGTATGGGAGGGTCGCCCCAGTTCTGACTAAGCCCCAGACGAAGAGCAATCTGGCAAATGAACTAATATTCGCACCAAAAACATAGCAAGTTCAAGTTCAACTTTACCCGCGTTAATTTAAATCGGCTGATTGCCGATAGATGCCAGTAATCGAAAATTTTATTGTGACTGACAAACCGATAACTATCGATAATTATCGGAATATCGATATACGGAATAACAATAAATTAAGAAAATATTGATAGTTATCAATATGGTTAATTATAGTTCGCTATCAGTATTCAGTAGTTGCCTATTTACCTACGTAGGTACATTAATTCGTTTACTGTGCATATACTCATTTGTATAGTGTGAAAACATATAGTCCTCCTAAGAGGTGGATGAATTTAAATTACGCTACTGCACATATATCACATGACATTAGCAGTGGGACTGGTCGATATGAGTAATTGGCGGAAACCCCTATTAGTCTGGCAAACAGGCCAAATATGAGATATGGCGGGTTAATAAGAAGTGAAAAGTTTTTCAAGCACTTAAATCCTATTTTCTTTGCGAAGAAAATGCAGTTATCATTTTACTTATATTTTTCAAAAACCACTGGCCTGACACCTATTTGTGTTTGTACATAGACATTTTACTCTATTCCTATACTAAATATTAAATATTTAACATAAACAATGTAGTATTATGGTATTGGCCCAGGCATTGCAAGCAAGCATTATTATTTTCAATGACAAAATTATTCATTTTTATACTTCATGATTATTTGCAAAACTAGAAAACGTCTCTATTTGATCTATTGGTATTTAATTTGATAAGTGAGACAATATTCCTACCTTCTTTTGAAGATTTCAAAAAATTATGAAACTGCAGAATTTCTTAACTAACACTACAAATATAATACAAATGAAGAGTTACTTTTTATACAATATGAGAAATTAAAAAAAAAAGAAAAACATTTTGGAAGAGAATAACTCCAAAAAATGCCAGTTTTAAGGAAAATTTTTGCAGTCAAAAGTGGGTCACAATATTTAATGACAACATTGATTATAAAAAACTTTTACAGAAAATAATGCTAAATATATGTGAAATTTCCCATATCATCTAATAATTCCAATGTTGAATAAATTGTTTCCTTGGGTATTTAATGAACTAATGAAGGGAAAAAACATATATGATTTTGCAACAAAAATTTCGATATGACTAGTACTGAGTTACAGTTTTATGAAAAAATAATATAATATATATTTAAAAAAGTGTCAATTCACGAAAAATACCATCAGGTATTAAAAAAATAGGGAACTTAAGTTATAGAGTCTTAAAGAAAAATATTTTTCATTTTTTTATGCTCCAAAGCAGGTGCCAACATTTTCTCAAGCATTGGCTGCACTAGGAGGGGCAAGGGGGACCCCTTCGTGGCAAAGAGCTTATTAAAAATATCATTCTTATTAGTTTCTAAAAAGTTTTGGTTGTCAAATTATTACTTATATTTACTATTAGAGTCTTTTTAGCAATTAACACCAAAAAATTACATTATAATACTCTCACCATATTATTTACTATTTATTTAAAATATACATATTTTCTTTTTTCTGCAATAACAATCTGTAAGTGCACCCCCTTAAGAAGATTCTGGATACAACTCTGTTTTCAAGTGTCCTAAATTTGAGGAGGAATGGAATTGTTTACAGGCAAACCTAACCTGCATTTTTATTATGGTTGTGTGTTACTCCAAGATACCAAATGAAAAACTAACCTGAACCTACTAATTATGTTTTGTTAAAAGAAACCAAAAAAAGTCATCCACCTGAATGGGGATTCAAACACACATGCATTGAATTCAAAACTGGGAATCCTACTGCTGAGCCAGAAAGCTCATGCTGAACATTCAACAAAATTTGTTAATAAATGACAAACCAATAGAAAGCACATTGAACAATATTTTGTTGTGATTGTCAGGAGCCATATGGGATTCATGGTCCTGTAATTATATCGGTTAACAAGACCCTAATTTTCATACCCAACGTGCCAATCACATCACAAATTGTTCAATGCGTGTCAAAGTCAAAAAAAGCTTTATTGTAATGAAAGAGCAATCTCATGTACAAAGCAAATAAAACTAAAACTAAGCAAAAAGTATAAATATTAATTTAAAATCGGTCAATAGATAAATATATTAGACATAACTAACAAGCTTAGGTAAATGATTCACTAAAAAACTCGGCAACTATATAGTAGGCTCTCTCAACCAGGTTTTTCACTTTTTTTCTAAAATATTTTTTGTCAGAGATACTCACTTATCTGTAGAGATAGGTAATTGAAATTTTTTTTTGTTTTCAAAAATTATGGCCTTTGTTGTCAAAGTTAAAGAGGGAATAGGCAAAAATGTGAATCGAGAACTACGCATTGGATATGAAACTTAAAAAAGACAATATTTGTTTTTACTATGTTAAGAGTTAAAAAGTTGGAATCACACTATTCCTTAATTTTTAATAAATCAATGCCCATGGCATGCTCCAACTGCTCAGCATCCTTTTATGGCAGAGAACAGTCTTATCGTTGGCAAACATAGTAAACACACTTGTTATGTTTAGCTTCAAAAGTTTGTTAATATATAAGAATAACAGTGGACCCAACAAAGGCCTCTGTGGAACACCAGAATTAATTTGAAGTTGTTTTGACTTGTTATTAAAATTTACTGACTGGTAACGTCCTGATAAGTAAAAAATTAACCAAGCCATAGATTTAGAGCTTCTGCAGCAGTATTCCATGATCCACACAATCAAAAGCCTTGGTAAGATCACAGAACATGGTTGCGACAAGCTCTCCATCATTTAGATTAAGGTACAAGCTATTTAATAAAGAAAACAGCATCTTTAGTGT
Organism: Kuschelorhynchus macadamiae; assembly: GCA_030620095.1. Classification (NCBI taxonomy): domain Eukaryota; kingdom Metazoa; phylum Arthropoda; class Insecta; order Coleoptera; family Curculionidae; genus Kuschelorhynchus; species Kuschelorhynchus macadamiae. The sequence goes on along the minus strand of JAUTXW010003372.1, from coordinate 512,366 downwards.
TTTTAGAAGCCTGAAAACCAAACAGTGGCATGCTTATAAGGTTGTGTTTTGTTAACAAAGCCCACCATACGCATCTTCACCAGCTTTTCAACCACTTTAGCCAATGTTGGAAGCAATGCTTGTTACCTCCTTTAAAAAATAGAGTAACACAAGCCTGCTTCAAGGTAAGTGGAAAAGCACCAATTTCAAAAAAAAAATTTATTCCTTCGGTAAGCGCCTTCCTTCCTCTTGGATGGTCAATTTTTTCTGCAGAGTATAAACAAGTTTTGTTGAATGTTCAGCATAAGCTTGATAGCTTGGTGGAAAGTTACATAAGAGTCTAGGGGTACAGCAGTGATATCAATTGTTAAGCTCTATACATGCTCGTTGTGCAACAATGCTGATAAACAAGTTTTGGTGAATGTTCAGCATCCTAGCTATCCTATCTTTAAAATTGTTGACATGAACCCACCTTAAATGTATTTGGCCAACTTCATCATCTCTATAAACCTTTTTTCTTCTTTATTTCCAATAGGTGTACATTGTTTCAAAAATATTCGACGCCCATTTAATGTTTCATATAGCTTGCCAATGACCATCACTTTTAGACTCCTTAGTTCCTCAAGTTTATTTATGTGGAATTCACTCAGCTTTTGACTAATTTGCAGAGATCTTCTTTCTAACTGCCACATTACGCATGATTTATACATATCTGCTTTGTTGCCTGCAGTTGGATTGACTTTAAAGTCCTCTGCACTGTCGGCGTATTTCTTGTGTTTTTCATAATATGAGGAATTCATTGCAAGTAGGTCATCAAGCGATACTGGATCTGCCAAACATAAAATTTGGTCAGTGTCATCACCCATCAGAAAATGTATGTTATTCTTAATAATTCCAGTGTTCAGTATTTTACCACAAAACGACACGTATATAATAGGGATGTGGTTTGCACCAAAGGCCCCATCATAATTTGTAAACACTGTATTATTATCAAAAGTCTCCTCAGACTTCAAAAATTTGTGGAGGTCTCCAATTTCACACAACAAAATTCTGTTGTATTCCTGTTTAGTATACGTGGGATCCTGAAAAGCCTCGAAACATTCTACTAGTAAAGCGAGTAAATCCTCTTCAGGATTCTCAGGGGAATTTATTGTAGCGGCATCCATTATAAAAATAATTAAAAACCATAAAAACTATTTTCAACCCCAAATAAAATATATAGGTTATGTAGGGGCACTCCAACAATCTGTCAGTTGAACTTCACCGATCAGCTGTTTTTGACGGCCGTAGGATAAACAAATAGAAGTTTTATATAGGAGTATATGGGACTTCTGTTATTTATTTTGTTACCTTAAAATGCCTTTTTTTGTTGCATTGCAAATTGTAGAAGTAGAGGGCCGAGAGACAAATTACTTTTAATTTTAAGTGTAAAAAATTTTCAATTTTAGATATGAAAAACGATTGAATGAACTTTCGTCAATGCGGGCTGTCAAGTGGATTACTACAATAAGGAGAGAATTTACGTAGTACTAAATTAAATTGGGCCCAAGTGTGCACCCACTCATATTAATAATTTATTAAAAAACTAAAATTAATCTAGCTAATTAACAATTATTATGACTCTATCGAGACTCTGATCAATGATATCTCTAATCGTTTGAAAAAGTTATATTACATTTAGTACCTTTGCATATTTCAATGCTGTATTATTTTTTTATGTTTTACTTATATTAACGGATTTTAAATAATTAGCAGTATTTGTATGTATCATCTTGAAAGAGAGATTTCAAATAATTTTTACCTTAATGCACTATTTTTGTTTGTTTAGGAAATTGAGATAATCCTACTTAAAAGACTCATAGTTCCTAAATTCATTATACAAGTAATACATGTTTTTTTATGTGGACTTTTATTACATACTTTAGGAACTAAACGTACCCTTTTTAGATTAACATTATCCTAGCACGAGTGTGGTAGCTGTGGTCTATAGATTTTACAGAATTTTTTTTAATGTATAAATGAAGCTAAATAATGCCAGCGTATTAGTATGTAGTATGTTTACTATTGCAAAACTAAGTAGGTGAATCCATCTAATCCAAGAAAGTTTATGCAGAAATAACAACTACAATCTGCTTGTAAGATTTGAAAATTTATTTTTTTATAATTATATTCCATATTTCAATTATATTTTTAATTTAGTTTTAGAGAAATTGAAACACATACTACTTTCCTAATAACGTGTCTTTTAGTTGTCCTCCGTAATAAAACCACAATACGTACTCATTTATTTATCATGCGCGCGTAAGTTGGAAAAATTATCACTGATATACCCGCACTAATATTATAAAATAATAAAATGACAAAACATTAGTGTAGAGTGTTGTAGTTGTATGTACTTTCCTAAATAAATATTTTTTGTTCCAAGGTTGCATACACATTTTAGAACATTACAACTTATCGACCTACTAAGTCTTAAAAAAACACGTACATATTACGAGTATCAATTTGGAACAACTTGTATTATTTAAAAAAAAAATCCCGAAAAGAAACGCTAGAGGGAGCCAAATACTGGACCGTTTTTGTATATTAAGTTGCCTATCTATAATATTATAGCAAACTAACCAATGCTTTATCTATATGAATGATAAATTGTGCTAAAAAGTTGAAATAGTTACCATTGTGCCAAATATTTTCCAAATGTGCCAAATTTGTTACAAAACCACGCTTTGCAACAACCCTGTACGCCAGCCATATAGACAGCAGTCAGCTGTTTTGTTAAGCCGTCTGTCAGTAGGGATGTTAAAATATCGATATATTTTAGGCATATAGTTATGGTTGGGAATAAGAAAAGTTATGACCGAAAAGTGAAGCATTTGAAATATGTGGTACCGGAATCGTCGAATGTGCATATGCGCGAACCACATTTTAAAAAGTTAATTTTTATACACAAATTTAGGCAACTGTTACACATTAAGGTTCGAAAAGAAATACTATTCGTAACAGCTCATATCTGGAATAGCAAAATATAAAAATAATATTAGTTAGCAATCAATATTTATTTATTTATAAGTCATACATTGATGATTGGTTGCTGTACCTTCTCCATTATTTAAAGATAAATTAAAAATATGATGCAGAGGCTTAATCAGTTGAACCCTTGTGTGCTTTATAAATGCGTTTGGTATATTATCTGGGCAAGGTCCTTTTTTTAGGCCCAATTTATGAATATCATTGGATATCTGGTTTTCAGTTAATGGTAACTTATTTTCACCAACAACAGCAGCAGGACGACCAGAAGAGGAATGCTGCTTGTAAACGGTTCTAAAATAATCAGCAAACAATTGACAAGTTTGAACTCCTTCGGTTGGCGTGCGATTGCCACAATTTACATTTTGTTGTGCTAATTTGTAGGTTTTAAGGAAGTTTCGTTTTTACACGCTTGCAAAAAAATGATTGCCCTAACTTTAAGAATAAAAGTTAATGTGGCTGAGAAAAACATATTCTTAATGGGAAAAATGTGTTTTTTTAAATCAAATATTTCGAAAAATGTAAAAGTAAATTTAGTAATACTTATGTATCTTTTGAAAAGATCTATTAGTGCTCTTTTGTTCAAACAACGAGAAAATTAAACGATATTTCATTGCTCTCTGAAACCCGGGAAATTGATGGTTTATCTATTTTATCAATCTCTACCGATAATACATAATTGAATATGGAAAAAGCGACCGAACTTTTCGACCGTCGAAATTCGCAATAGCAAATTCCTTCGCGACTCAACCGATCTACAAATAAAATATAAAAGCCCCCGTAGCAACAGCCGAGAAAAAGTCCCGATATCCTTCGCATATCGACAGGCGGAAATTCTATTGGCCCGACGGTCTTCGATTATCTCCAGATCCGATGTCCCCGTGGATGATTAATTTTGTCCGGATGGAGATTCATAAACTCAACTGGAAACACAATGGAAAGCAATTTGAAAAATAAAATATATTATCATCAATTTATGATCTTCTATTTTGGATCTTATAAGAGTAAGGGAAGTGGTGCTTCCACGGACCGCAAGCCGCTGGTGTCCAGTCTACATACGGCCTAACAAAATTATTTGGAAGTGGCTCCACAAAATCTTGCGCTACCTCTGGTGATCAGACCCATTTGTTTACAAGGTGTACTACAAAAACTACAGAACTGGTTCTAAAACAGGAGTGTAATAATTAAATTAGGAAAGATTTATATATGTATTTATTTAGTCTATACAAATTTATAAAAATGTTAGACATCATTATTTATTTAATAAATTACATTATCTGTATCATATAGTTCGTATTCATTTATAATATAATACAGAACATTGTTTTTCAAATTTACAAATTAAAATACTAAAACAACTGAGAAAGCACATATTACAAATTTACAATATTATTCTACATTCGTGTTAACTCTAAAGCTCGCCACTCACTATTGGTCCATTCGTCCATAGTGTAGGAACCGGTTCATCCATTCGTTTCGTTGCGCGGTGTTTTCGTCTTTTGGGCGTGTAATTAAGTAGGCGTTGATCTCGGCGAACCATTCGTCCGAATAAAACCTTTAATGTATTTTCAAATATTGAAGACACATGAAATCCATGTGAACGAATTAAATAAAAATTGATGAACAGTGTTCATTCATATGAATTGACGAGTCGAACCGAATAGTGAGCAACGGGCTTAAAGCCGGCCATTCACGAGGCAATCCGGATCCTACGGGTCGGAACGAACTCATCTGGCGAATAAGTCGGTCTGTGAATGGCCGGGTCAATGAACTCTATACTACGTAACTGGAAAGGTGTGCCAGGGGTATATATGAAAGACAGCATCCGTCAAAAATTCTCGTCACGCTTCCATTCGTAACATTAAATGACTTTATTTGCGTAAATAAATTTTGGGCTCAGAATTTAATTAGTTTGATTTATCTTTTTTGTTAAAAGTGTCTATGTGCAGCTAGCTTTCGAGTGTGCTGAAAGTTTTAGAAAAGATGTGGTTTTAATTGATTTTATTTCCAACTTTGTAACTCGGGGTGGTTTTATATATCCATCTGATGTACTATATTAGCTAGTTAATTTTTCAAAAAAACAATTTCGACTTTCGTTGAAAAAAAGGAGAGTTGTTTAAAGGGTAAAATAAACATAAATTATAATTTTTCAAAAGTAGATATTAGCAGGAATCTGTACCTTGCGTTAAAACAAAAAATGTATTATTTTTTTATAAAATAAATATCTTTGGTATATCTTGTGCCCAAAACACCCGAATATATAAAAAATTCTATATATCGATGGTCTCAAATCAACACCTCGTAAGTCCAAAATTGGCTTAGACATACAGGCGTCATTTGTTAAAAAGTAAAGCAACTGTAAAAAAACCGTTATCCCGGAAATAGCGCGAAATCAATAACACGTAACTCTAAATCCATAAATGTCAATGCAATAACTCGCATGTCGGTATCTTATTTCCGGCTTGAATTCAACAGCGGAGACGTTTTGTCGAATTTTATTAGTGTAATAATACAATATTTACATGTCAAAAACAGTGGAATTAAACGTAAATAAAACTAAACATATAAAAAATGCCATTAATGTTTTCATCATTTAAATTAACAGGAATGTTTTATTTTTAATTCGACTTACGTGTTATTGAATTTGGTTATTTGTTGACTTACGTCGTATTGTTTTATTTTAGTGTACAAAAATGGGTTCAAGGAGCAAACGATTGCTTGAAATGTGCCATAATACAGAAAAACCAATGAAAATTGCTAAAGAGAGCCTAAGTAGTTTAGCACAAACTGTATTGGACAATGTAGAGAATAAATTGGGCTTTAATCTAATGGATTTGCCAGTCGAAATTGATTGAGTTTTTTAAACACATTCGATCCATGTAACTTAGATTGTAGTGGTCAACAGATTCCTCTTGATCTTCAAGAAAACCTACAACCTACAACAAGACAATAATGACAGGTAATGATCAAGATGTTCAATCTTCTTCAGGTGAAGATGTCCAAAATATTATTATATCGGTTCAGGAAAAGCTTACTTGGAGTACAGGACGTCAATCAAATACGTTTCACGATACCGAAAGGGAAGAAAGAAAAATGTGACCAGTTTTGTAAGAAATCGAAAAAAAAGTAAATGTTTGGATGTGGAAAACAGACAACGGGAAGAAATATTTACAAAATTTTGGCAGAAGCTAAGCTGGGCCCAAAGACAAACGCTTATTTGTAAACTGGTCACTAAAATAAAATCAACAGAAAGAAAAATATCCGAGGGTCAAAATATTCGTTGAACTAGGTATAAGATAAAAGAGAAGAACCTAAAATAGATATTTAAGTCAGATAGGAGCACCGAATAAAAGTTTATGAACCAATTTTTGGAAAGTGTCAGTAAATTACCATCTCATTACTGTCATAAAGATCCAAATAAGATGCACCTAGAACAATCCTTTTCCAACATAAAAGATGTTTATAAAGCTGTAATGTAAATAACGAAATTTTGATGAGTAAGAATTCTTTTACGTCAATGTTAAATAAACTAATACACCAATACACACCAACACTAAAAAGATATGTGTGATACAGGCTGCCAGTATGAAGAAAAAAACTTATCGGAAGACGACTTGAAGAAGCATCAGACTTTCTATTGAACTTCAGGCTGTGAAGGCGTGTCCGTCGTTAATGGCTAGTTCTATGTACTTTAAAACCAAACTGTGTGTCCACAACTTTACTATCTACAACGTAGCTACTAGGCACTGAACTTGCTATTGATTTGACGAATTCCATACTGACCTTGAAGCCTTTACATTGTCTCCTTTGTTCTTGTCTATATCAAAATGTACTTAAATGATGGCAAACCAGATCAGATGTCTGTACCTACCAGAACTGAAACAATATCATGGCAAATGCCCTTTTGTGCTTATCAGAAGAAATAAAAGTTCCTATTGAACAAAAATTTCTCGTAAAAGGTCACATTCAAATGGAGTGTGACAGTGTTCATGCGGCCATCGAAAAAGAAAATAAAAAACAAAAAAATAGTCTTGCCGAGCGCCTATCTAAGAATATGCGAGGAGCGCCGCCAAGCTGAAAATTATGAAGTCAAGCTTGTGAACTTCCAGTTTCTTAATAATTACAATAAAAAACAAAATATAGTGCACCCGTTCTAAAGACTTGGCAAAAAGTCAGGCGATCCTAACATGGTCGATCTAAGGGCACTCAATTACTTAGTATTCTATATAAATTAAACTTTTATGAAGATGACAACGAATTACCTCAAAGCAAAGCCAAAACTATTGGGGTCAAGAATGCCATCTATGAACCCCTTCACAAAGAAAGGACTAAAACCAAAAAGCTAAATTTGATGGTGAACAGTTAAAATTTGTCCTTCCTGAAGATCTCTCGTCGTTTTATGACAATTTGCCTCAACAATAACTTTCGTTTCTTGTTACGTTACGTTAGGTTTTTTAGTAAATATTTTTCAATTTCTTAACAATAGAAAAGTTTGCCAATACCTAGTAAGTCTACTTTTATACGTTCCAATACCACGCAAGTCTTCTTAATTAAAAAATATACTTTTATACGTTTTGATCCGATTTTTATTAAATCTTTTAAATAAAATCTTATAATTAGCAAGTTATACATCAAAATTTTTTTTTCAGGTAACCCAGAACGGTTTATTTTGATATACGCGGTATTGATTTCGAAACTATCGATTTTCTATTTTTATTAGATAACATAATGTGTTACTTTCTTCCAAATTAGTTTTAATAATTATATATAAACAGCTAAGAAATCATGGTTCTTGGGATTAGACCGTGTCAAATTGGAATTACTATCCGACGTTTCGCCATCGATTGCACGAGGCACCTTCATGGATCTTTACTCCACGAGTTCTGAACACTGAATGAGCTCAGAAAGATTCAGGCGGGCTTTTATAGACGACTTGTGCTCGCCGAACCGTCACTCTGTGTTAAGATCCGTTTCCACGTGTGATGTAGACCGTAACCCGTATCTCTATTGAAATTTTTTGTATGTATAAACCTTGTTTTCCTTTACGCATAGGGTTATGCAGGTGTTCACCTATAGCAGATTGAACAATTTGTTTCTTTTTAATACACCGTTCCTGTTCCTTAAGTCTAGTTGATATTGAGCGTCCTGTTTGTCCCACATTTGTCACACTTCTCCACAGGAGCAGGGAATTTTATATACTCCTTCTGTTTGAAAAGGTACAATACCTTTCGGGGATCGCAAGCATTCTCCAATATTCTTATGTGTATTTGGTCTGTAGTGCCATGTATGTAGTGAAGAACAACACTACCTACCGGTGGCTCCTTATCATTTACTTTGGTTGAGTTGGATTACTATGTCTGTTAATTGAAAGCGTAATATCTGCAGTGCAATAGGCATTCTCTCTCAGAGCTTCGATCAGTTTCAATGTTTTCCGATGTTAGGGAATCTTGATCAGAACTCAAAATGGCTTTAAATACTAATGAGTTAATAACCGATTTCTTTTGAGTATGCGTCGGATTTCTAACACAGAATGTACTAATGTACCATTTTCCTTCCTTTGAACACATACATCTATAAAGGGAATCGTTACCATTAGATTCAATTTCCATTGTCAACTTGAAAACAACAAAAGTATCATCTACATATCTGAACCAGTGTCTTGGTTTTAGTGGAGCGGATGTTAGAGCAATAGCTTCAAAGGCTTCCATAAAGATATTCGCTACCACAGAGGAGATCCCATAGCTGCCCCTGAAGTTTGTTCATAAAAAGTTCCTTGAAAAATGAAATAAGTTAATGTAAGACAAGCTTCCACTAGGTCTATTAGGTTCTTATCAAGATTATTATGATCCAATATGTCTGATATAATGGAAATTGGGTCGTTGACAGGCACATTTGTGTGTGATTCTACATCGAAACTGACCAAAATATCTTCGGAATCCAATTGAATTGCCTTAAGTTTTTCCACGAAATGTGCAGTTTTTTATAAAAAAAAACTGCTTTTCATGTGAATGGATTAAGAAAATTTGAAAGATTTTTACCTAGTTTGTACGGGGGCGAGTACTGGACTGACGGGTAGGTGGAAGTGGTACATTGTTCTTGTGTATCTTAGGAAGATCGTAGAACCTGAGAATCCTGGAGCTGCTGGGTTTTAATGATTTCTTCTCCGTTGGTAGTAGACTGGATGCGTTAATCAAATTGGTGAAGCGTCTTTCTATTCCACTTATAGGATCTGACTGCATAACTTTATAGGTGTTGTCCAAAAGTTGACCTATCTTTTCCATGTATTCCGTTCTGTCCATGACGACTGTAGCGTTGCCGTTATCTGCTGAAAGGACCAGAATGTTTTCATCTTCATTTAAGGTCTTCACCGCTGTTTTTTCTGCTGCCGAGAAATTCGACTTCGGTGGTTTTGAGTTTTTAATGATCTTCGCTGTCTCATATCTGACTTCATCAGCTTCCTCTACTGGTAATCTTCTGATTACCGCTTCAACGGAGGATACCATGTCTTCTACGGGAATGCTCTTTAGTGTTATTGCGAAATTTTGGCCTTTGGAAAGGACGGACTGTTCTCTTTCGGTTAACGGCTTGGATGACAAGTTGATAACTGTATTCTGCGGAGGTTTCACTGGATTTTTTCTGTTCAGGAGTACTTAAAACTTCTTTTGTTGCTTAAATGTAGCTTCTTGATGGATTTTTTCTGCCTGTGCATTGGTGATGTCCAAAGTTGTAAATATGAGGAAGTGAATTTCTAGAAGTTTAAGGGCATTTTTATCTAAATCACGTCGTATTGCCTTAATCCTTTCTCAAACTAACGCATTAGGACATTATGTGTATATAAAACCGACGCATAAAAATAGATACTTAAACGCAAATTCTCACCACCATCAAGCTCAAAAGAAATCGCTTATTAACTCACTAGTATTTAGAGCCATTTCGATTTCTGATCAAGATTCTCTAACATCGAAACTGACCAAAGCTCTGAGAGGGAATGGCTATTGCACTCAAGATATTAGGCGTTCAATTAAAAGATATAGTAATCCAACTCCACGAAAGGTGAATGATAAAGAGCCACTGTTAGGTAGAGTTGTTCTTTCCTACTTACATGGCACTACCGACTAAATAGGACGATTATTTCGGCGATCCAACATACGTACAATCTTCAATACGAAGATCCCGAAAGATATTGTACCTTTTCAAACAGGAGTATATAAAATTCCTTGGTCCTGTGAAGAAGTGTATGTGGGATGTATTAAAAGGAAACAAATTGTTCATTCTGCTGTAGCTGAACACCAGCATACCACTGGCCATTTTATAAACGTAAAGGAAACCAAGGTTCTCGCATCAGTTCCAGGATTTTATAAACGAAAAATTAGGGAATTTATTGCGAACATACAAAAAATGTCAACAGAGCTAAGGGTTACGGTCTACATCACACGTGGAAACGGATCTTAACACAGGGTCACGGTTCGGCGAGCACAAGTCTCAGTGTTCAGATCTCGTGGAGTAAGAATCTCTGAAGATGCTTCGTGCAATCGAAACCGAAATGTCAAGATAGTAATTCTAATTTGACACGGTCTAATCCCAAGAACTATGATTTCTTAATTGACCAAAGCTGTGAAAGCTTCCGTTCTATGTTATATATAAAGAGCTTCAATTGTCAAATTTTAATGAGCCTTTTGTGTATTATTTATTCGTAATTAAGTCAAAAAATAAAGTTTTATGAAATGTTGCACCTTTATTTGCATTTAACCCCTACCACTTTTATTAGATTTTACAAATTGACGATGCCTTTCCAGTTGCATAGAATTAATTTTTTGGGCTGAGTTAACTCTATATAAATCAGTCAAAAAGACATTCTCAAAACTAACTCTTTAAGAATACCCTTAAATTACTTTTTTTGTAACAAGTATAAATACACTGCTAAAACAGTTAAAAATACCTAATGTGAACATTATCTCACAACCTTACTAATATACCTAGGTATATTATTAAACAAAACATTTAAAAAATAAAAAACAAACACAGGGTGGAACATCGAACTGAAATAAAGTTTATAACTTAATTTCTAAAAACTATTTTTCAAGATTTATAAAATAATAATGCAAGACAAAGCGAATAGTTATTTGCAAACCAAATAGAAAGATGGTAAGTTTTATAAATTTGTGTATTTTAAATTAGGGGAGAACCTCCTACAGTGGCCAGTCTTTAACAGTGGCCATATCTTTGTAATATAATAAATTCACTTCAGTTACCGTCGCCATCTATGAATTAAAGAGTTAAGTAGTCGTACTCGAAAATACGTCGGTCCACGTTTTGGTCAGTCTCATTGTTTATGTAGTAGAGAGAGCATCGCTTTTTTGGCTGCCGTAAGTTACGTTTACAGGTATGTTTGCTCTTTGTTTATTTCGTAATGCTTTGTAACCATAAGCTGGTAATATTTTTAAAATAAACTGCAGTATATTAGTTATATTTTGTACCTTAGCGTTTGAATTTGTTTTGATCAAACGTTTAGAAAACGTGGTTTCTCTAACAGTGGCCAGGGTTGTTGTTTTTAACAGTGGCCACTACTAAAGTGCCACTAAAAGCCACTGTAGGTTCCTTTTTTTTTCAGCATTATGGACGAATCAAGGTCCAAGAGATCCAATATTGGAAAAACCAGTGCTGCAACAATGAGAGAGGCTCTTTACCGTATATTTGAAGGTGGTTGGAGTTTTAAAAAAGCGGCCCAGGAATTCAAGATCGCAAGGACCACCTTAAGACGTTATAAATCAAAATGCGAACGAGCGGGAGTTGATGCTGATTTTGCCAACATGGATGTAGGGAGAACACCACGACTTACACCAAATTATGAAGTCAACAAAGTGTTCAGCAAGTCTGAAGAGGAAAAACTTACAGATTATTTGAAGCAGATGGCGAATTTGCACTACGGGTTGAGTCCAACGCAAGTACGATTTTTTGCTTATGAATTAGCTGTTGCTTTTGATAAGAAGATTCCAAACAATTGGAGGAAGAATAAGTGTGCTGGAAAAAACTGGTTTTATAAATTTATGAAAAGAAATAGGAGCATTTCTATTCGATCTGCTGAAGCAACGTCCTTGGCTAGAGCAATGGGATTTAATAAACCAAGTTTTTCACAAATCTTACCGTTTTATATGAAAAATATAAATATACTCCTGCCCAAGTATATAATATAGACGAGACTGGCCTTACAACAGTCCAAGGCTCCAGTAAAGTTATAGCGACCAAGGGCCAAAAACAAATAGGGAAAATAACATCAAGTGAAAGAGGCACCCTTGTTACCATGATTGGAGCCATCAATGCAATAGGTAACTCTATCCCGCCTTTCTTAATATTTCCGCGGAAAAATTTCAAATCACATATGCTTAAAGGTGGACCACCTGGAGTACAAGGTGATGCTTCTCCCAGCGGTTGGATAAATAAAGAAATATTTCATAAATGGTTTCAATATTTTATCAACCACGCTAGACCAACGGCAGACTTCCCGGTTCTTCTACTGATGGATAACCATGAGAGCCATATTTCTCTTGACGTTATTAAAATGGCTAAACAAAATAACGTGCAGCTTCTAACATTACCGCCACATACAAGCCATAAACTCCAGCCCCTGGATAAATGTGTTTATGGTCCATTAAAACGACAATACAATAATGAATGCAATAAGTGGATAACTAACCATCCTGGTCTAAGAATAACTATCTACGATATAAGTGAGATATTAGGACAAGCCTATCCATTGGCTTTTACAACAAACAATATCGTATCGGCGTTCAAACACACTGGAATATGTCCACTCAACAGTGCCATTTATGATGAAAGCGAGTTTATTCCAGCATCTGTAACAGATCAACCTCTACTTCAAGAAAATACCCAAAACTCACCCCATGCAGGACCCTCAAATGAAGGACGTACAGATGTTGAAAATGCCAATGTAACACAAGGAACTCATTTATACTTTTCACCGGAGACTATTGCACCATATCCGAAAGCTACCAAATGTAAGAAAACCACACTAAATAGAAAGAAAAGGAGCACAGAAATTCTAACTAGCACCCCAGTTATGGAGAAGTTTCAAACTGAAGAGATAGTAAAGAAAACGGTAGTAAAAAGAGCAGTTTTTCAAGATGAGGACGATTTACCCCTGAAGTCTCTGATACCAATTAAAAAAAAGAAAAATAACAAGCGGCCCAATTCCAGTTCTTCTAGTGACAGCGACGATAATATTTCATATGCCTCGTCAACGTGTACCGAATCGTTTGAAGGGGAGGACAATATGACCTTAAATCAATTAGATGACATAAAGGTTAACAGTTTTGTCCTTGTAAGATTTCCTACAAAAAAAACTATCAAATATTACGTAGGTCAAGTTACCGAAATTCATCCTCAAGACGATGAATATGATGTGTCATTTTTACGATACCAGCATAAGAAGTTTGTTTTCCCCTTAGTTCCAGACATTTCCACCATCATGAAGAGGGATATAGAAATTGGGCTTCCTGAACCAAGTGTCACTGGGGGCACTTCAAGGATGAACAATTCATTTGTGTTTTCTATTGACTTAAGTAGTTATAATGTATCATAAGATTTCTTGTCTCCCGTTTCGTAGACATGTGTTTATACAGTTTGAAATTATTCATTTAGTTCATTTTTATACCAAATAATAAATATAATAACCATAAATAAATCCTTTATTTTGGTTTAAAAAGCAGTGACCATTGTTGGGGTATGGGGTGGCCAGTGTACCTTTCTTTCTCCAACAGTGGCCACATTTTTAAACTTTTAAAAAATATTACTTTTTTTCCTAATTTATTTTTTTTTAATTTTACACGTAACATATGGTATAACTAACATTTCCAGGTTTCTATAAATATATAATTAAATAATAAAATGATTGAAATAGTTGAATTACAGCAACATATCTTGAAAGGTGGCCACTGTAGGGGGTTCTCCCCTACTTGTTATGCCACTTTGACATTAGTGCCAGTTGACATTTTAAGGCTGAAATCATTCTTTAATTTACACTGAATTTCTGCATAGCGCGAGAATGATCATATTACATATTAATATACTAGATAATTTATTCCAATTAAATGTTCCACCCGGTACGCCTATCTATATATACAGAGCCAAAGTTAATTCATATTCAAAACTTTAGGAGATAATCTATCTTATATTAATAAAAAAAAGTTATGCAAACCAGAATTCGCCAACCCTTCGTTTTCGAGACACAGGGTGTTATAAAGAACAGTTTTTTGATAAAGCTCGTACATTTTCAAAATAGTATAACCTTCAAATTAGGTATGCATGAATCGACATTTTGCCAAATTATCCCTAGAGTCACAAAATATTGAAAAAAAAACTAATGGACTAAAAAGTTACAAAATGGAATGAGGAATTTGTGTTTGCTGTAAAAATAGCCAAGGACGTTGTAAGGCTTTTTTTGCTGTTACATTGACATGAGTCATAACATAACGTGTACCCAAATTCATTAAAAAATCTCTAGAAATGTACGAAGTGTATTAAAAACTTATAAATATGAACATTTAACACCATGTATTTAGAAAAGTGGTGAATCCCGAAAAAAGCGTGACAAACTATTTTTTTTCTCCATTTTCTTGTAAACGTCAAAGCTCTAAAATACTGATTGTATATAATGTTTGATTCAGGGCTGCTCTTCAAAGCCCCTCAACCATTTTATATTTTAAAACAGTTAAGATAAATACTCCTTAAAAATACAGATGTTTAAGCAGTGAATGGGGGACAATAATATGAACCAAAAATACATTGTAATAATAAGGTTACTAATCCTGCTACCTTTTTCTATTAAACGGTACCATAGAAAAATAATTTTTATTATAACAATTTTTTTATGGAAAAAAAGACGAACTTCTTTAGAAAAACTCATGCACACACTTCCATACATATAAAAATATTTATTCATATAAAATGTAAAATCTCTTGTTTCACAAACACATCGGAAAAAAGAAAAACTAAGCTAAAAAAACATGGGTAAAATTAAATAACAATCTGTTCCCAAATAACATTTTACGATTTGTAGAAGTAACAGTGATATTTCTGTTACTTTATTATATAAATAAAGGTTTTATTATTAAGTATCTGCAAAGCATTTGCAACAGCAACATAACCTCTAAAGAGCTTAAATGGAGAATATAGTGGCCTCGATTACCTAAATTGTAGAACTCTTATACAACTGTAAGAACGAATTCTCAGCAACACTTCTGTCAATGCTATAAATCACAATCAGATGTAACATTTAACATGGAAACCACAAATAAACAACATGTGCGACAAAGCTATTAAATCATTATTACCTATAATATGTATTAGTGAGATGTCTTTCCCAAAGTAGGCTTTGAAAACAATTGAAAAAAATTAACAGACATTTATCATGTGTCAAACTTATTTTGTCATTTTATTATAAATTGGGTCATTTTACAACTTCTATGTATTTAAAATAGGGTTCTCAAATATTGAAAAGACTGATATGATATTTGATAACGTGAGGGCATTTCGTCATGCTACTAACGTTCTTCAAATGTATCAAAATCTGGAAAGAATGCCCAATCCCAAAATATTTGCAAGATTAGAAAGAAGAATGCGAGAGCACGGATTTTTTAACAAATATCAAAAACAAATTTCCACTCTTACATTTGAAGGGGAAGAGGACAAGATCAACGTGGTAGGTATTTTTTGCTTTAATTATAATGTATATGTTTAATAAGTACTCTGGGATATGTAGATTACAAAAATGTTAACAGCTGGGAAGTTTCCCTATGGGAAATAGAAAGAGAAGCTGGTGTATCAAAATATTCGGCAAAAATAATACTGCATCGCAATAGATTTAGACATTATAGTTTCTTTTCACCAAAAAAAACTGGATGGTCCATTCTTCTTTCAAGAAAATTCGACTGGTTTAATTTTCCTTGACCTTTTATCTACTTCGTTTCAAGATCTTTTAGATAGTCTATCATTGGATGTTTTCCTTTCACTTCCAACAACATGGTGCTCCGGCCCATCGAGACCGTAGATGTGTAAGATTTTTAAACAACTTTAAACCCAAGAGATGGATTGGCACCGAGCCTATAAACTGTCCAGATATTACCTCAATGGATTTCTCCCTATATGGTATTATTAAAGATAGGGTGTATCATACTACACCAACAGAATTTAGATCACTTGATTATAAGAATTTGACAGGCATGTAACGAAATTACTCCTAGGATGTTAAAAAGAATTCAAAAAATGTTATTGTAAATTCACAAAAATGTTTACGAAACAATGGTGGTTATTTCCAAAACTTATAATAGTTGCATTTAGCGTGAATAGTTTTTTTTATTTTTGTTAAATGTTTCAAAGTTTATGTTTAAATAAAACTGTTAAACGTTTAGTGATACTTTTGCCTACTTTTTTAAATTATACTTTCATTGTAAATAAAGTCAAACATTTTAATTTATAAAATATATGTCAAAGACAGGGCCATAAAAGGGACATTTTTTAAAAATTTTCCTATAATGGATTCTCTAGATAGATATGTTCGCGTAGTACATGGTTGTGTAGCAAATTAAATTTCCTCATAAAATCTGATATAAAAAATTGATGTCTGTATTTAATAAAATTAAGATGATAGTGATGGTCAGAACACAAAACGTCAGAAATGAAATTTGAAGATACCGTGTTGTAGAGCAGAACAAATTAAAAAACTTTTAAGTTTCAACTGTCTCGAAAATCAATAGTTTTTGAAATATTCAACTAAATTAATTTAGTCGTTTTTCACACATCACCCTGTATCTCAGGAACTAATAAAAATTTTGCAACACAGTAAAAGGATCTTGAATGAGTATTAAAAATGACAACTTTTCTCTAAACACATAGCTTTACAGAGATAGCAAGCAAGAGTGAACACACTATTTTTTAATAAACCCTGTAGATTGTTGAAATCCAAAGATTATTAGGATTCCAATAAAAAATATAACCAATAATGTATTCCATTAACAAAAAAGACACAAGTTGGTGTTTTTTGACAGATTGGGGATGTTCATTTATTTATTCTGATAAACTGGCGGTTCGGGCAAAACCCAATCACTTTTACATTTAAAGTTTTTTTCTAGCGATAAAGGAAAAACATTAAGGGGTTGGGGGCGCAAAATATAAACAGACACCCTGGACCAAGGAATTTTTGTTAACATATCCATGTGTAGAATAAGCCTCTTCAAATATTGGAATGAAATTTCAATTTTTCATATTAAACTGCCATCCATACATTAAAGTTCAATATCTAATGTATATGTACTGTCAAATAAAATCATTGTAAAGTATCAATTATCTAATAAATGATACTACTAAAACTACCAAGGACATCACTTTAAAATTTTACAGAATAAAATTAAATATGCTGCGTGCTTAATGTTTTACTGTCATATTTTTAATGTTATACCACCCGACAATTATTATGGAATAACTTGTTTTAAATCAGTCTTTACTGATTCCCATATAACTCTATTACCAAACAATTTATATTATTGTCTAGCTTTAAAATGTTAAATATTACGAGCATGTCATGAAATTATTCAGGTGGGGTGTCTACTATATCAACGCTTGGTAAATTCCATTTATATTTATCAGAAAGCATCTGGTAAACTTCTGAGGATCCTCTGTGAAGAGAAGTGAAAAATTCGATGTCATCCTCGTTCAGCTCATTTTTTTCCCCTAAAAACATAAAACTTGTTAAATCTTTGTAAATTTTTCTGCAGAATTTATACAAGAATATCCTCAATTAAGGGTCTAATTTAAATTTAGACGCTTAATGTAAAATAGGTCACAAATATTCTGTTAAAGTAGCAAAAACAATTTTAAATTAAGTTACCAATGTATTTTAAAATGATTTTAACATTAATTTTAAACTGGAGTTTTAAAAATTGTAACGTCCTATTTTAACATTTTATTGTAATAGTTTTTAATGTGTCAATCGATGTTTTATAGCTCCGCCCGAATAAAGACTGACAGCGAGAAAGAAAGCTTCGAAAATGCCAAATGTGATTTTGGCGAAACGTCAGCAAAACTGTTCTTTTCAGAACGACAGTAGTGAACGGATGTACACCCAGAATGAAAACACATTGTATTTTTCCATCCGTGAAGGAGTAAAAATCAACACATATATAGACATATATATATATATATATATATATATATATATATATATATACACACATATATATATATATATATATATATATATATATATATATATATATATATATATTGTTTAATACCATGATAATTAAAAACATATTAGTAAAATATGGACATAAACCTTTGCTGCTGCAATGTTCTGTCATTCAACCCTTAAGACAGTTTCCAAGATTTTACATTTTAAAAATTATTATTAAATAGGACACTCCATATATTATTATATTTTTAGATTCTGCTGTAGTATGTGCCCTACAAATTTTTTTTAGGTATTCAGTTTTTAAACTTTGCTTCCAGTTTAACCAGAAACGACACCAGTAGCATGATTTGTGTGCCTAATAATTTTAAAAGGGATGGATCGATTTTTCTCCAGATTTCAGGATACTTGGCTTTAAATATTACCATATAGTTTACTATTCCAATAGTAAACTGTGGTACTAATCAAAAATCCTTATAGATAAATATATATATTTTTGAAATAGATAAGCTTTAGTGACCTGTTACAAAAATTGCTAGGATTATGCATACAAATTTTGCTGTTGGTGTCATTCCTTGTTAAACCAGAATCGAAGGCTCAAAGCCAAATCCTTAGAAATTCTGCTCGTAATCCCCACACTCAAATCCCCTAATAAAATTTAGGGGCACAAATTTAGCAGACTTTCAAAAATCTCTCTATATTTTTTCAATTTGATCTTCAATTTTTTTTCTGATGTTATATTTCGATAGCCTAGAAAAAACTATAAAAGTTTTTCAATTTTTATTCTAGCTAACCCTTAGACTTAAAAATTTGTTAATTTTCTTGGCCGAAAGTCTAAAACTTGAAGCTATGCAAAACCTTCGAGGATTTTTTTCATTGCACAAACCATTTATTTGGCCGACATTTTGTTCCGCCATCTTGAATTCATACCACAATTTTACTGGTTCATCTCTCTATCACACTTAATTCTTCTTACACAAAATTTGAAATTAATCTAATAAGGCGCTTTTTAATGCTGATTTTTTTAAATATTTTATTAAGACGCTATTTTGTTTCGCCATTTTAGATTCGTACCAAAATTTAAGAAGTTGACGTACCAAAATTTAACCAGTTGATTTCTACAAAATACTTATTTTTGGCAAAATTTTAGACAAATTGTATAAGCAGTTTTTAATTTTTTTTTTTAACCAGGCATTTCACCAGGCAGTCATTTTGTTTCGCCATTTGCAAATCGTACCAAACTTTTATCAGATTATTTCTATGTAATATTTGATTTTGGTGCAAAATTTTAAGTAAATTGGATCATTTTTTAACATTTCACTAGGGCACCATTTTGTTCCGCCATATTGGATTCTTACCAAAATGTAACAATTTCATTCCCCTATGACCCTTCATTTTTGACAAAATTTTGAAGTCATCAAACTAGTTTTTGAGCTATGCCCTATACAGACAGACCGACGGACTAACGGAATTGAGAAATGATTTTTTTGGCATCTAGAGACCCTAAATGTGAAGATCTGTAAAAACCTCGGAGTGTGATTTTTTCTCTATTACAATATTTCTCTTTTGCAAGAGAAGTAAAGGCAACACAGTTTGTTCTAAACTTTTATAAAAGCTGCAATTAAAACAGTGATATGGTGTTTTTTTTGAGGGTTTTTCTACAATGTATGAAAACTGTGAAA
This sequence comes from Kuschelorhynchus macadamiae, assembly GCA_030620095.1. Lineage (NCBI taxonomy): Eukaryota > Metazoa > Arthropoda > Insecta > Coleoptera > Curculionidae > Kuschelorhynchus > Kuschelorhynchus macadamiae. Next base: position 492,476 of record JAUTXW010003372.1, on the reverse strand, counting down.
AACCTATCAAGGGTTCAAGATGCAGGACATACATATTTTGCAATCTACATCAGCAGTCACAATGAATTTGTTCCTTCTCCTGTCATGACAGTGAACATGTAGGTAATAGATGTCATTTTTTCTGGCAGATAGAAATTTTAAATTTTATTTACTAATAATTTTTTTTAATTGTCATTTTTTATTCGTTCATAATTTTACTTTCGTCGTCTATAAAAATACATAGAATCTTTTTCTTGACAAAAAAGAGGTTTTATTCCAAGAAATGGTATTTTACTGACTTTTTAAATATTTTATAATTCCGCCATATTTTCGCGTTGGATTCACACCAGATTTTTACAACTTCGTCCCTATATGACACTAGAATTGAAAATTTGAATTTAATCGGGTTTCTAGTTTTTTGATAATGACATTTTAAACATTTTATTAAGCCAATATTTTCTTCCACTATAATGGATTCGCACCAAAATTTTATCAATCTTAACAAAATCGTTAGAATTCAGCACCTAGATGTAGATATATCCGTATGTGCTCTTAATTAGATATAATGTTAGTTCTAATTAGGTATGTCTGGTATTGAAGAAAAAATATATGTTTATATTTAAAGTTAACATTATGGCAAATTAAAGCTTAGACAAATATTTACATAGGTACATATATAATACAACTATTAGCATGTACATTATGTTGTAGTTTAGATGTTTCCAATCCAAAGTTAGTTAAAACACCCTTCAAATTGTGCATAATTTTGAAATATAAACATTTTACACAAAGTTCTTGAAGTAGATCTCCAGGGTGAAGTTGGTTGTACATTTTATGAAAGAAAGAAAGAAAGTTCCAGTACTTCACAATATTTTTATTAAAGACTATCCGACGCGTTTGGGCTCAACAGCCATTGTCAAGGATGGAATTATAGTATAAATACCATCTTCCTTCAAAAGTTCGAAACCAAATGGTCGGAAATAACAAAACCATAACAACACAATTTATAAAACATTAGTACCTATATAAATTTGTATAATGATTAGAGGAAACATAAAGATTCTACGTTTTCGTTTATGTAGATGAGTTTTGCTTAAACAGGCTATGATGTTTTTCCATAGTGCATGTGTTAGTTACCCTCAAACTTCTAGTAGGCACATTTATATTAACAGTTGCAAGTAACTCAGGACAGACCATATGATTATTTAACAACTTAAAGATAAGCAGCTGATCATTATTTTTTCTTAACTTAACAAGTGGTTTCAGATTTAGGAGAGCCCACAGTGAGGGGTAATCAGTATGTTCAGTTCGAACACATTCTAATGCATTCACATGCACATCAAAGTGAGGAAATTAAACACATGTACTGGTTTTCAACTGAGAATGAACAAGAGAAATATAAAGAACTTTCAGAGCTGCTATGTCTTTAGTATGGTGCTTTACAAACCCTAAGCATTTTCAATGCTTTATTATGGCAGTGAGCAATGTGGTTTATAAAAGTAAACTTTACGTCAAAGAATATACCCAGATCCTTGATATTACAAACATTTTCTAGCTGGACTCCATCTAGATGATATGTATTAATGATTGGTGATATTTTTCTAGAAAAATGAATATATTTATATTTTTTGGTGTTCAATTTCATGCCATTGAACATGCACCACTCCTAGAGCCTCAGAAGGTCATCCTGCATTCCCTCACTTGCCCAGAACTAGCTGGACTTTGCTTGCCACTCCAAAAACTTTTCTGAATATAAAAAGGCCAATACATTTCTGCAGAAATTTATTATTTCAATATTACGAGGAGAGTCTTTACACTTTGGAATACTTGAAATCAGTTACATAAAAAAATTGCTTTGATTTGAATTTTGAACATTTTTCTTAACATAAAAACGCAAAAATGTTTCTTTGGCAATTTATTCCCATTTTTCAAGGAAATTTCTATATTTTCGAATACCTGAAATCAGTTACATGGAGATTTTGCATTGTTTGTCATTCCAAACACTTATCTGAACATAAAAATGCAAACATGTTTTTGTGGAAATTCCTCTTTAATTTGATTTTCTTAGGAAATACATATAGAGATTTTAGTTTGATTCGCAATCTTAAAATTTTTCTGAATATAAAAATGAAAATACATCTATATCACTATAAAGAGCGCGCCAACAAAATTCCGAGCCTATATTAAAACTAGGATTTTTTTTAACAAAACATGTACCGGGTGTACAACTAAGAAAGGAGGCCGGTTGTATCTCGGAATTTTCTTAAAGTAAAAGTGGCCAAGAAAAAACGCTGGAAATTAAGTTTCCAATAATTTTTATTAAGGGTTTTTTTCTCTAGCTATTTAAATAAAGGGTGGAGTAAGGGTAAATGTTTGTTTTTTAAAACGGACATAACTTAAGTAATAATTAACGGATATTGATGATTTTGGTCTTGTTGAACGGGGTATTTATTAGGCTTTCACATGAAGTATGAATTATATTATTTTAAGTTACTTTTCGATCGCCAGATGGCGCTTTCTGGCAACTTCTTAAATTTAACGTGTTTTCTTAATAATTTCAAATGGATTGATATATTTATTATAGGCCAATGTTACGGAGCACAAAAAAAACAAGAAAACGGCGCGAAAAGCATGTTGATATCTTTCACTAACAACTAATGTCAAGTGAACTGCTCAAAGTGCCTGCCATCATTTTGAATGCATAAATGGAGCCTCTCTGTGGTAGATTGAACTGCTGCTTCTATTTCCATTGCAGGAATCATCTCGATAGCGTTTTGAGTACAGTTGATACGGTTCTCCCTTGTTGTTGGTCTGATATTAAACACCATTTCATTTAGTCGTCCCCACAAATAAAAATCCAGACAAGTTAAATCTAAGGAACCAGGGGGCCAGGGGAATAAACTACTTCTTCCTATCCACTCTGAGGTGCACAGCCATCATGTTGGTAAATCATGCTCTGTCTTGTCTGTATATCAATGTCTTCCAGTCAATCTGGTAGCTGATTTTGGAGAAAGTTTAAATAAATTCTCCCATTTAAAGGTTCATCGAAAATTGTTGGACCTAAAATTCTACTACCTATTATGCCACACCAAACATTGATGCTCTAGCGGCCTTGAATTGCACAGTTCCATGACCTATACCTACATCTTTAGATGTAGCTCTAATACTGACATGTGGGTTATTTACAATACTGCAAGCATATCATTTCCTTCTTTATTAGAAATAGGCATTTTGCTTTCGTAATACACACTTACTACAAACACTAAACTTAATAATAATTTGACAACTCATGTTGTGATGTTTTATTTTGACGTTCGCTCTTAATTTTTGCCAAAGCCTACTACTCTTTTAGCACATCACATAATTGAATAGAAAAACATTTGAGATACATCTTTATGAAAGGGGTGCGTTAATCAAAGCAAATAAGTTAAAAATGAATTAAAGAAGTTGAAGAATACTTAAATTATTTGTAGTATAAGAATAAAATTGATTTTAAAAATAGATAATTAGATACCACATAAAAATTTGTTTAGAAATGCTCGAGTTTCTTATAAGAGTGTCAAGTAATATTTTCTTTTGCTTATATCTTTGTAAATAAAAAAGATATCAACTTGCAGTATGCACTATCTTCTTGTTTGTGCTCCGTAACACTGGCCTATAATAAATTAATTAAATTTAAGAAATTGCCAGAAAGCGCCATCTGGCAATGGGAACGAAACTTAAAATAATATAATTCATACATCATGTGAAAGCCTAATAAATGCCCTGTTCAACAAGACCAAAATCATCAAGATCCGTTAGTTATTACTTAAGTTATGTCCGTTTTAAAAAACATTTACATTTACCCTTTCCCCCACCCTTTATTTGAACCGCTAGAGACAAAACCCTTAATAAGAATTATTCGTAATGAGATTAGTATAAAGTCTATTTTGATATACCTTCACTGGGTGAATTTCTGAGAAAATCTGCCTCTTCTTATTGACTACGCGTGTTACGCCCTTTTGAGGCCGACTTAGAAATTTAAAAATAATTTCCAGAGTTTTTTCTTGTCCACTTTTTCTATAAGATCAAATTTTCCAACATCGTGGGATAAACAGTTTCCGAGATACAGCCAACCTACTTTCTTAGTTGTACACCCGGTACTGTTAGGTGGATCTAACTCGTTAGGTGTTAGGTTAGCTCAGATTCGTCGATAAAACTATCACTAAAACCATAAACTATTATTTAAATTATAAAATCACATTAATTTTTTAAGCGTTTATTTATTTATGTTTATTAATCACAAGAAAAAATACATTTTCATGGACACATCATCGAGTAATTCAATAAAATACCTACTAAGAAATACCTAATACGTACATACATACATCAAATTCAAAACATTGAATTAAAACACACTAAATAATTATTAAAACTGCACTAATGGTAAGTTCATTTCTTTATTCTCCGTTATGGCACTTTGGAAATCAGTTACTGAAAGGCAATAGCTGTTAAATATTTTTTTAATTGTTTTTTTTTTAATTAAGGACGTAGCCGATGCACGCATCGGACAAGTGGCCCTTCAGAAACGTACACTACAGAATGCTAAACATTCCAAATGGTACGCATACGCAAATACGTCAAATAAATAAATAATGAAGTCAGTAACTCTAAGAAAAAATATGTCAGATCAGCAAACAAAAATTACCAATGAGAAAGTTTTTCAATTGAAATAAAATAATACATGAATAATGATAAAATTGCACAACTACATAAACAAAAACTAACATCAATATGGGCCAAAAAACATTACAAAACCAATCCGGTTAACTGCCTTTTCAGCTGCAAAGTGCTTAGTCTGAAAATATCATATTCTGGGAATTGACGATTGTAATTGTGAACCAGTCGGTCAACAAATGCGCTAAACCCATAATTTGTACGGTGGTACCTTTCAACAAACAGCTGTGATTGTCTTGTTCTTCTAATAGGCACTAAAAACGGGACTGATCCAAGTAGCACTTCGCAGTCAATCCCCCATTCACCAATTTATGCAAAAAAACCAGAAGTGCCTTCTTTCTTCTAAATTCAAGGGTTTGAAGGCCGCAAAGAAGAGCTCTAGTATTAGATGATAGACCTTGATATGGGAAATGCAATTTATGTAAGAGGTATTTTGAAAACCTATTTTGCACCTTTTCAATTCTGTCGATGTGACACTGGTATGATGGACTCCATATTGTACAACAATATTCTAGAACGCTACGAACCAATGAGTTATAGAGACACCCAATTGCTTTGGTATCAGTTATGTGTTTCGTATGTCACTTTATAAAACCCAGAAGTCTAAAACCCTTAAGTACAATGTTATCAATATGTAGATTAAAAGTAAGATTTTCATCAAAAATAACACCGAGGTCCGTGAAAGAACTAACAACTTCAAGGTTTACATTATCTATGAAGTAGGTGGAGGGTATGGTATTAATACATTTGTGAAAACGGAGCACTTTACATTTCGAGATGTTAAGAGAGAGATAATTAGTTCTGCACCATTTGATGAGCCTTTCCACATCAGATTACAGAGGATTGGAGTCTGAGGAGACTAGTGAGAAGAATTTTAAGTCGTCTGCATATAAAAGACATTCGGAAAATTCGAAACAGGATATTATATCATTTATAAAGAGCAGAAAGAGAACTGGACCCACATGCGAACCCTGCGGGACACCCGATGTCACAAAAATCTCACTGGAGATTGAACCGCATATGTTGACTTGCTGTAATTTCCATAACAGAAGCTGATGTCAAAAGCCTTAGATATGCCAGTGTAAATAACATCGATCTGCTTGCCAGCCTCAACCGATGTCACTAAGAAGTTTTGAAATATTGCAAGATTGGTGGTTGTTGAACGACCATGATATAAACCATGTTGCATACTCGTAATATAGTGTTTTAAAGACTCAAATATATGATCGGTGATAATTACCTCAAAGATATTTGGTATATGTGAAAGTAAAGAAATACCTCTGTAGTTCTTCACATTACTTTTATCATCAGATTTGAAAATGGGCAGACGGGTAGAAAACTTCCAAAATTCAGGAAAGGAACCCAGATTAATAGATCTCTGAAAAATTATACATAGTTTTCTGAACCATAAGGAATTCAGTTGCCTGAAAGCAAGTGTCAATAGACTGAATAAATCTATGCCAATAACGTTATTCCTATGCAGTCTTTTGTCTGGTTTTAAAATATTTTGTTTGTGTTGGGTATCATGTCTGAATGAGTATTGTGTTGGTAAATGTGTTTTTTTGTATGTTACATATATTCTCAAGAACTATTTGACCAAAGAGAGTCAGTATGGAATATTGAAGAAGCTCTACAGTCAGAAGACTTTATAGAAGTAACTAATGCAAACTAGGCTAGGTTTGCTGTAAAGAAAGCATGCCAACAAAATTTTGAGTATATATTAAAACAAGGATTTTTTTAGAGAAAACCAATACTGTTAGGTGGATCTACCCCTTAGGTGTTAGGTTAGCCCAGGAACATCGATAAAAACCTTCTTTAAAGCCATTAACTATAATTTAAGTTATAAAATGATATTAATTTTTTAAATCCACATTCAGAAGGCCTTATCGAAGTAAAAGAAAACTGTGTTGTGAATGTATCACATTTCAAGAAAGAAAAAGGTTAAAAATAAATAGAGAAGATAAAATTTTTTTAATTTATGGCACTCGGGAGGCTTTATAGAAGCTAAAAAAATATTTGGAAGATATATGACATTTCCGTTGAAGTTTACAAAATGTCCTTGGGAATATGGAAATAACATATTTCCACAGGAACATTTTTGAATTTTTATCTTCAGAAAAATGTGTAGAATGCAAAGCAAAAAAAAGTTCCCATGTAACAGGCTTCAGCAATTCTAAACTCTGGAAAATGGAAGAGATTATTTTAAACTTTTTATATGGAAAAAGGAAATTTTTTATGTCCTGTTGTTAAAGAAAAAGGCAATGAAAGCAGATTTTTTATGTAACTTATTTTAGGTATTCTAAAATGTAAAAAATTTCCACGGATAATGGAAACGACAAATTTACACAGGAACATTTCCACACTAAAATTCTTATTTCCCATTGTTAAGGAAGTCTTTTAGCCTTAAATAAAAGACTTAGGAATATGTATAGATAATGAACTAAAGTTTGATGGTCATATCATTTACATTAGAAATAGGGCCATGAAGATGTTGAGATTTATTACACATATCTTGAAGGATTTTAATGACATAAATTGCTTTCAAACTTTATACTATTCATTTGTATGATCTATTCTTGAATATGCAAGTCCTGTGTGGTCTCCGCATTATCAAGTCTATATTGAGTCTTTGGATAAAGTTCAAAGAAAGTTTTTTCCATTTATAGCTTTTAAATTAGGCATACCCAATGAACAAATTAATTACCCACATATTGAAAAATTACTTCGTATGAACAGTCTTAAAAACCGCCGAGCTCAGTTAGATGTTTCCACCTTATTTAAGTTTGTTAATAATACTATTACATCACCTGAGCTACTTTCATTAATACCTTTGCATGTACCCCAGCATGTAATGCAGGATAATGATCTATTCTTTGTACAATTTAATAGAACTAATTATGGAATGAATAGTTCTATATCTAGATTTTGCAGATTAGCCAATGCCAAATGTAGCAAACTCAATTTTTTTAACATTTCACTGAAGTTCTTCAAAGGTTATATTAAGAAACTGGATTGGTAACTGTTTATGTAATTTTATTGTTGATTTTTTTATTTACATTGTGATATTTTGTAACATATTGTATGAGAAACAGTTAATAAACATTTTATTTTATTTTATTTTTAGGCTGCCCCAAGTTGTTCTTGTTAATTAGTATTTAGTAGTTTTATTATTTGTATTACGTAAAAGCTTATATTTAATACATATTTCTGTTTTGTGATATCCATGTAAAAAAAAAATATAGCTATTATATTTAATACAATACAAAGTTAATGACAACTTTTATGTCATAATCTATAACAAACTGTTATACAGTATAAAACAAAGGATCTATTTCATTGTTTTTTCGAAAGTTGGATCTATTATTGTTTTTCGCGTGCTATGGGTGCGAGAGAAAACATATATCTTCCTCTGTGTCGCCGGTGCCAAAAATGGCAACCCTGTTGCCTCTCACTATAGACTGAACCAGCAGTGGCCCGTTTCTCTTTAATTTAATATATGTTTATAGCAAGCAATTTATTGTGTTTTTGTCAATTTTGAGTATCTGTCAGACGCGTAGTCACAAATTTGGACTGGGGGGTTGTTTATTATTGGTTATTAAAATCAGGAAGCAGGTGATATAAATATTTTGCGGTTCCTTTTCACTTTCCTTGTAAGAGGAAAGTATTGTAATCGTATAAAAACCAACCTCCGAGATTTTTGCAGAATTTCAAGTTTCAGGGATGTTGAAATTCTCAAATCCGTCGATCTGTCTGTTTGTGGCACAGCTAAAAAAATACTTATCCAATTGACTTCAAATTTTGGTAAAAAATTAAGAGTCATATGGGGATGACATGGTGATATTTTTGTGAAAATCCGATATAACGGAACTAAATGGTGGCCTAATAAAATAGCCAAAATAAAAAGATGTTGCTAAAAAACTACTAATCCAATTTACCTCAAATTTTGCTCAAAAATCAGGAATGAACTGGTAAAATTGTGGTGAGGAGCCTTTATGACTAAACAAAATAACGGCCTAATTAAACGTTTAAAAAACTATTTTTCCAATCAAGTTGAAATCTTACACAAAAATCAAGTGTGAAAAAGGGATGAACCATAACTTGGTATATTGCGAAACTATAATAATTTAATGTTTAAAAAGTCAGTAAAATTCCATTTCCTACAAAAAAAATCTTTTTTTATGGAGGAAAATAATAAATTTCATAATTGATTTTTTTTATAGGTAAGTAATTATGAAATAATACCGATAAATAAAACAAAACTTTAAAAAAATTATGTATATTTGTAAGTATGTATGTATGTACAGATATAGTTATGTATGTATGTATGTTACAAAACCAAATTTTAAAAAATCAGAGAATTGTTCTTTGCCTGGAACATCCCTCATAACAAATTCCACCACACACATTGTATTTGTAAGACAATTAAAACGAAAAAATATATATAAATATATATATATATATATATATATATATATATATATATATATATATATATATATATATATATATATATATATATATATATATATATATATATATATATATATATATATATATATATATATATATATATATATATATATATATATATATATATATATATATATATATATATATATATATATATATATATATATATATATACATATATATATATATATATATATATATATATATATATATATATATATATATATATATATATATATATATATATATATATGTATACATATATATATATATATATATATATATATATATATATATATATATATATATATATATATATATATATATATATATATATATATATATATATATAGTACCTGCCTCCCCTAAAGCCATACTACTCATTATGTTTACTAACTAAAATGAAACTAACATCCCTATTTAGATTAGATAGTCCTAGATTTATGTCTCTTGGTTAAGTCTAAATGCTTCATGGTTTCGTGATGTATTCTGATCTTAAAAGAGTGTTTTTAAATTAATTTTATCAACTGAATGGGATGTTAGCTTAGGACTTCGTGGTCAGACATGTAATCTCATAATAGATCATACATTGAAGATGGCAAGTATTTCGTAGTATTAGTAAGGTAAATAAATCTTTGATGTTTTTATTAAAAATACTATTAGTTTTATGGAACAACCTAGAAAACTTCTCAGCTGCCCTACATGTCTCTATAACTATTTTACCAACTTTAATTTGAATATATTAGGCATTTATTGTTATTGCCAAACACCTGATTTACTTATACATATACATAATTTGGATTTCAATTTTTCAATTTATTCAATTTGTTTAACATTCAAATACATGCATTTAAATAATACATAACAGTATAACTACTTAACTCTAGGACTAATGTTGCACCTAGGTGCAGAACACCTGTATGTGCAAATATACAATTCTCAAGTACTTTTTCATTTGTATGTCGGTTTAAATATTATATGGGTACACTTAAATATTACAGTTATCAGAATATTAGTTTAATAGAAAGAAAAAATTGTGATGCGTGCAGTGCTGCTTAGACAAGGCAAAGAAATTGATGAATATTTTCATGAATATATTTCTTGATATCAATTTTAAATTTATTTGTTGTCCCTATATTGCGAGTTCTTAATGGAAGAAGGTTATAAAATTTTGGTCCCAGATAATTTACAAATTTCTGATTAATATTTCTCCTACTAATAGGAATATTTAATAAGCGATCAGTTTGACTCCTAGTTCCAAATGGATTTTGTACAAAATTATTTTTAATTTTATCTTTTTTGTGAACAAATTGACAAGAAATTATTATGTACAAACTCCTGATACTAGAAATATCCACTGAATACAATAGGGAGGTTGAGTATAGTCTAGGTTTCTTCAACATCATACGAACAATATTGTTTTGAATTACTTTAAGAGGTTCCAATGCCTTTTTGTACAGACCACCCCATACCAGCAAACCATATCTAAGAAGTTGTTCTACTAGCGCTTTATAAACCATTATTAAAAGTTTCTGATGTAAGATTTATTTTAAGATTGTTTATATATAAGTAATTAATAAACAAAAAATATATCAGAAATACATTACATACATACATTAGACTTTTGAATATTAATAACATTGATGTATAACAAAATTTAAAGGACTCGTAAATAACGCATTTAAGCATTTGGAGAGCTAGTATGCATTTTAATACTTACGTTATGTAAACCCCAACCCAAAATTGGCAAGATATTTGATTTTGTTTAATTAGCACCCATTTTATTCTTGTTTTCCATGCTAATTAACATACTAGACTAGCTCAAATATCTAATTAATATGTGTAAATACTAAGGCCTTACAGTTCAGACACCACTGATATCTAACCTTAATTATGTCAAGACTAATTTGTAATTTGATACTTCCGAACTTAAATAGTCTGTATTTCCACAAACAACACACGTCCTCACTATAGTTTTTTATTTATTTAAATACTACAACACACAGAACTTACAAAATCTTTAAAAAACTAAAAAAATACATAAACAACAACGGTCAAACGTGGTACCAAAAATGACAACAATGCAGCAGTAGGTTTTGTAATTAGACTATAAAAAAGAGTGCTATGATGATTGTTATGAATGAATAGTCGTGAGACTACTCGTAAGGGACGTAAATTTGGCATAGCATCGTTATCAGTTCTCTATTTGTTATTATTTTTATTATTACATTTTCATAACTTTTCAAAGACCTTAGTTAATTTCTGAGACAATAGAACAATGTTTTATAGTATAAGATTAATAATTACGTGTAGTTTTTTGATATACATATAAACGTGACAACAACATACACCTATCGATGTAGTGGAGTGGAGTGGAAAATATTCAATCAACGATCCCATACAAATGTAAATAGTTGGGCCTCTCTTGCTTTCATAGTGTAAGGTTATACATAACACCCATCATTTGTTTTTCATTATGAATTTTATGTTTTAATACAATTTCATACAATAAATATATTTTATTTGTAAAGTCATTGCGTCTAGTTATGAAATACTATAAGCTTAATAAATATTATTATTAAGGCATGCACAACAAAAAGTCACAACAGACACCTTTATTACTTACCCAGCAGTAAACCTATTACCGTAAACAAACTTGGTGGGATTTGTGACTGTAATTCTTTAAGAATAGTTTTCAGATCTAGCTTAGGTTTCTCTACAATCCTTTTCTGCTTTAGCATTTTTTTTATATTGGCAATTTCACGGCTGTGCTGTTTTATCTGCCTTAAATAATTTTTAGATACAATAGTTTTCGAAGGTCCGTGAGCAGAGTGATTTGCTCCCTGTTTCATTACAACTGATGTATTTGGTTTTCTATCGTCTTGTTCTTGCATTTGCTCGGACTGTCTAGTTTCACCATAAGTTAAAAACTCTTCACCCTCTCTATCATCTTGTTTGTTCTGCACAGTCTCACTTGTATTGGACAACTCCTTTTTTACAAAACTAGTGTGGGGCTGTTGGAATATCTGATCATTTATTACAGGCTTCGAAGGAAGTACGGCCTTGGAAGGACCTGGGGGAGTATTTATATTTGCTATTTCAGTTTCAGCACCCATGACATATCCAGATGTGCTAGTAGATGACTTAGTAAATCGATTTGAGATAGATTGTTTGCTAACTCGTCCTGAAGTATTACGGGGGGTAGTATTAGAATTTGTAGGAACAAGAACTCCATTTTTTATAATATATGATTCAATTTTTGGTGAAATAGTAAACATATTTTCAGTATCTAAGACAAAGACAGTTCCTTCCTCATTTGCAGGTACTACTTTAACATCATTATATTGATTTGATGGTAAATAAACTGGCGCATCTCCACTTTCTGCTGGAGGTGTAGCAGCCGAAACATCATTAAAATCACCATCCAATGTTGGTATGGCTCCTAACAAAAGTCTTTTTTTCTGATTGTTCAGAAACCATCTATCTTCAAAATGCAACTCACAAATGACTTTGTTTCGAAGCTGCTCTTCTTCTAAATCATAAAAGCTACGTTTTTCTGCATTTTCAATCCAATGCACACACCTTTGTTTATGCTTGACTGGATAATGGAAGAAGTGTATGTTCTCTGTACTTTTTGTTGTATTAGTGCAGTTCTTATATGAACATCGGCATCCTCCCATTTCTAATCGGGAGATCTGTAATTTCAGAAACAAGATAGTCAGCCAAAAGACAGGATAACCAGGTATCTAAACTCAGAACTCACCTATGAACAACTTTTTAACGGGGTGTGGAATATTTCCACCCGCCTTTATGAAACGAACGTAACAGCGATTTAATATTTAAAAATTGTGTATCTAACTCTGAAAGTAAATCTTTAACATCCAACTTATTTTATTTGTTTGGATTTGGATAAATCCCATAAATTATAAATCCTAGGAAAAGTACGAAATGCCGCAAATTAGGCATGGGCTAAATAACCGGTTTTCCGATAACCGCGCGATGTTACACAAAACACGAATCAGATACAACCGGGTTGATTGTCTCTGACCGAATAAACGCTTGTTTTCTCCCGCTGTTAAATCTAATAGCCATATATTCATGGGAGAGGACATAGCTTGTATAAAAATAGTCAAGCCATTTTACAGAGAAACGACCGGAATTAGGCAAAGAGCGCAGGCGCAAGAACAAAAATGACATTTACGTACTTGATAAATTATTTTGCAATTGAAAACGATCGAAGAAATGTAAAAAAAGCATTTTTTTCCTATTTCTTGTTATTTTATAGACGCAACAGAAATTTAGGAAGAAGTATGTAGTGAGTCTCTTTGATACATGAACTAAGATATTACGGACTAATTGCTACGCAGAAATTGCGGAAGTGAAAGCTTTGATTAGAAAATAAGACATATTTACAATACATCTATTTCATTTTTTTAATATATTTTATTGGATCTAAAGAAAAAATTAAGGGCAATGGCTATTATCCTAAATTATAAAAAGACGTGCTATCCAGTGCATGAGAACTAATTTAATATTTGGACATTCATTGTTTAGGTATATTTGTGTTTCATTAGGAGGTAAGTTTTTCTTTGGTGGCATTGCACAAGAAAAATTTTTTGGACCAGGAATTTTTGTATAATTCTCTACATTTTTTAGTTTATGACTATTTTTCTAATATATCTTCATAACTGCGGGTAGCATCCCTACAATCAGGTTAAAAATGTAAATACAAACGGAGCATTTCACTGTCAGATTCTTACATGTTTGATAATTACCTATATAACGTTTCATTATAAATAAACATTGATTGCATTGATGTATATAAATTGTAAATTTCTGTATTGCAGACTGTTACGAATAATATTTGATTTCAAATATTAATTTGTAACTGTTGTCCAAATTTTTTGGTAAAAATTAAAATTTAACATGGTTTGTGCAGATTCGACGATTCCGGTAACACCTTTTCCAGATGCTTCGCTTTTCAGCCATGACTATTCTTATCTCCACTTATAATTATATGCTAATAGCCTACCGTGTGTGTTAATACCCGAAAAAATTACGCTTATTACGTTTTTCTTTATTTTTTAGTTTTGAAGCTTTTTTCCGCTATATTTCGAATTAAATGTGGTACATTTTGTTACGCAATATTATGGGCAATGTAAATTGCTAAAATAATTATTAAAATGTTTTAAAACGCCTTTTATCTTTTACTGCCTTATTTTTTTATGGACAAAAAATGAAATCAGTAATAAAAAAAGGTAACTTTAGTGGTAGAATCCATTTATAAAAAAGTCAGATAGCGCCCTAAAAATTATATCCGAGAGAAAGCTTCAATTGCTTTTTTAAAAGTTAAAAAATGAAACTGATTTATTTCTTACAAAAATCATTTAAAAGTTTTATTAAATAAATATGATGTCATTAAAAAGAAAATTGAAGGAAGATTCAAAATAATTAAAAAAGTTAACGGGGAGGTACCTAAAGTAAAGAAGTAGTTACCACTTCCTGGTAAATTAAATATGACATTTGATTTGACAGTTTATTTAAAAATTTAAATCTATTTACCTTCTATGAGCCCCGTTCATTTCAAAACATTCGCCGTATAGTTAAGCTGTAAGTTCTTAGGCAATACTCTCCTTGACACCCCTAATATTTGACTTTTGAGGAATTTATTAATACGTATTACCCTTGTTTGAAGAAGTTCAAACAAGGGTATTTCTTATGAAACCATTCAAATATTGAATATCAAACAATATCGTATTTCTAGGTTCACTAAACAATAGTTTGTGATTTATGTATTTGCATAGGTATACCATTCCTCTTATAGTAATTTATGTATTTTATTTAATTATTGTCATATACATTTTATACAAAGGTGAATCCCCACATGATTCCATGACTATAGAATATAAACAAAGTTCATTATGTTTTTTGGTATGAGGTGTATAGTTCAGTAGTAGGGTACTGGATTAGCATTACAAAGGTTCTATGTTCCATCCCCGGAGAGCGGTGACTTTTTTTCTAAGAAAACCTATAATTTTATATGTAGTGCTAGAAAAATCTTATAATTGTAAGCGTTAATTGTGTACATTAAAGTTCAACCTCTCTAAGAAGTATGAGGTATCTACTATTTCATGAATGTATGTAATGTTTTTTCTATTATTTTAATTCTTGTTTGAATTACGTGAAATTTAAATTGTGAGAATTTTTTTAAAAAGTACAAGTAGGGGCCTCTCCAGTAGTTAAGGAGGACGGCGGACATGTTAGCCCAAAGAAGGACTGACTATCCTTCAGCGGGAGGACGGTTAGTAACCATAGGGGGGATTTGTGTTGGATGTAAGAATATTATTCATAACAGGATTGTTTAAAATAACAAATTTGTATTCTATTAGGTATATTTATTACTACATATTTAACCGGATATTTTGATAACCAGCTATTTTCCGGTGGTTAACTATTAAAGGATAAATCTGTTAAAAAAATTAACTCGTTGACCTATAACCGGTTAAATTATAATAGTCGCCCATTCCTACTGCAAATGATAGAAATTTTGAAAGATCTAAAGCTACATTTACATTAACTCCAATGTCCAAGCTGAAATTGACATTTTGTAAAAGTGCATTACCACTGGAAATCATGATATAATAAACTGAAGGTATGATATCGCCCACCAATCTACTACGTCATCGCGTGGTTAACGCCGGGTGTCATTGACCTTCGGCTTAATGATTTCAATGCATTTTAAGGATGATGTTTAAAAGTGTTTTCGGATTTCTGTGCCCTTTTTTGTATTTAGTTAATTAAAGAACAATAAATATGAGGTGTGCTGTGTTCGCGTGTGACGGGGATAATTAGGCAAAGAATTTAGATAGGAATATAAGGTTTTTTACTTTCAAAGACAAAAAATGTGTACGTGAATGGGCATGCTTGTGTAAACGCAAAGCTAAATTTAATATAAATTTGGCTGGGACATGCTCAAGGCATTTTGTTAAAGATGACTATATGTATATGATATAACTACCATGTCATAAGTTTTTTATTTTAGTGAGTTATATGCCAATGTTTCGTTAGAAACACATTTTTAATACAAAAAAGTGAATATAATGTCTAAATACTAGAAACGACATGCATCTTCATATGCAAATTAAAAATCTACGCACGCAACGACGTCACTGCGCGAACAGGACGCAACTGAGATCGTCTAGATATCGTACTTTACGTTTATTATATCATGATTGGAAATCATATTCATAATCATAATCCTTTGATGATTTCCAAAATTAAAAAGCAGCTGTGAAAGCCCACAATAAATTTATAATGTTCCATAGGAGAGGGCAATGATCTTCCAGAAAATTAAAGCCTATGGTTATAGGAGCGTAATCCTAAGAAAAGTTCGAGTTCGTGATCTTGTCTTCATCTTCTCGATTTGAATTAAGCACCAGGTGATTCCTACGTAATATTCGATTTTTGTGGAAAGTTTGAGGTAAATTGGATAATTCGGTTATGTTTGTTTCTTCTTCCATATTGGATTTTTGCCAAAAAGTTACTAGGTTGTCCCCATATGACCCTTGATTTTTGAACCTAATTTGAGGTAAATGCGATACGTAATTTTTGAGTGTTCACGCGTACAGATAGAAAGTCAGACAGACAGGTAGATCAACAGCCCGATCCACGGAAATGGGAGAACATGTTTTTAAGGGCCCAGGGACCCAAAAACGCAATGCTCTGCAAAATTCTCGGAGAGTGATTTTTTCACAATTAAAATATTTCTCTTTTGCGAGGGATGCAAAAATAAGAAGCTAATTATTTTAAAGTCAAAGTGTCAAAATTTAATTATTGTTAAATTCAACGATGTTCATTTATTCCAAATTTCAAGAATTTTCGTTGCGATATATTCAATAAATCCAAAAAATAATGCTATGTATATATATATATATAACGATATATATATATATATATATATATATATATATATATATATATATATCGCATATATATATATATATATATATATATATATATATATATATATATATATATATATATATATATATATATATATATATATATATATATATATATATCGATATAATTAATATATCGATGTACTGTTGCCATCCCTATTGGTTGTCGTTTGGTAATTGTTATGACGGCCAGGTTGGCTGAAGCAGGCGCTGCCGAGGTGCCGAAGTCTGTCATTGATTGTGCGTCGTCTTTTAGTTTAAAACTGAAAATCGTCAGTTCTGCTGCAATTTACCTTCACTGCAAGTAAGTATTTACATACGCTGTTAATATTATACCTTTTATGAAAGTGTGTGCTTGTATATAATTATAAATTAATCACTGATATCAGATATAAATACCCTATAGATTGTTTCTGCATTAAATGAAAAACTACCGCTTTTTTTTTATGAAAACTTATAATAAACAAAATTAGACGGCCATTCCACCCGAACATGAATCCATATCCGAAAAAATATTTTGTAATTTCTTTAAAAAATATGTCGGTATTTTTATAGCCTAAGGCTTAAAGTCTATAATAATAATAATAATAAAGGCCTTTATTTGTACATTTTTAAAATTTACAATATATAGTAATTCCTAATATCTCCCTATACATAATTCCGTTTTGTCTCGATTAAATTTTAGTAGGCTTTGGCGAAATAAAAGAAGAACAATAACTTCTCTGTTGGCGGCCATTTCATGTAAAGATTATACTTTGTGCTGTGAAGTTCTTGAGGGTAGGTAAGTTTACTTCCTATTTTTTTAGTAAATATTTCGAAAAAGTTAAAGTGTCCCACCCGTTACCATAAAATAGCCAATATTATTTGTCCCATCCGTTTCGCTTAATGACTGAATAGTATATTGCAACACTAGTTTCATAAAACATGATTTTATAGCACGAGCCCTAGGTTAGGTTAGGTTACGTAAAGGGCGAGTGAGATTATGAAACTAGTATTTTATACTATTTTTTCTACTTTGTGCACTATATTTTAAAAAGGTATTATCTTTAAAAACATTTACTCTTGAAGGTTTTCAAGTTGGTGAAAATGCACAGAACCATTTTTGTTTATAGTAATAGTGTTTTATACTATTTTTTCTACTTTGTGCACTATATTTTAAAAAGGTATTATCTTTAAAAACATTTACTCTTGAAGGTTTTCAAGTTGGTGAAAATGCACAGAACCATTTTTGTTTTTCATTTTTAGTGCGTGACCGGTTTCAAATTAGAGGTGGCTATGATTTAGCAACGCCAACTTTGTAGAGAAAAAAATCGTTCGAAAAGAGGGCCAATACGACACGACTACACTATTTTGGGTATCGAAACTACATCTTTATGATTGCAAAATATAAAACGATATATTACATTTGCATATCTATATTAAATAAAAACAATACCAAAACTTTTTATTATTAAAAGAGGTTATATAGATACTTATCTCATACAAATAAATAATAATTTCAGAAGTCCATAAGCACCGTAATTTAAGAATGAAAATGAAATGAAATTAAATGAAATATTTATTCAGTGGCCTTTGGCTAAAAAAGTTACAGAAAAAAATATGCAACTACTATTCAAATTATAGAAATAGATTGTTTTGTTATAACAATGCAAAACTTTAAATTGTTCTATTGTTTCACAGTTTTTTAAATATTGTGGTAATTTATTAAATTCTATAAGACCTTTATGAAATAAACTATTATGACTAAATACATTAGTTACAGTTGGCCCATAAAAGTTTCCTACTGAGCGAGTTTAATGTTGGTGAATATTTTCTACTAATATTAGCTGATTTCTTAAATGGTCAGGATATAGTCCACTTTTTATTTTATATATTATTAACATAACATCAATATATATGCTCTGGCGAACACTCAATATATTTGCACATTCTAACATATACCTAACACTAGTGTAACCATTACATCTTAATATAATTCTTAAAGCTTTATTTTGTTTTCTTTGTAAAATATTAAACTCAGTGTTATTTAGTAGGTACAAAATTGTTGAACAAAACCTATAATGGGGTTGTATTATTGTCTTTTATACGTTTAGTTTTGACCATATGCTTAAATTTTGCCCTATTCTACCCAAAAAATGTACTTTTTTGCAATTTTTTTCGTGATATATATTGCATGACTAGAAAATGTTAAATTATGGTCTAATAATACACCTAAGTATTTGCATTCATAAACCTGTTCTATTTTTTCATGACCTATATAAATTCCATTATGAGCTAAAGTATCTACATTATTATAACGATTTTTTATAATCATACATTTGGTTTTAGCTATATTTACAGACAAACTATTGTTACTTAACCATTTAACAATATTGTTAAGCTCACTATTTATCACAGATACAACTTCATCTATACTATTGCCTAAATAGTAAAGAATTGTGTCATCAGCAAAAAGCTGTATTTTACATTTCTGTACCATTCTTACTATGTCATTTATATACAATACAAAAAGATTTGGCCCCATTACAGCTCCTTGGAGAACACCATAAACAGTATTTTTAGCTGCAGATTCACAATTACAAAGCCTTGACACTTGTGTCCGATTTTGAAGGTACTGCTTTATCCATTGCAATACTTTTTTACGAAGTCCCAAAGCTTCTAGTTTTGCGAGCAGCAAAAGTCTATTTATTGTTTCAAATGCGCGGTGAAAGTCCAAAAACACTACTCCTATGAACTGTTTTCTCTCCACCGCGTTTTTCCATGACGCTAAAATGGTTTGAAGCGCACTTTCACAAGAATTTTTCTCTCTAAATCCGGCTTGGTAAGGAGTTAACAATTTGTGTTTTTCAATATAACTAATTATTTGTTCATTTGCTGCTAATTCTAAAAGCTTTTCATACACTGGCACCACGTTTATTCTTCACACAGCATACTGTTGTTTTTCTTTTCTAATGGTATTATTGTTGAAAGCTTCCATATTTCAGGAAAACATCTAGTTTCGAGGCTAGTATTAATTAAGTCTAAAAATCTTTCTCCTGTGACCTCAACAGCTAATTTTAATATTTTTGTTGTAATGCCATCGGTGTTACTTGTTTTATCAGCCATTTTATTAACAAGTCGTTTTAAGTCTCTAAATTCAAGTTTTTCAAAGTGTTCCATTGTGATATTTAAGTGGTCGAAACTCTGCATGATGTCACATATATCTTGGTCACTTAGTGGCGTGGCTATTTGGTTGATACTAGTTAGGAAGTATTCATTAAAGTTTTCTGCAATAACTTTATTATACGTCTCTTTTTTATTATCAAATAATATAATATCTTTTATAAGTTTTTTGAGCGTTTTCCACGTTTCTTTTGAGTTTCCTCTGCAATTATCAATTTTTTCCTCGTAGTATTTCTTTTTTTCTGTTCTGATCATTTCAACAACTTTATTTCTCTTTTGCTTATATTTTCCCCAATCTGCTTCCAGTTGAGTTATTGTAGCTCTCTTAAATAGTCGGTCTCTTTCTTTCATTTCATCTCCTATTCCATCTGTCCACCATTTTTTACTGCTCCATTGACTGTTGAATGATTTTTCAATTTCTGGTGCATGTTTGTTTAGTGTTGTCGTAATATTATTTGTGAATAAATTCGCCAAGTTGTTAATATTTGTGCAATTTGGAATCCATTCTGTATCTCTCAAATCAAGTTGAAATTTAAGTTCAACAAAATTGGTGTAGTCTCTATAACTTTTTTTATATGTATAGTTTTTACTGTCGTTATTAATATCTACAGTCATAATAACGTGATCTGTAATATCTGGGGTTATATAGATATTATATGGAATGTCTTTGTCATTTGTTATAAGTAGATCAATAATGGAGGCCCTGTGGCTAGTAACTCTAGTAAAATTATTTATAACTTGGTATAAGCCATTGATGTATATAATATTTTTTATTCTTTCTGGGCAACATGTTTTCACATGTTGTCACCAATAAATAGTTGCAGCAACTTAAAATCGAAAACGCCAATTAATAAAAAAAGCAATATAGTCTATCAGATCCCTTGCAATAATTGTAACGGTGTTTATATTGGACAACAATACTTACAAAATAGACTGAAAAGTCACAAATATGATAAAAAGAACAGCACCGCATTAACACACCATGAGATGTCCAAAAAACATACTTTCAACTACGAACAAGTGAAAGTATTAAAATCCGAACCTCAGTTGAAAAAAAGAGAATATTTTGAGATGGCTGAAATTCAAAATAGCAAAAACGCCATAAATGACAAAAAAGACATAAACAACCTAAATAAATTGTATATATCTTTACCGTAACAGTGTCACTCAGTCG
Organism: Kuschelorhynchus macadamiae; assembly: GCA_030620095.1. Lineage (NCBI taxonomy): Eukaryota > Metazoa > Arthropoda > Insecta > Coleoptera > Curculionidae > Kuschelorhynchus > Kuschelorhynchus macadamiae. Next base: position 471,014 of record JAUTXW010003372.1, on the reverse strand, counting down.
CTCGTAATTTGTCTGTAATAAACGTCCACGATAGTTTTAAAATGGTAAATTAAATATGTGTAGTATATGTCAGATATGTGGATTATGTATACTTTTATTCAACTATTTTACGTTCTATGGTAAGTCCTAAATTTTTAATACTTTATAAACTTAAAAAAATAGTGCTAAACAAAGTTTAGGTTTGAAAAAGACCAAAACTATGGTCGAAACGTCACCTTAGAAACGAAATATATGTTTAAAAATATGTACTAATTTTGTTGTTAATGTATTGACCTCAAACCAAGAAAAATTAGGATAAATATATATATATATATATATATATATATATATATATATATATATATTTTTTTTAGAGGAATTTTTCATTTCATTTTTGTTGGTGATGGTTTTGAATTTTGTTTATTGTTTTGCTATTTTCTTTAGACGTTTCGACTATTTATGGCTGGTCTTCATTAGTATTTTTTTTTCTGTCTGTAACAATAGAGAATAGAGCTAAAATATTTTTCGTAAAACTATTATATGCCGGGCGAAATTATTTTGTTATTTGGGATTATTTTATATGAACAATTACAAATTTTTAACACTTTGCGTTTAGAGAACTTACCATAAGAGGGATTTTTCAGATTTCATATCCTGTTTTGGTTTTTATTAGTTATACACAAACACTTTTAAGTGTGCTGTCTTTGAGTGTTTGTGTATAACTAATAAAAACCAAAATAGGATATGAAATCTGAAAAATCCTTCTTATGGTAGGTTCACTTAAAGCAAAGTGTTAAAAATGTGTAATTGTTCATATAAAATAATCCCAAATAACAAAATAATTTTGCCATTTTAGGGAAAATATTTTAGCTCTATTCTCTATTGTTACACGCAGAAAAAAAACAGATGAAGACCAGCCATAAATGGTCGAAACGTCTAATATATATATAGATATATATAGATATATATAGATATATATAGATATATATAGATATATATATATATATATATATATATATATATATATATATATATATATATATATATATATATATATATATATATATATATATATATATATATATATATATATATATATATATATATATATATATATATATATATATATATATATATATATATATATATATATATATATATATATATATATATATATATATATATATATATATATATATATATATATATATATATATATATATATATATATATATATATATATATATATATATATATATATATATATATATATATATATATATATATATATATATATATATATATATATATATATATATATATATATATATATATATATATATATATATATATATATATATATATATATATATATATATATATATATATATATATATATATATATAATTTTGCCATTTTAGGGAAAATATTTTAGCTCTATTCTCTATTGTTACACACAGAAAAAAAAAACAGATGATGACTAGCCATAAATGATCGAAACGTCTAACGAAATATCCCCTATATAGGATTTTTACCAAAATGTTACCAGTTCATTCCCATGTGTCCCATAATTTTTGACTAAAATTTGAAGTCAATCTAGTAATTAGGTTTTAAGCTATATGCCGCGAAATGACAGACAGACCGACAAGTGGACCGACGTAATTGACAAAAGATATTTTTTTGGCATCTGCTAGGGAAACTAAAACTAGAAGGTATGTAAAGCCTGAAAGATTGACTTAAATTAGAACCACAATTTTATTGGTTCATCTCTATTCCACAACTAGTTATGACACAATTTGAAATCAATCCGTTAGTTAAGTAGTTTTTCAGGACTTCAAACCGTGAACATTCAATTCATGTCAAAACTGTCAAAATGATAGATGACTTTTTTTATATCAGGAAGTCGTGTGGAATGTGTCTTAGTATTTTTCTGCCATATTGTGAAACATAATAAGTTAAAACCCAACTCTCCGACACTAGTAGCCCGGTTTACCTGCTGACTTCGCTAACTACTAATATATTTATATTTTATAAAGACCACCACAGTGGTCAAATTTGTCTTTATTGGCAGGCGGGTTAAGGCTGTTCATGTAAACACGAATCACGAATCCTAGATTTTAAATTTTAGCATCAACATTCCTTTATCATACATTTAAGCATATTTATTTTAAAATTTGATCAGCAAGTAAAACGTAATAATAATTTCTGTCTATTTAAATAACATTTAAAATTGTAATTGTAAAATGTAACTAACTAATTAACCCTACAACATTATTTCCATTCAGTAAATTTTGCTCATAATAATTATTGTGTATACTTTTTGAAATTGCCTGGTATAAAAATATTCCCGAAGGGGAGCTATCAAAGTTGCGCCGTCGAGTGAGGCAACTTATATTTAATTCTGTAAACTTTAGTACAGGGCGGTCCAATAATAGTGGACGTTGGCTATAGCTTGGGAACTGTAAATGACAGAACTTAAGGAAAAACATATTTGTAGATAAATCGGCCAAGAGAAATCGCTGTAAATTATTTTCAAGTTTGCAAGGGCGTGACAGCAACACAAAAGCGTAAATGACAATTTTCTCTTAGATTTCCCCACTATAGGTATGTTGAAAATATAAGCATTGTATTCTTCAACCAATTATACACTTTTTTGCTTGAGATAATTTTTGTCTATTTTCAAAAATAAAGTGGTGGGGGAAGGTCAAACAGTTTTACTTTCAAATGTTGATATTTCTGTTTTGGATCAACCGATTTTATTCAACTTGGTGTCAAAAAATGTGCTTTTTTTGCTCTATTCGTGGAGCCATAAACTATACCGTAATGACTTTCTTTTTCCAAATAATGCTGATTTTCTCAAAAAAATCATCGACTTTTATATCACAATTTATTTGGTAGTTATGAAGGGCATCGAATAATGAATTAAAAAATTCAGGTCCGCATTTAAATTAAGAAAGTTGATGATCGTCTTTCGAATCCCAAGAGTCGGATCGGAAAATTTACGTTGCCGTTTTGTAGAGGGGAAAAAGTGAAAATGGCAAAGTGGAAATTATTTTCATCACTCATTTTCATTAATTCAAAAATTTTAGGAAAACAAAAAAAATGGAAAAAAAACAAGGCTCCAATAGAAGCTTTAGTAGTCTTGCCTGTAAAGAACAAAATTTAACAAAGGATCAAAACTAAAAATACTAAAAGTCAGTCTCATGATCATATAAGCTTGGCAATAAAATAGTCAAAGCTTGGGCAAAAAGATTAAACCGAGTTTTACCTTGCTTCAATGAGACAACAAAAAAACGACGAAATGAACTGAGAACTAACAACAAACATAAATCTTTCCTGTATAGAAGTACTGGGGGGAAGTGGAGGCAGCAGTCCAATCGACACCGGAAAGATTGGAGTTTTCAGTACTATAAAATATATTTGTTGTTAGTTGTTAGTTCATTTCGTCTTTTTTTTGTTTCAATAAAGCTCGGTTTAATCTTTTTGTCTAAACGGAGTCCTGCCCTGCCTCGCCCTAGCTTTAGTTATGTTATTGCGAGTCTTATGTGATTATGAGACTGAGTTAGTATTTTTTGGTTTGCTCTTTTGTTAAGTTTTGTTCTTTACAGTTATGCAGGATTACTAAAGTTTCTATGGGAGCCTCGTTTTTTTCCCGGTTTTTTAGTTTTCCTAAAGTTTTAGAATTAATTGAAATGAGAGATGAAAATAATTTCCACTTTGCCATTGTCACTTTTTCTTCTCTACAAAATGGCAATGTACGCAAATACGGCAATTTTTTAAAGACGAAAATTTTGAAACAAAAGAAAATCGAGCGCGGACTGCCTTCAAAAAGTAGGTATCAAGAAAGCGGAGAACTACAAAAATCTATTTGAAAAACTTATCCAATTTTACAAGACGTTAGGTTTCAACATGTCCCTTACGCTTTTTTTCACTTCTATTTGGAATTCTTCCCTGACAATTTGCAGTTCAGACGAACATGGTGAAAAATTTCACCAGCAAGTTGCTTAAATAGAGAAGCGGTGTAGTAGAAAATGGACCAACAAACGTGAAACCGATTCCGGTGAATACAAGCGGAAAAAGACAACAAAATAATTTATTTGATTGTATTATACTTTTTTCGATACAAAATGAAGTATATAACATCACCATCATCATATGGTACCATCCACTCGCTTAGAGTTAAGTGAAATAAAACTCTCTACAATTTGTAAATAAAGGTTGTAATCACATTAAACAATATTGTGTAAAAAAATAAAATCAGATTTTTTCCGTGCATAAGTTCTGGACTTAGATTGTTTTTAAAATCAGCTTATTGTTCAATCCGGTTAATATGCGCTTAGGATATTGAAGTTAGGTTTTTTGAGCTTGATCGATAAATCTTTTATTTTAGAATATTAGCGATAATTTAAATATGGCAGCAGGGTGTTTGTGAAATCAGCGATTCTTAGGTATCAATCAAAGTTTCTCTTAAATTCCAGGTACAGGTCGCACTTTATCAAGATGGAACAAGTAGCAAAATGTACATATAGAAAGTGTAAGAACTGCACGGAAACTCACAAAAACCTAAATTTTTATAATTATCCCGTAGAGGATTATACTACCCTTATAGAATGGATTCAAAATACAGGTAACCCTGAGTTTTATTTCTATGAAGACGAAGATCGCCAAAAGGAAGTGGTGTGTGAGCTACATTTTGAGCAGCATTGGTTTCTCGACGCTCAAAAATCGAAACTAAAACCCGGCGCTATACCGACTTTAAATACGGAATCTAGGTCTGAGAGAAGTCTGAAGAGAAACAGTGAGACAGTAAAACCCGATTTGAAATCAGCTTTAAAAACTCTGGAACCACAGATACCACCAATCTTGTATTCTCTACTAGTACTAACGCTAAGTAAGTAGAAAGTGTGATTTGTAAGCATGTAGAATGGGATTGAAAAATTTTATAAAGGATCCGCACATTTCTTATGGAAAATGGTTTTCAGTCAGTTTTTCTGAAAATGTGATATGTTGTAGTTCTCGATCCCTTGATCAAAAGTTTTCATGGCCACAACTAAATCTTGAGGCTAGTTTTTGAGATACAGAGTGACGAAGTTGGAATTTTGCATTTTCTATATTTTATGCAAAATTTAAATTTTTTTAATTTTAAATGCTTAATATGTCTTCAAATAGGTCAACCGCTCAGAATAATTTTGATTAAAAGCTAAGGTAAGTAACAGTAGAAATAAACGTATACGGGTTGAAGCTGTATTCCAGAATCCAATCATTTTTTTTTTCATATTCGACTGTTCCTAAAATATTGAAATTCAAATTTTTACTAACAGCTTTATTACAGTAAAATTAACAGTCAGATTTTGCTGGATTTGTGATTTGTTTAGCAAAATGAAATGGAAATTAAAGAATTTTAAGATACAAATTTTATAATATATTACATCATATGAAAATCTAGATCTAACCTGTTTATAGCCAGGATATTGAAATAGCCAGTGAAATTGACACATTTTAATTTTTATCAAATGCATATTGTCAATAGCTTTAATAATATAATTGAAAATAAAATGACACAGGGTGTTTCATGAAATTCTAGAAAAACTATGCGATTACTGTTATGTCAGATTCACCTGATTTTTCATAATAATTCTTCGAGGACTGATACATTTCTATTAATCTAATACTAATACACAATAGTTCCTTTTTGTTCTAATAATTTCGATAATATCCATTATATAATATACTTATTACGTCATTTTCAATAAAGAAAACTGTAAAATAAGTGTGGAGTGTAACGCAAATATTAAAAGTTAGACATATACAGCGTGTCGCTTAAATTATTATTTGAACTAGTCAAGATTAAATATTAAAATTTGCAAACTTTAATACCAGACTAATAACCCTTTGTGTGTCATTAAACATTTTAAGCTGGCGGCTGGCCGCCATCTTAAAAAAAAATGGAAAAAGTGGTCGAGTAGCACATCTTTTGAAAGGCCCTTGCTGATATATCCTAAAATTATGGAGACATCAACATTACACAATTTAAAATGGCGGCCATTCGTATATGTCTCAAAACCTAAAAAATTTGGGGAATAAAAATTCTTAAAAACTTGAGGTATTTTATTCCTCACATGATTCTTAATTGATATTTTCTTATGAGCATGGGTGCTAAATATTATACTTTTTTATTTACAGGGTGCTTTTTCCCGTAAATATATATTTATATACAGGGTGTCCATTTATAAAGTATCATATTTTAACAGGTTATAACTCAAAATCGAGTAAAGATGTTAAGATGCGGTTTTCACTGAATTTCTTAGAATTGCTTCAAGTTTTTACCTTTGTTGTTACCAAGTCTCGATAATTTTTTGCTTATTTCAAATAGAGCACCCTGTATCTCTTAAACTCATTTAGAAGCCTGATCCTCCCCCTTTCTAAAAACGTATAATTTGTTATAATCTTTCAGATCTAATCTACATGAATTTTATTAGAAACAGTTTTCTCATGGAAGAAAAATGGTTCATACATTTTTGTTTTTGACGCACCACACCGTACATTTAATTCTTTCAAACTCGTTGTAAGCTCTAGTGTTTTTGTCACCCAAAATTTTCGGGTGAAACGATGCTTCACATGACATTTTTTGACAAAAATGTCACATTATTATTAATTATTTACATGATTCAAAAATGGTTACCCAAAAAAAAAAGGCGCAGTCCGTGTTGCTCTACACTAATGCTAATTCTACTACAATAACAAGAAGACAATTCAGAACAATCGATCGCAAGCTGGGTAAGAAAATTTTCAGGAACTGGCACAATGGAAAGAAAAAAAAAACAAAACAGAGACTCTGAAAACAATCTTTTAAACGACAATGTATGACCTCAAAGAAGTTTTAACAATAAACAGTAATAAAATATCGGTTAGAAAAATCGCCCAAGTCGTAAACATGTCAAGGAGTAAGTTACATAATTTTTTAAAAGCAATTAAGTTTAAAGCGTAAAGATACAAACTTATCAAAAAAATGAAAATCTTGCTATTGAAAAGAGATATATCGTGTGTGAAACATTATTAGATCTGTTTAGAAATCAACCGGATGCAATTCTAAAAATGTCAAAAGAACCAACGTTTCACCTAAGTGGAAGAGTAAACACACATAACTGCAAGTTTTGGGGTGACGAAAATCCTAGAACTTACAACGAGTTTGAAAGAGATGCCCCTAAATTAAATGTATGGTGTGGTGCGTCAATGTATGGACCCTTCTTTTTCCAAGAGAAAACTGTAAATGGAAACAATTAAACGGATATGTCAGAATTTTGTTTGTACCCTCAACTGGATAAAAAGGAATACTGCAAGATATATGTATTTGAGATAAGGTGTATTAAGACGTAGGCTTTTCCATTTAGGATTTTCGACAAGAGTTGGTTTAAGAAGATGTATTGAAAAAAAATTTTTGTTTCAACAAATGCGAGTTCATTACCAAATTAGAAAACAAGAAGGAAGCATCCTAATACTTACATTGTAAATAAAGTTTTTTGACAGATACCGTTATTAGCACTGTAGGGTAGCCATTTTGTTGTTTAAGTAAAATCGTTGTTTTTCCATCATTTCATAAACAAAAGCCAACTTGTCATATGTCATTGAAATTTTATGCAGAATACGATTTCACTTTCGGTGAAACTGGAACTAAATGACTACGTACTGAACTGAATTGGGTCACACATCACTATTCCTAATAAAAGGAAAGATTGCGCGTAAAGGAAATTTACCGATTTTTTACTTAAGGTGAGTTGGGGTAATTGCGAAATAATTTTCACATAGTGTGACTTTCGAAAATCGCAAAAAATATCATTTTTCTCTAAAAGCCCTTTTCAAAAATCATGATGGTTTATTACGATATTATCTATGAATTGTGATATATTTTGACAATTAAAAATGGAAACAAAAAAATATTTCCTATTTTTTAAAAGTCTGTCAATATATTGCATTTGCCCCAACAAATGGGGTAAATGTAATATGCTAGTTTTATTTCGTATATAGAGGCATTATAATTTGTTGTGGGGTAAATGTAAAAGAATGGGATTTTTTTATTTACTTTGGTTTTTACAAAATTAAAATAACATTTTTTTTTAGAAACTACACACTTTTATGTCGAAAGTGGGAAAAGCTCATGAAATTTGACTTAAATCAAATTATGTCTTAACGTATATATATTTAATCTAAATTGATAATCTTTTAAGTAATTATTAATTATATGTAAAAACTGGATACACAAACTTTAAAAAATGTTTATTGATGAAAGTAGAGACATAAATATGCATTTTACAAAAATATCTGAGAGTTTTGCAGATTATATAAATAAAGAATACGAAAATATTTTAACACCAACGTAAATACTAAACACAATTACTGCTAAGACAAAGAAAAACCATTAAAATTTTAATCAGAAATCATTCCACTTCCTCGTCTGTTTAGAATGGAGTCAGGTAATACTCTCAAAATATCTCTTTCTTGGACTGTATCTATGTCCTCTTCGGCAGGCCAGGTGAACATGTACTTATATCTTTTCGTGTATTTTACTACCCATTCACCATCTTCAGTTTTTTCTAATATTTTTCCAATAAAATGTTTTTCAGTCTTTTTTGTCGAATACTGAACAATTACCCACTTTCCAACCTCAAGTATGTAGTCAAGAGGCTCATTTTTGTCTAATTGATCTTCTCCCATTTGCTGCCAAAATTCTTCCTCATTGTCTGATTCTTGATAGATAGGCGTTCCACAGCTTTCATCTTCACTACTAGAGAGATTTTGTTCCTTTGGTTTTTTCTTTTCTTTTGGGATTCTTTTATTTTTTAAACGTAATAAGACCTCCTCAGTTGTAATAATTTCTGATCTCGATATAACCTTTCGCCTTACTTGGTTTTCAGGTAACTGTTTTTGTTGGATTGTCGATAGTAAAATTTCTTCGAAGGTACAACTTGTACCCGGTATAGCTGGTGTTATTATAGTGCGAACATCTCTTGCCGGATTATCTGGTGGTAGATTTGTCTGATGACTCGAAGCTGTAAAGGAAATATTGTCCAAACTCTCAATAGGGTCTTTCTGTTGTTGCTGCTCGTCCGGTTTAGGTACATTTTCCTCTGGTGTTTCAGTGGTACCTTGGGGATGTTGTTTAATTTGTGCCTCATTCCAACGTTTCAATGCACTAGGACAAAATTTATCTGCAGGAATGACGGCTCTGTTAAATAGTACAACCTTTTCGAAAGCCGTTTTGAATAACTTCTACCTCTATGAGTTTCCAAGTGTCCCCTAAAAACTGGGAAAATTGTTTTTTGATAACTTGTGTCCCACATGCTGCCTCTGCCGACTTATAAGTTTTGCATCCCATTTAACCTTTAACGACTTAAAAACTGATAAGTCCAAAGGTTGCAGCAAATGGCTACAATGGGGTTGCATTTTAAGAATGGTTATGTTCTGTTCTATTGCTACTGAAACAATTTCAACATCTACATGTGTCGAATGTCCATCGTAGATAATAAGCTGCGGTCGCTTATCACCTAAGAATGGAAGTAAAGTTTTCATAAAATAATTTCTGACAGTATCGGCTTCCATCCAGCCTTTTTTACTAGCCGCGTAGACTGTGCCAGGAAACCCAGTACCTTCGGGTCGATTGACATGGACGTTTCATCCAAATTCCACATTTGGCCAGGTTTGTCGTGAATATCCAGTTGATGCAAAGTTAATTTTAATGTGTCAAAATAATTATAAATTAAAAAAGGATCCGTAGCTTTTTTACGGGCATATTCCACATTTTGAGGGACCTTTATGCTTAAATTATTTCGTCGCTTAAAAGAGATAAACCAGTCAGCGCCGGGTACCCCATCCTTAAAAGGGGTCTTTACCTTATTAAAGTTAACGTACTTCCCACTAGCTCTAACTAAAAATTTTTTTCTAGTTAGAGCAAAGCCCGATTTTTATAATGCTGCCAAACCTCTAACCAGTTTTGCCTCATCTTCTTTGCGTAAAGCAGTTGCGCGTCCTTTAGTTTTTTTTTTAACTTTATCACGAGTACCGGTAACTTGACAGTAAAGGGTGCTGTAGGGTACGGAATATACACGAACTGCTCTGTAAAATGTCATCCACCCTTGAGAAACTTCTTTAACTGCTTGCTTTAGGTCAGCTTCCGAGTAATTTGTCTGATCAGGTTTTTTTCGGCGATAATTTCTTACCATTGTGAACAGCTGAAAAAAGGGGCAAAGGCAATATACTGTTTATCACCTATATCGCATTTGCCCCATGAAGTTTATTTGAAGGGGTAAATGCGATATACGTTGTTTCTTAGATGTGGACGGTATTTTTAGAAAATTAATCATTCCAATCAAAAGATAGAACGAAATATACCGATGCAGCAATATAGTAAAAATCTTACCTTAAAAAGATTTATTTTGTATCAACGAAACAATTTTCATATGCACTCGGAAAGCAACCTTAAATACGCCGCCACGAACAGGAAATTTTGCCGCGACAACTTGTCGATCTAGCTGATTTGTTTTATAGTGGAGGGGTTTAGAATGCGTTAGCGCGTAGTGTATATTTGGTTGCGGGCCTTCAATTGGATAATTTAGGGATTAATAAGCAACTGTCGCATTTGCCCCAACTCACCTTATTTATTATAAAATATGGATAAAAGGGTCGAGTTCAACCTTTTGAAAGGCCTTTGTAATCTTCATTTATCCTCAAATTATGGAGACATCAACATTACACAATTTAAAATGGCGGCCATTCGTAATTGTTTCAAAACCTAAAAAATATGGAAAATAAAAATTCTTAAAAACTTGAGGTATTTTATTCCTCACATGATTCTTAACTAATATTTTCTTATGAGCATGGGTGATAAATATTGTACTTTTTTATTTGCAGGGTGCTTTTTCTTTAATAAACACCCCATTATTATGCTTATCACCAACTTTAGGGAGGGGCATTATATAAAATACTTTCCATTACGAAGGTAGCATTCGATTATTTAAAGATTTTAAATACAAAAATCAGGTGTGGTCTTTATAAATGCGTTTGGTATATTATCGGGACTTTCTTTGGGCCTAATCCAAGAATATAATTAGATATCCTATTTTCTGTTATTAATAATTTCACTAACAACAGCAACAGGTCGATCAGGAGGGGGATGCGGCTCGTCAACCTCTCTAAAATAATCAGCAAACCATTTGAACTCCTTCAGTTTCCTTGTGGTTGCTATAATTTACTACCTTAATAAAAACTAAATCACCTCTCTTTGAATGTTTTATAAATTTTCAGAAGCTCTTAAAATTATTATTATTTCAATTTCAATAATGGCAATATAATCACTACGAGTGAAATCCCGTCGAAATTCTTCCGCTAGAAATTTAAATTTTCTAGATTTGGCATTACTACACGGTGGCGCGTCGATTCAATACCCACTAAACAACGAGGCCTACCAGGTGAAATTGAAATAGGCCTGACGTCACGTCATCTAGGCCTGGAATCGCCTCCGTAAGAAATGCATTAAAGCATAGACCAATGCAGTTTTGCTTATGTCGTATCGTGATAACTGGCCATTAGACGTCTGGCCGACAACCCGCACGTACTAACCGAAAACAAAACAGTGTGAAACATGATGTCGTTATTCGTGAATTAGAGTAAATAAAGTAGTTTTGTCTCCATTTTTGGTGAAAATTTAATTATACTTATTAGTTTTTGTACGTTTAAATTCACGTAAACATGTCGTTTAAGTGTTGTGCGCATAACTGCCGGGGTAACTGCAGAACCGAACCAAAAGTTCGCGTGTTTAGTTTTCCGAAAGACAGTGATTTTCAAACGAGCAGTTCCGCGGTATGATTTAGTGCCCAATAAAAACACTAAAGTGCGTGAGCTATATTTTTCTAAAGGTAGTATAATTGGGGATATTTCAGAACAGGATCCGAGAACAGGTAAAATTATTTCAGTACATTTAAAAAAACCCCGATTAAAAGAAAATTCTGTACGAACGGTTTTCGCAAATTGCCCCAATTATTTGTCAAAAAACTTTCTTGGCCGCAAAAGTAAACATAAAAAAAAATAAGAATCTTGATGAACTACCACTTTTGCAAGCCATAGAGTAAAGTAAAGAAGAGTTTAATTTACATAGAGAGGCTACATGTTTTCAAAGTTTTGAGGAGTTTTTAAAAGTATTTCTAAATTTTAATTTAAGGAAAGGGTGGTTTTCGGTAAAGGATACAGATAAAATAACTTTATTTAAACTTGAATATACTCCTGGTCCCCTAATCACTTGGGCAATTGTTATAAATAGCGATTTAAAATTAGAAACATTTTTATATGGTCAATCTGCTTGTGTTTCAATAATAAATTTAAAATCACTATTTTTATCTAGCAGTTTGGATGAAATAGAAAGTTTAATTGACACAATTGACAATATGATGATGACAATACCCATAAATCTTGATAGCGACATTCCTGATCCTAGTGAAACTCGTGATTTACACCATACCGAGTCACCAGTACTAGTGAAACTCCCAATTCAGATGAAGTTGAGTCTGACAGTGACAATATAATTTTTTTTTTAATTTGTGACTGATATTCTTTTAAACCTAAAACGTTCTGACGAACTCACTCAAAATCTAAAATTTCTCTCAGAACAGTTAACTTTGTTAAGTACTTCAAAAGAAAGGTATCGATATTCACCAAGAACCATTGTGTTTTGTTCAATTTTGTTTACAATAAGCCCTCATTATCATAAATATTTCCGAAGTCATGCTCCTATTATCTTACCTCATCCTAACATAGTAAAATCTATTTGTAATAGATTTTTAACAGATCCTCGTATCGATGAAAGCATTTTTTTTAACCTATGCTCGTAACATTTTTCAATATTTAACATATAAAGAAAAATATGTTACATTACTTTTTGATGAAATTCCCATCGAACCCTATTTGGATTACAAGGCACGCAATACCGTAGGAACATCAGTAAATAATAAAGATACCTTAGCATCATCTGCAGTAGCATTTATGATCACTAGTCCTTGCTCAAGCCTTACAGAAGTCATTTATATATCCCCTGTAGCTAAACTTAATTCAGAAATATTATATACTTTTATCAAGACCATTATAGAAAATTTAGAAGAAACTGGGTACATAGTATTTTGTACAGTTACAATAACGTAGCAAACAGTAAAGCAATGAGGAATTTTTCACCCCTTAATCAACTCAGTATAGTATTCTCACATCCTATTGACCCAGTAAGACCCTTATTTTACCTTTTTGACACTGTTCAATTACTGAAATGTATGTTTAACAACTGGCTTAATTCAAAACCTGCCCAAACATTTTCTTATCCCGATTTTGAGACAGGCCAAAAAAAAAATGTGCTTCATTTTCTGTGATCAAAAACCTATACGAACTAGAACAAGACAAACTATTGAAGCATGGTTATTTACTTACTTTAAAGGCTCTATTTCCATCATCTCTTGATAGACAAAATGTAAAATTAGCTCTTAAAATCTTGAATCTCTTTATTATAGAGGCTCTAAAAGTTTTTGTTAAAAATTTGTCACATTCGCAAGATACCGCAGACTTTATTAGTATTATATTGACATGGTGGAAAATTGTGAACGTAAAAACTCCCCTTAAGGGAAAACATTTGTTAGATAAATATCAGGAACCTTGTACCAAACAATTACTAACAGCCTCCCAATGATGATCCTAAATTTTGTTTTTTACTAAAATTGCAAAATTGGCTAGATACTTGGAGTCCAACTAATTTTACAAATACACTGATTCGACAAACCCACACTGCATTAAACCATACCATTCATGGGCTTTTTGAAGTTACTGAATACTGTTTAACTGAGCTTAATATTAATTATGTATTACTGGGCAAATTTCAAACAGACCCATCGGAAGGGCGTTTTGGAAAATATGGGCAATTAGCTGGTGGTCATTATCATATCTCAGTTCGAAAGTTATATGAATCAGAAAAAACACTTAGAATTCAGTCTATGTTATCTCTAAAATCTAGACATTATGGGGACATTAATATAAATAAGTTCTTCGAACCTCCTGAATGTGAAACACAGTCATTAGACACCAATTTAAATTCTGAACATGTTAATAATTTATTATCTAAAATCATAGTTACACAGTCCGATACCGAAGCTATACAATCAGAACTCCCAGTAATAACTTATTTAAGCGGATATTGCTGCTATATTGTTTTTTAAAAAAATAGTTGTACTTTTTGCAAAGAAAACTTAACTCTCAATGAACCTTGTGTTGTAGAGGATTCTTATAATTTAATTAATTCCTTAAGTAGGGATGCTCTTTTATATCCTCGAGAACAGGTAGTAGATGTAGTTTCAACCGCATATATTATATTTAAAAAGCTTGGATATTTACAACAAAAAATCTTTTCTTTGTGAGTTGTTTTTAAGTTATTTTAATAAAAATACACTTTTAACTCCTTTTGACTTTAAAATGCCACCTAAAAATTAAAGTTTCAAAAATCTTTTTTAGTGGCATTTCAAATACATTTCTTAATAATTATTGCTCTAAACATAATCATAATTTACTAAATAAAAACAAAAAAAGGAAACTACAGACTTTTAATAAATAGGTAGTTATGAAATTAAAACCTTGCACAAGTTTTTTCTATGAGAGCGAAGTCCACACGAAAGCATTTTTGTTTATAAAGGCAACTTGCTATTTCACTTTGGGTTTCCTTTTTGTATTGCTAGGAAGTATTATCAATACAATCTTTTTCAGAATTTAGCAAATAACAACCTATTATATTCTTGATCATATAGACTCACCACAGCCCAGGCATATACTTACTTATACTTACCCACTAGCCCACTTACCTAAGCTTGGAACCATACCCGATTTTGACAAGTTAAAATAATAAGTCCTCGCTACAGGCATATATTACTTACCCAAACTTGAAACCGTACCCGATTTTGACAATATAAAATAATAACCTATCATATTCTTGATCATATGGACTTACAACAGGCCTATACTACTTACCTGGACTTGAAACCTTACCTGATTTTGACAAATAACTCGCCTTTGACAATATAATAATTGGCTAAAATAGGACAATTAGAAAGCAAAAAAATCATACCGACATCTGTTTGAAATTTTGCGGTAGATCCGGGTAAACGTTGTCGGGTAAGAACGCGGAGGGGTTTAGTGGGTAGGGGCTTTACCGAGTCCCACACTGTTCTGGAGTGCCTTGTGCATCATAGTTCGTGCGTAAATGCATTCCTCGACGTGTAACAAAAAAAAAAAACAGTAATCGCTTTGGTATTTTAATTCTATAGCGAAACCGAATAAATTTGACAGATTCAAAAACTCATAAAATAAACCCTATAAATTGATGTTTATTTGCTGAAATTTAAGAAAAATGTTCATTTAAATATGTCCCTGTAAATAACCCATATCTTCTAATGAAGGTATTGAAATAACATAGGCCTAAATTTGATGACGTCACGCGTAAGCGCATGGGCCTCGTTGTTTAGTAGGTATTGGTCGATTCCAGTGGAATAATAAGAATATGGGGCCTCATTCACCATATCGTTCAGAAATGTTATTGGAGGAAAACATATTGGTTTTATGGAGAAAATACGCAATAAAACAATATAAAAAAATAGAGTTGAAAGGTGTCGGTAATCAGACGATCATTTCAAAAAAAAATCATGTAAATTGGTGCAGTACAACTCGCTCAAGAACTTGCTGAAAAATCGGACTTAGAGTTTTAAATATATAGATAATCCTTACGCATCAGCCCCTTAGAAGCTCCCCTTAACATTGAAAATGGTCGCTAATGGCCAGGATTCCTATATATTTTGCGTCTTATTTTTTTTTCAGTTAAAACTAATATCGCAAGGTAAATTCTGTGTAAAGGCAATTTATTGAACCAGCTCTATAATTTGCAGGTGAGCAAAGGGAGTTCAGCAAGGAGGATGTAGATTTTTTTAAATATATTTATAGGAAGTATCCGATAATTGCAGATATTTTATATGAATCAAATATCATAAGTACGAGCAAATAATTTTTATCAGGTATTTGGGATCTATCCATTTTTTTAGTAGTAGTAGTAGTAGTAGTAGTAGTAGTAATATTAGTAGTGGTAGGAATAGTAGTAGTAGACAATTGTTAATAAACTACTTATTAAATTATGACACATGCAATTTTTTTGGTAAAATTCATGTTTCACTATTTTCAATAAGAATTATGATATTGAGGTGCGGTCTTCTAGCACTAGTTATAGAGTTTATGGCATGGAATCGCAAACGTAGTGTTCTGTAACAAATTTGTATAAACATTGTTCTGTAAGACTTTGCAATCTTTTGAAAACATTTTTACACCGCAACTGTTACAGAAAGAGGTATTTTACTATTGTGATCTTGTCAAGAAAATCTACGCTCAAATATCAAAAAGCTGTTTTCTGCGATTTTTTAAAACCAATTTTGGGTCATGATATACAAGGCGTTTTCAACAAATTGTACAGGTTTCTGACTACGTTGTTTTTTTTCAACTTCTGTATGCATTAAAAAATTGTTTCTTATCTCGGGGATGATCAAACGTAATGCCTCTAATGTTTTAACCTGACTATTACACAGGGTCATTTTTAATGTATTGACCCCCCACCTAGATCATTTACTTGAAGATTTGTCAAAAAATGGTCATCACGAAAGGACCCCGCACATTTCTTATGAAAAATGGCTTTCAGTCAATTTTTCTGAAAATGTGATATGTTGCAGTTTTCGATCCCCCAATCAAAAGCTTTCAAAGCCACAACTAAATCCTTAGGCTAGTTTATGATATACAGGATGCCGAAGTTGGAATGTTGCATTGTCCATATTTTAAGCAAAATTTTAATTTTAAATGCTTAATATGTACTCAAATAGATCATCCGCTTAGAATAGTTTTGATTTAAAGCTAATGTATGTAAAAGTAAAAATAAATTTTTGCATGGTGAAGCTGTATTCCAGAATCCAATCATTTGTGCAGGGGCGAGCAGTCCATGGAAGCAATGGAAGCAGTACTTCCCGAAAAAAAATTACAAAACATCTTCTGAAATGTAATTTTTGAAATAGGAAATCATTAATTTAGTTTATATTAAAAATGCTAAAGTGTTATCTTAACTATCAAGCCCATAATAAATGCGGCCTTGACTCCGACCGAGCCACAATAGAAATCGAATAGAACCTATGCGGGCCGCTAGCTTCTCTGTAGCCAAGTCCTGTATGCTTGATTTCCTGTGAATCGAGGCAGAGGTTATTGAACTTTCTTTGTAATTTTTGCAGTTCAGTCCTGTGCTTTAAGTGGGGGCGGAAGCTATCGTTGGAGTAGGTTCTTTGTTTGAACGGCTATCCGTGTGTTGTGTGATACGTACGTCGTGTCGTGCATGGTGCGATATGGAAGACAATAATACGGACGTGGATATGCAAATACCGTCAATTTCGGCTGTCGGTAATAACGTTGAAAATGTTGGAGAATTTAGTAAGAAGAGTGTGTGTGAATGTGTGGTGTGTGTCTTAATAATAAAGGGATTTTCGACATTAAACTTCGCTGATAAGCTTCAAATAATTTCCAAAGGAAGGGCAAAACCGCCTATGAAAAATTTAACCACAAAAATGAAAAATTGTATTAGACATTTTTATCCGGAAAAACAATACGAACAATTTAAATGGCTAACAGTGTGAAAATATAAGTAAATTATTTTGTTGGTCATGTTTACTTTTTGAAAATGAAAAAGGTCTCTGAAATAAAACTGGTTTTTCCGATTTAAACAATTTCCATAAAGATGTAAAAAGACACATTATGTCCAAAGCGCATTTGCAGGCCGTCATAAAAGAAAAAGTCTTCGGCAAAACCAGAATTGAACACACCCTTAATAAACAATTGGAAATTAGTCACTGCCAACACAATGAACTAGTCGATAAAAATAGGCAAATATTAAGAAGACTTATCGATGTTGTTTGTTTTCTCGGACAGCACGAATTGGGGTTTAGAGGTCATGACGAAACAAGCGTTTCTTCATATAGAGGAAATTTTCAAGATTTACTTAGTTTAATGGCTAAATATGATGATTGCTTAAAAAATCATTTAGAGCAGTCTAGCGTTTTTCGCGGAATGTCGAATCGAATCCAGAATGATTTAATTTCCGCTGTTGCAACCATTATTCTAAAAAGAATTAAGCAGGAGATTGGCGAGGCGCGGTTCTGGACGAAACAACTGATATCACTAATTTTAGCCAATTATCTATAGTAACACGCTGCGTTAAAACAGACGGAAATCGTACAGCGGATGCATTATATACCGTAGTTTATAACGTTACTAAAGAAATTAATGGAGAGAAAAAATTAGTTGCTCAGAGCTATGATGGAGCTGCAGTGATGGCAGGACAATTAGGGGGTCTGCAAGCTAAAGTTCGAGAAACTTTCCTAAGTGCTGTGTTTGTTCATTGTTTTACTTATAAATTAAATTTAGTTTTATCCCAGTCCATCAATCACATTAAAGAGTGTAAAGTATTTTTCGTCACTTTAAGTGGCATGCCTGCTTTTTTTTCGTACGTACACAAGCTTTGGACTCCATTGTCCACAAACGATTGCCCAAAGTAGCTCCTACTAGTTGGAACTATAATGGAAGACTTGTGTTAACAGTATCTCAAAATCGTGAATCACTGATTGAACTATTTGAGAATATTATAGAAAATAATGAATCGTGGGAAGTTCGAGGGGGTTTTTGGATTGTTTGAAACGAGATTATAATTTTAATTATTTGTTGAACATATTTCCATTCTCGGACAATGTTTTTAATATATTACAAACTAAAACAAATCATATTGCTTTTTGCCTAAAAAAAGTGGATGATTTTAAGTCCATGTTAAGCCAAAAAAGAGATGACTGACCTATTTTGGGAGAAAACGATGACGTTAAATGTAGAGCCACAAGCCAAGCGTCTTCGAACAGACAAGGTCGAAGATGTTCAAACATCATACAGACGCCTCTTTTATGAAATAGTCGATCAAATTCAGCAACAAATAAACTATAGATTTAACGGTTTAAATGATTTTAAATTCCTCGAGCTCCTCAATTTTAATGCATTTAAAGGAAAAACTTTTCCAGAAGATGCGTTTAAATCTCTTCTTCTTCATTATGGCCAGTTCTTCGACCAAGTGTTACTGCGATCTGAACTAAAAGTGATTTACGAAACTGATGACATTAGCGCAAAAAATAACGCTAAGTTATTATAATTATAAAGGAAAACTAATGCAATTTTTAAAAGACAAGGAGGTGGAAGATGCCTACACCGAAGTGTCGAAATTGTGTGAATTAGTATTGACAATACCTGCCACAAGTTCATCAGCAGAACGCAATTTTTCAACACTTAAACGGATAAGAAATTTCGTGAGAAATTCAACGGGGCAGGAGAGACTTTCGCATACATCGTTGTTGTCCATTGAAAATAAACTTCTTTAAAATATGTCAGAGCATCGACGTTTTTATGATGACATCATTGACGAATTTGCAAAAAATGATCGAAGAATCGAATTACATTAAAAATAGGTAAGTTTCTAAAAATCGCTTCCCTTTCTTAAAATTTCACCGCACGCCCCTGTTTGAGAGTGAAATATCTATTACTGCTCCAAAAACATACGATTTTATCCGTCGGCGTCGGTTGGTAACACCGCGGGAACCATATCGATGTTGAATGCAATTCAATTTGTACCAATATTATATGTTTTAGTCTTGCGAAGCTTTTAATACATTTTAAAAATAAAACTATTATTATTATATTTTATTATTTACTTTAAACTGTTGACGATTATAAATTGTACGATCATAACTGTGATTGTTGACATAAATCTGTTAGGTGCTAGACCCTAATGCCGCAGGTAAAAGAATATATTCAAAGTCATTTTTAGAAACTTACCTATTTGTAACGTAATTCGATTCTTTGATCATTTTTTGCAAATTCGTCAATGACGTCATCATAAAAACGTCGATGCTCCGTTATATTTTGGAGAAATTTATTTTCAACGGACAACAACGATGTATGTGAAAGTCTCTCCTGCCCCGTTGAATTTCTCACGAAATTTTTTCTAAGTTTAAGTGTTGAAAAATTGCGTTCTACTGATGAATTTGTGGCAGGTATTGTCAATACTAATTCACACAATTTCGACACTTCCGTGTAGGCATCTTCCAGCTCCTTGTCTTTTAAAAATTGCATTAGTTCCTTGGCGTTATTTTTTGCGCTAATGTCATCAGTTTCGTAAATCACTTTTAGTTCAGATCGCAGTAACACTCGGTCGAAACTGGCCATAATGAAGAAGAAGAGATTTAAACGCATCTTCTGGAAAAGTTTTTCCTTTAAATCCATCAAAATTGCAGAGCTCGAGGAATTTAAAATCATTTAAACTGTTAAGTCTACAGTTTATTTGTTGCTGAATTTGATCGATTATTTCATAAAAGACGCGTCTGTATGATGTTTGAACATCTCCCACCTTGTCTGTTCGAAGACGCTTGGCTTGTGGCTCTACATTTCACGTCATCGTTTTCTCCCAAAATAGGTCAAAGTCATTTTTTGGCTTAGCAGGGACTTAAAATCATCTACTTTTTTTGGGTAAAAAGCAATATCATTTGTTTTATTTTGTAATATATTAAAAACATTGTCCGAGAATGGAAATATCTTTGAAAATATGTTCAACAAGTAATTAAAATTAAAATTTCGTTTCAAACAGTCTCAAAGACCCCCTCGAACTATTTATTGCTTCTGAGTCCCACGTTTCATTATTTTCTATTATATTCTCAAATAGTTCAATCAGTGATTCACGATTTTCAGATACTGTTAACACAAGTCTTCCATTATAGTTCCACCTAGTAGGAGCTACTTTGGGCAATCGTTTGTGGACAATGAAGTGCAAAACTTGTGTACGTTTTGTTGACTTGGAAAAAAAGCAGCCATGCCACTTAAAGTAACGAAAAATACTTTACATTCTTTAATGTGATTGATGGACTGGGATAAAACTAAATTTAATTTATGAGTAAAACAATGGACAAACACAGCACTTCGGAAAGTTTCTCGAACATTAGATTGCAGAACCCTTAATTGTCCTGCCATCACCGCAGCTCCATCATAGCTTTGAGCAACTAAATTTTTTCTCTCCATTAATTTCTTTAGTAACGTTATAAACTACGATATAATATAATGCATCTGCTGTACGATTTTCGGACACATTCTTTAAACTTAAAAATCGCTCTTGAATACCTCCGTCTGTTTTAACGTAGCGTATTACTATAGATAATTGGCTAAAATTAGTGATATCAGTTTTTTCGTCCAGAACAATAGCAATGAACCGCGCCTCGCCAACCTCCTGCTTAATCCTTTTTAGAATAATGGTTGCAAAAGCGGAAATTAAATAATTCTGGATTCGATTCGACGTTCCGCGAAAAACGCTAGACTGCTCTAAATGATTCTTTAAGCAATCATCATATTTAGTCATTAAAGTAAGTAAATCTTGAAAATTTCCTCTATTTGAAGAAACCCTTGTTTCGTCATGACCTCTAAATCCCAATTCGTGCTGTCCGAGAAAACAAACAACATCGATAAGTCTTCTTAATATTTGCTTATTTTTATCGACTAGTTCATTGTGTTGGCGGTGACTAATTTCCAACTGTTTATTAAGGGCGTGTTCAATTCTGGTTTTGCCGAAGACTTTTTCTTTTATGACGGCCTGCAAATGCGCTTTGGACATAATGTGTCTTTTTACAGCTTTATGGAAATTGTTTAAATCGGAAAAACCAGTTTTATTCCAGAGACCTTTTTCATTTTCAAAAAGTAAACATGGCCAACAAAATAATTTACTTATATTTTTACACCCTGTTAGCCATTTAAATTGTTCGTATTGTTTTTCCGGATAAAAATGTCTAATACAGTTTTTCATTTTTGTGGTTCAATTTTTCAGAGGCGGTTTTGCCGTTCCTTTGGAAATTATTTGAAGCTTATCAGCGAAGTTTAATGTTGAAAATTCCTTTATTATTAAGACACACACCACACATTCACACACACTCTTCTTACTAAATTCTCCAACATTTTCAACGTTATTACTGACAGCCGAAGTTGACGGTATTTGCATATCCACGTCCGTATTATTGTCTTCCATATCGCACCATGCACGACAGGACGTACGTATCACACAACACACGGATAGCCGGTCAAACAAAGAACCTACTCCAATGATAGCTTCCGCCCCCACTTAAAGCACGCGACTGAACTACAAAAATTGCAAACAGCCGGTGGAAAGTCCAATGACCTCTGCCTCGATTCAAAGGAAATCAAGCATACAGGACTTGGCTGCAGAGAAGCTAGCGGCCCGCATAGGTTCTATTCGATTTCTATTGTGGCTCGGTCGGAGTCAAGGCCTCATTTATTATGGGCTTGATAATTAAGATAATATTTTGGCAGTTTTAATATAAACTAAATTAATGGTTTCCTATTTCAAAAATTACATTTTAGAAGATGTTTTGTAATTTTTTTTGGGCAAGCACTGCTTCCCTTGCTTCCATGGACTGCACGCCCCTGGTGTCTACGACTGCTCCCAAACGCTTTTATAATTTTGGATTCTTTAAATATGCAACTGTCACTTATACCCAATTACTTTGAAGTCTACTAGTTATCTACAAAGTTCCCATTAATCCCATACTATATATTATTAACATGCGGTTACGATTTGCAAACATTTCGCCGGTTCTTTAAAATTTAATGCGTTGTGTCGTGCCATGCGGAGAGTTGCGGTACTTGAGTCACTACTATAATTTTGCCATTTATCATAATCATAACCCTTTGTTTCGTTTTTGTTTCCTTAAAATACTGCTTTAGGTGGTTTTGTTCAGGTATCACATAACCAAGTGATATTTTTAATTTTCTATAAAATGCGGCTGAGTGACGAAAGCTACTTTTTTTCTTATTGTATGTGAAGCCATTGTGAACCTTTTTAACTTGTTACTCGTTGACGATAACACAACACATACACAGCTAATGAATAGTTGTAGACCGAATTACAATGACTTTATAAGGACAACAGTGGCGACAATAGAAGCCCACCCGCCAAATTGATGCAAAATTTCTAAAGGTTTAAGTGGGGGCACTCATATTATCGTTAGTTTTTCGCAAAATATGGCTAAACTAATCTACTTTTATATTGACAACCTCTGTCGCCGTCAGCTGTAAATCGTCGCGTTAGAATAACAAAGGTCTATCTGGTCTTAAGGCCATTCTGAGAAATCGCTGTCGAAATATTGGATGTTGTGCCATTTCATTAGTTTAACTTTAAATCAAAAACTGTCTTTACAGAAAATTAGTGGTAAATACCCTATATCAAAAAAAGGAATTAAAAGCAGTCTAAAATATACCATTTATTTTAATTTTCAAGTGGACATTAGCAGATACAACTTTGTTTTATAAATGAGGGAACTTGGAACTTATTTAACAAGGTTCTATGTGGCAGATAAACCTTATAGTGTCATGATTATATTGTATACTAGGAATCAAGTTAAAATAACAAAGTTGTCAGTGCCACTTACAACTTTGTTTTTTTGTATTGTGAAATAAAACATCCGGAATTATATTTAAACAAAACGTTTATTAAACATGTGAACTGTGTAGGAAAAGTAATAAAAAAATGTTACAAATCACTACTTCTAATTATTCAACATTAACTTATATCTATGGTAGGAACTAATATAATGTAGGTACTTAGGTTACATTCAACTTCGGCAGTTTTTATTTAAGGCTGTTTAAAAACGAGGCGAAATATTTTTTGTCCAAATCGGGCATACAACCTGCCATCATTTTTTTTATAGCTTTTATTTTATCTTCCGAAAGGCTGTTTTTTATAGGTAAATTTTGTGGTTTTAGCGTCATCATTAGAGATTTGAACATTTCATTTGTGTTTTTGGGGTTTTGTGAAGCCTTATTTCGCCGTGCTGTTGTTCGGTCGGGTTTTAAAGTTTCCTTTACAAATTCATCAACATGATTTAATTTGTATTCAATTTCTGATAGGCTCTGGGTAAATCTTAAGGCGGCAACTTTAGAAAAAGGAATTTTATTGAACAATAGTTTCTTGGAGCAACTTTCGTAGTCTTTAAAGTCATCGTCTTTCATTTGTAAAATACAGTAGGGTTTTTTAGCGTTGACTGATTTTAAGTTTTTCATAAAACTTAATGGCGAATAAAATTCCGTTTTATTCATGTACCTTTCAATGCTGCTGTGTGCACTGTCGACCTCTTGAATAGCACCATGGCCAGGTACTGAATATTTCATTGTAATACTGTTTAATTCTGGATGATCCCTCATTGCATCGATTATTGCAAATGAAATAAAGGAATTTCGGTTCTGCGAAACACATGAATCACTCCAAGTAGTTAAATCCGTTATGTTGTTGTCTTGCAAAACTTGGTCTAAAATTTTTCTGAATGCACTAGCCAAAATATTTCCACTTCTGCCTTGTTTTGCTTTTGTCCAAATAGCGCAATAGACTTGCCCAGTGGTGGAAAAATGTCCGGTAAGGTTGTAAATATTTAATTTTTGAGAATAAAAAAAGTCGCCGACTTCAGAACGAGGACAAGTGATGACATTTTCCAAATCAAAACACAAAGTTGGTACCTTATTTTTTCTATCTTTGTTTCTTTCTGTTCTCATCTGATTTTTAATATTAACATGTGTTTCGTACGATTCTTTTTCTTCAGATGTAAGTGGGTCCTCTTGATTTTTAATTTTAAACGATTCACATTTTATACACCTGTCTTTTTTTGGGATGTGAAAACCATAATTGAACTCCGTGGTAAAAACGTGGCGATAGTAGGACAGCTTGGCAGCAGTAATCTCCTTATCTTCACACCACACCTTGTATAAGTCATACATTCTAACGATACTTAAATTAGATTCTAAATATTTTCTTTTCGTGTTCTGTCTGCAGTAATGTGAGTCTATAACAGGAAAACTTTTAATGTGATTTATTATTTCTTGTTTCGCTGTACTATTTTTGCCGTGTTTTCCTCTGTTGTCTTTTTTAATGCCTGGTCCTACATGAGCAGTATACACAGGTTTTTGAGATATGTTATAGGTCCCCAAAAAGTATTTCTTGCATACTCGTATGTCTTCTCCTTTTATTTGAATGAAATACTTAAATGAAAAACATCTTCGTGACTCCTTGTCCCCGGTAGTCTTTCGGCCTTTAATTTCTTTTTTAGTAAAATTTTTAAGAAACAGATACTTTTCATTTTGGGTCAGAGACCAATGAGAATCAAAAGCTCGTTGTCTTTCTTCTTCTGATATTTGTTTAGCACAATTGAACTTGCATTTCTGTAAACAGTTTTTTTTGTTTTGAATCTTTCTTGCCTTAACCACTTTTCCCCTGACGTTTACATATTCTTCTCCTGACTGACACTTCTTTCTTCGAACATTAACTTTCCATTCATTGGGTTGTGTTTTGCGCTTTCGCGATCGTTCTTTCTTTTCTTGTTGGACATCTTCTACAGCATTTTCGGGAAGGATTTCTGCTTGATTAACAACAATACATTGTTCTGTTAATTCGTTTTGTGTTGTGACAGGGAGCTGATTAATATTATTTACGACGTTTCCTTGTTCGTCAAAAATGTCGCTAGTAATGACTTCACATGCAACTGTTGGACTTTCTGTTTCAATGACTCTACAAAACACATTAATGGATTAGTATACATAATTATAGTTTTATGTACTGAAAGAAAATTGCGACTAACAAATTTACTTACCTTGGATTACTTTGCGACTTACTGATATCAGTTACAACAGGCAGATCATCAAATTCTCCCATTTCATCAAACATTTCAATTATTTAGCCAGGATTTTTATCACTACTCATGTTAATTTCAGAAGGGCTTGGAAAATTTTCCACTTGTATGACACTAAAAAAAAATCAATTAGGTAGTTTAAATAAAGCATCTACCGCAAAATCTGAGCTTTAAATCTGAACTTACTTCTGATTATTATGCGACTCATCCGAGGCATTTACGGCACTACTTCTTATTGAATTTTCCAAATCCAAGATGTCGTTCAGCACTGAATTTTCATGAAGAGTGGTATTACCTTGACATGGAATTATCATATTATTTGTAACGGTTACACTAAAAACGCACATTAATGAGTGTAAGTACTTACACCAAAAATCATAAGTAACTTACTTTTCAGTTATATTTTGAGACACATTACTGAAGCTAGTGTTTTCTTCTTGTGTTTGGATAGTAAGTTGATGTTTATTAGGAGTGGTAATAACCATATTAACGTTTTTATAGTTGATGCCTGCATCTTTATCTGCAGTACATGCTAAATTCCATGCTAAACAGTGTTTAATTGTTATATTAATATAAAAAAATGCATGGCATATAACTTACCCATTTCCAGTATTTTGGAACTTCGTGAATGCATTAGGTATCAGGTATTTTGTCGATATTTTCACAAAAATTCGAGTAAAAATTTCACCACCGCGAAAAATGGCGCGAATTGATATTGACAATTGAATATTGACATTTTTATTGATTTTCACTAGCAGCTTCGAAAACAAAGTTCTATCTGCATCTAGATTTTGACAGATAGAACTTTGTTATATTTTGACCGTAGATGGAACTCTGTAATATTGAAAATGCAGTTTAAATGCATGCAGTTAGAACTCTGTAATCATGTTATTTCGGTTATTAGTACACAGATGGTGCCACTATTACCAAAATAGTAAAAATAAAGCAGATACAACTATAATACATTAAAATCTGAATTTTGGCAAAAAATGCAGTTAGAACTTTGTTATTCTAATATTCTAACGCGACGAAATGTAGGGTTAAGTTAATGTTTTACTTTAATAGTCTATTAGAACTATCTAGTACAAACTTACTTTTTCATTTAGATTTTTAACAAATAACAATGTTTGTGCAAGCTATTAATGAGAGTTGTCTGCCAGGTGAATTTGGTAATGTAATATGTACTGAAGAAGGCCTACAAAATAAAGTTTCTTGTATGCTAATCTCAAATTGAGATGCTGAGTGAAGTAAAACATACACTAAGACATGAAACAATATTGTCTCTTACAGCAAAATAAAACCAAACTATAATAATGTGCAATATTTAATAACTTTTCTTGGAGTAAACTTAAACTTAAAACATTTACGGTCATAGTCATTTACACATTCATCAAAAACACTTTATAATTACAAGCAAAAAACAGGTGAACCAGGCTTAAATACATTTCTCTATATTGCCAAAGACTGACAACTTATTGTTTGAATCAATATTCATTTAAAAAAAAATCACAAAAACCAATAAAATGAGACACTAAAACAACAAACCTCAAAAGAAACCCACGTAGGCAAAAAGTAAACAAAGCGATTTTAGCAGCAATATGGACGAAACCAATCAAAAATTGGTTACTCTATTGTTGCCACTGTCCTTATAAAATCACCGACCGAATCTCGTACCAGCGCTTACTATCTCCGGAACCTCAAGTACAAGAGGTAATAGTTTACTTGTAGTAAATAATTGAGGTAATTCTTATTTCTAAGTTGCCACAGAAGAATAACGACTGGTAATAGCCAGTTTAAAGTAGCAGTAGACGATAACTTTTTTTACTCTGCAACGACTCGTTTTACTTTATAGTACTCTGCAAAGTTCAAGAAGGTACTGATACTTAAAAGTTGTAATTTAGTAAACAGATTAGAAACAGTAACTTTGAACAATTACTATTATGTCACGGAAAAAAAATGACGACCTTGGAGTCAATTCCTTAAGTAGTTGCTTGGCAGTAGTTATTATATAATTACTTTACATTAAAAATTACTATAAAGTATTATTCGCAGTACCAAATACATATATAATACTTAAAAACGTGTTACCCAATAATATATAGTAGGATTATTAGTAATAAATACGTAAAAACTCTTAAAGAGTAGTAGTGGAAACCGTTGTAGCTAATTTAGTGTTAGCTGGGCTTCTATTTCATTTATTGAATGAATAACAAAAAGAGGATGCTGGTGGTTAACATAGTTGATAAAAGATAAAATTCTCGCTCTGAGATCTTTCAGGTTTGTAGTACGCTGAGAATATACTTTATTATTTAAGAATCTCCACAAAAATTAGTCAAGTGACATAAGATCTGGGCAGTTTGGCGGTCACTCAATAGTTCCATGAGACCCAATCTGAACATTTCGAGGTATTACTCTTGATCATACGTGAGGTAAGAAACAATTGTTTAATTCATAGAGAAACTGAGAAAAACAACATGTTCAACAAATGTACAATTCGGTGAAAACACTTTGTGTATCATAAATCGAAAGAAATTTAAAAAATAGCAGAAAATTGTATTTTGATATTTGGGAATAAATTACCTTGGCTTGAGAAATAAAAAAATACAAAGTCTTACATAACACTCTGAATAACAAATTTGTTGCAGAACACTACCTTTATGAACTCCATGCCATATATTTTATACCAGTGGCGTAGCCAGAAATAACTTCTGGGTTTTTTTAACTTAATATCTTAATTCTTATTTAAAATATTGAAACCCAAATTTTGTTGCTGTGTCCAGCACGTTACTGCAGTTATTTTGTTATTGTATTATAATTAGTAATTATAAAATATGTATTACTTAATATCTATATGATTTTTTAAATTTTAAATACATTGTTTCATTCAACAGTTTTAAAAGGTTTGTTTCTAGGGAATGTATCCTTTACGTAATAGCAATATCTAACATAATACCATTCTAGATGTTTGCAAAAATATTGTTCCAGTTCCATGCATATAATGCTAATTTCCAACTACTTTTAATTTTGATTAGGTCAGTCTGTACGATAGACAATATTATGTAAAAATTGTTTTGACAAAACTATATTGTGGATATCAACAAGAAAAATATTTATAAGTTTTTAAATAGAGGAACATTTACGGCGAGTGAATTTCAGCAAATAAACTAGACAATAAAATTGGATGAAACCTTCGATTTAATTTGATTTTTTACTTCCCTCGTAAAAGGGAAGTATTGTAATCTTGATTCTTTTCAATCACCTCCTAGGTTTTTACAGATCCTCACGTTTTAGGATCCCTAGATGCCAAAAAACATGGTTTCTCAATTCCGTCGGTTTGTCGTTCGGCCTGTCTGTTCGCGGCATGTCTAAAATCCCGAATCCTCTTAACAAGAATCCAAAAATCATTAAAAAATAAACAGGCGGCTTCATTTAAAAACTGAAAGTTGGCCCAATCTCGGCTTCTTTGAGATTCGATTTTGTTTAGAATCTTACCGAAAAATCTGTTTACCGTAGCAGTAACGTAGTAAGTGCTTGACTGACTGGAAACATTACAATGGGTAACATACAAAGAGAGTTTTGGCACTTATTTGTTGTTGTGTCTAAGTATTACAAGAGTATTTGTGGCAGTTCAAGAAGTTATTCAATAAACAAAACTAAACTTCATGCTTGCTTCAATTACTGCCATTTTTACGTTATTTTCAGCATTAGAATAAAAATAAGCTCTTTAAAGAAAAAAACTGAACTTTATCAAACCCCCAAAAATATTTCAGAAAATAAATTATTCGTTTGACCGTCCCTCCTAATAGTTGTATTAAAACGCAAACCTTGGGAAAAGTTAAATACGCTACACTATTAGGCGCGCGCGGCGGTTGGAATGGTCTCGTTGCGTTCCTTAGGCATAATAAAATACGCTATACTAAGCTAGGCTGGGCAGATCGAATTGCCCTGATTACCTTAAAGCTTGACGAAAGTACCCGAAGATTCCACAGCTACCGAGCGGCAGCCGAACGGGATAGCAAATGGAATATGAAATCGCGATTTGGGTTATCAACCGGTCTCTCTCAAAATTCGATCGATCGGTCGCGGCATCACGTCGGCATGCGGAAGTTCAATTGTTCAGAGGTCGCGCGGTCGATATTCTAACTCGATATTCTTTCGGACGTTTTTAATCAATGAAAATTAATTTATATACTGTTTTTTGTAATATATACTTTTTTATTTTTATGATTAATGTGTAAGTTGGAAATATACAGGAAATAAAATGTTGATAGTGACTAGTGCAAAAAATTAAACAACTAAAGAGTGCTAACGAACTTAATTTTGTGAAAATAATCGAATTCAAGGTAAGTGGTCGTAATTTGCCCGAACTTAGTATACGACAAACTACTAAAGACAAAAATAAAGAGGTTCATCGAAACTTTCGCAAAAGTATGTACGATTTAGCTAACTGGATATGTGGCTGTGAAGTCTCTAATTCATTTTACTGTTATGTTTGTTTGTTGTTTTCTAGAGAAGACTTAAAACACTTAAAAGACAAAATTAAAAAAAACATGCGCTTTCTGCAGATCACATGAAATGTTCGGTGAACTATGCTACGGTCGGAAGTGTTGATATTCGCACTCAGCTAGACACAGCTTATAGAAAATCTCTTAAGAGATTTTAATGAAAATGTATCCAAAAATCGTTATATTTTAAACAAAATTATAGATGGTGTAAAATTTTGTGGGGCATTCGAGCCGGCACTACGTGGCCTTGATGAAACGGCTTTGTCTGAAAATCTAGGGGTTTTTCGAGGGCTTTTAAATTTTGTTGAGGAGTTGGGCCAAGATAGACTATCCGCCTTAGCAATGTTAAGTATCGAGAAATCGTTTATAAAAGGAATGTGCCTGCAATTTTAACGAACGTGTCATTCAGCATTTTTCCAATTCTAAAGAACGAAGAGTAGACCTGAACTTCAAGAGAATTTAATGCTCAATTTAAAGATAAGATTTTTATTTTAAGTATGCCTATTTTTAAATTTGTTTTTGAGCTCCCAATATAATTCACCAGTTTTATTCCAGAGACCTTTTTCATTTTGAAAAAGTAAACATTGCCAACAAAATAATTTACTTATATTTTCAGACCCTGTTAGCCGTTTAAATTGTTCGTATTGTTTTTCCGGTTAAACATGTCTAATACAGTTTTTCATTTTTGTGGTTAAATTTTTCATAGGCGGTTTTGCCCTTCCTTTGGAAATTATTTGAAGCTTCTCTTCTGTTATTACAGACAGCTGAAGTTGAGGGTATTTGCATATCCACGTCAGTATTATTGTCTTCCATATCGCACCATGCACGACGCGACGTACGTATCACACAACACACGGATAGCCATTCAAACAAAGAACCTACTCCAACTATAGCTTCCGCCCCCACTTAAATCACGCGACTGAAATGCAAACAGCCGGTGGAAAGTTCAATAACCTATGGCTATTTCTATATAGGTTCTATTCGATTTCTATTGTGGCTCGGTCGAGGTCAAGGCCGCATTTATTATGGGCTTGATAATTAAGACAATATTTTTAATATAAACTAAATTAATGGTTTTCTATTTCAAAAATTACATTTTAGAAGATGTTTTGTAATTTTTTTTGGGGAAGCACTTCTTCCCTTGCTTCCATGGACTGCACGCCCCTGGTCTACCCAATGCCCAATATGACGAATATAGCCCGACTATTTTAATGAATTTAAAGAGATCCGAGATCCGGATCGCTGATTAGGTTCTTTAAACTGATCCAGATCCGTTAACCAGGGTCTTAAAAAAGATCCAGATTTCCCATCACTAGCTGTGACAAAAATGAAATATTGCCCAGTCATCTACAAGAGGCCTAAATAATTAACGTTGTTTCTGTAGCGATGAATAAATATAAAGTAGTTTGCTGTCCGTGAATTAGGATTATATTAGACTAGCTCATGTATGAGCACGTAGATGGCGCCTCCTGTAAAAGTGGTGACTTTGGGCGAACTATTTTGGTGAGCTCGAGTAATGAATATTTACATAATCTAACTTTCAATTTTATCTACTTTTAATTGTCATTTTTTATGACCCGATTTTTTTGGTTGACTCTAATAACGTGTCTTACTTGCCAAATGGTCAATCCAGCCCTGATCTCTGGACACACTGAATAAGGCAAATTAAAAATGTTTATATTCTCTTTACACCGTTAGAAGATCCCTAAACAGATTGTCACATCCTGGAAGTATTGATCTAATAAACACGGGACCGGCAAAAACTATTTATTGATCTGTTAATCATGGGCGCCTATAGGAAACTTCAAATTCTTCGTACTTATTGATTATGGTAGAATAATGCAGAAATCAATAATATTAGGAATATCAACTGTAGGAAACTGTTTTCCCTGTACGCTAGTTGTGCCACATATAAAATTTTCTTGAAATTTGACGTTAAAGGACCTGAATGAATATTCTAATAATAATAATAACAAAAATAATAATAATAAATGTTTATTTACATTATGAAGGTATAGTTCAATCAATAGATAAAACAAAATTCTCAGCGCAAACTAAACAGCAAAAAACCTGCAGGAACAACCGCTGTGTGCAGATTCTTATTTAGTTTGATTAAATTGATCGGGAATATACAACAATATTAAAACAAATAACAAAATCTTAATTTTTAACATTTACAACCTTGTGTAATTCCATTCTATTAATTGCGGTTAGATATATTTTTATTTTTTTCTTCTTCAGAATACTTTTGTATCACTTCTAAATTTCTTAATTGCCTTTCAAGGACACTTCCCCAACTTTTAGAATTAGTAAGATATAGCCATTATTGACAAATAAAAATAATAAAAAAGGATATAAGGATATTCACAAAGGATTACACACTACGCCTAGGAGTCCGTCAAGGCGGCTTATCATATACAAACAAGGTAAACCTCGGACAAAATTAGGTACATAGTGATTTTTGAGATTATTATTATTATTTCTATTACTTTTAGATTACGTTAAATAATCAGGTTACTGTTCTTTAAAAGTCTGTATATTGCAATCATTACTCTAATATTATTTGAGGATAATACTTCGCCATATTGGCAGAGACATGCTGTTATTTAGTAGGAAATTAACAACCATATTAGAATGTTGTTGGTGTAATTTACAGCTAAAAAGAAGGTGGTTTAAATTACCGTATTCACCGCAAGTACATAGTTTAGTTTTATCCGGCTTATTGTAGGAACCTCTCCTCTAGATATAGAGTTACCATAGTACCAGTGTTTGGTTGGGCTCGTGTTATTTACTTTTAAAATAAAAAGTGTTACTTTCATTGCCGTATCTTTGCCATTGTTGATTCCATTTATTTTTTTTATTATTCAAAATTAAAAGATAATAATCAGTGATGATTAGTGGGTTTTCGTGAAAAGTGTTATTTAAATGAGCTGTCATTGCAATTTGGTCGGCTTTTTCGTTACCATATATTCCCGAGTGTGATTTTATCCATAAAAACCTGACCGTGCAATTTGTCTGACTTGCTTCCTGAATAAAGTCTAATATTCCTACTACATATTTGCAATAAAAAGTCGATATTCTTTTTAAAACAGATTGCGAGCCTGAACAGATAAGGATATTTTTATAGTTATTGGCTAGAGCCCATTTGATTGCATGATAGATGGTGGCAGCCTCAGCTGTAAAAATACTTAGGTTACGTTGGGTTAGGTTGGATTTAAAGTAAAACCCTGTTCATGCTGATGTTTTGGTGAACTGCAGAAGAAAGCTGCACTAAAGTTGTCCTTAGTTTTCCAGCCATCTGTATAAATAACCAGAGGTTTATTATGGTTGTTATTGTATTTGTAAATAGTTTGTTTAAAAAGTTATGGTGTGTTAACCATATCAAGTGGATATGGGGGTATATTGACCTCAGGGATAGTAAATATAGTGCTATAGTCAAGACTGTAGGCATTTATTAATGATATCATTAATGAGATCTAGATTTTTACACTCTCCATAGCCGACTGCAGTAGGGGTGAATTTTTTTTTGTTCAGTAGGATTTTGTTAGATCAAATATATATAGTAATATCTCCAACTAACAGTGACATATTGAATTCTAGACTCTATGAGAGCATAGTAAAGAAAAAAGTTTAAATTTATAAATTAATGATATTAAGGTATTTACAACGTTTTTGAAATGTTCATCCCGTCTCAAATGCATCGTAATACCTTATCGAGGAAGTGGAATAAATAGGAATTAATTTATCCCTATAAACCACGTTCGAGTCCGTGTAGTCCGGTATTTTATTTTTATATGAGGCAAAACCAATAAATTTTGTTTTATCTAAGTGTACTGTAAGTTTTTTACAAAAAACCAATTGAAAACATATTTCAGAGCAACCTCGGCCTTTGATTTTAAATATTGTCAAGAATCTGCGGTCAAAAACAACACTGTATCGTCGGCAAAGCTTAGAATCTCTCTCTCGACATCTAAAGCAAGTAAATTATGTATACCTATATACAGAGAACAGTAATGGTCCCAACACAGTCCCCTGAAGTATGGGCAATTCCTCAAACTCTAGTACGTTTTAAGGCATCCAACAACAATGAATGATCCACTGTATCAAACGCCTTGGCGAGATCAAGCAAAACACACAGACATGGTTTATTCGCATCAACCGCGTTGTTATATACTTTATTAATTAAGTAGCAAATAGCATCCGTTGTACTTAAATCTTTTCTTAAATCCATACTGGTTTTCTGAGAAAATTCTAAATTTTTCGAAGTAATTATTTAAACGTTTTTTAATGAGCGTTTCAGAGATTTATGTTAAAAATGTAATTAAGAAAATTGGACGGTAATTAGCTAATTGTGTTCGGTCACCTTTTTTTAAAATTATTATTTTAAATTCATCGGGAACGATTCCAGTTTTAATTATGTTATTAATTACATGAGAAACGTGGGTTGAAATTTCAGAATGAATTTGTTTCAGAGTTTCTGAGGATTTGATGATTGATCATATCCAGGAATTTTTTTATTTTTAAGTAATTTAATTGTATTTTCTATTTCGTTTTTGTTTGTTTTTGCTAGAAAAATTGATTGATTGCTTTGTTCAAGATCTTTTACGCAAATTTCCGGTTCAGGAACATTTTTACTTAATTGATTTCCCGCCCCAACAAAATATTTATTAAATGTATTCGACATTTCGCCCACATTATCTCACAATAATTGTTTTCCCTTTGAATTTGTTATGTGCCTTATGGTATCCCAAAGATGTTTAGAAACATTTTTGTTTTCATTTATTTTTATTAATAATGGCATTTTTTTTTGTTTGTTTTATTAAATTCTGTAAATAATTCTTGCTGTTGTTGTATTCTTGTTTATATGGGGTTGGATTTTCTTTAAACTTTTTGTAAAGTGAGGCTTTTGTGTTTGTAGATGTAATAATAGCTGCAGTTATCCAAGGTTTTCGTGGAATGTCTTTTTTTTTATTTTACTGTTATAGTTTTGCAATCTACATAGGATTTTAATGTATTCACAAAATATGAAGTAGACACCTGCACGTAGTTAGATTCAAAGAAAAAATAACAATTATGTCCCTTTAAGTTATTCTTCAGGTAGTTCATATTAAGATATTTCTTAAAAAAGTTGGTTTGAGAGGTTCCTTTTTTTAAGTATGAAGTAAGATGAATAATAGTGGCATAATGGTCTGTTATATCCGTTGTAAGTATAAATTGAGTTGCAAGTTTTGCTACGTTATTATTGCATAAAATTTCATAAAAAAAGCAGTCCAAACAATTGCCAAAATCGTTTTGAACTCTAGAATCCCTACTGATCAAAGAAACACAATCTAACATGCCTTTCTTAGACATGGACATCGAAATAGTGTTTATTGACTACATTTGTTCTCAAAAAACAATGATAGCACGTCATAAAAAAATAGTTAAAACTAGTACGAATATATAAAACAAACTACGGCAAAAAATAATAAAAAACCGTACAATAATAAATAAACACACTTCATTATATAATTAAAATAATTAACTGAAAGTATCATTCAAATTCATGAAAATATAACACTACATAATTTAGAACGGAAGCTTTCATGGCTTTGGTCAATTAAGAAATCATGGTTCTTGGTATTAGACCGTGTCAAATTGGAATTACTATCCGACGTTTCGCCTTCGATTGCACGAGACATCCTCAGGGATCTTTACTACACGAGATCTGAACACTGAATAAGCTCGAAGAGATTCAGGCGGGCTTTTATACCCGACTTGTGCTCACCGAACCGTGACCCTGTGTTAAGATCGGTTTCCACGTGTGATGTAGACCGTAACTCGTGTCTCTATTGAAATTTTTTGTATGTTTAAATATTTCAATAGATTCTCTAACTTTTCGTTTATAAAAACCTGGAACCGATGCTAGAACCTTGGTTTCCTTTACATTTATGAAATGGCCCGGCCAGTGTTATGCTGGTGTTCAGCTACAGCAGATTGAACAATTTGTTTCTTTTTAATACATCGTTCATGTTCCTTAAGTCAAGTTGATATTGAGCGTCTTGTTTCTCCCACATACACTTCTTCACAGGAGCAAGCAATTTTATATACTCCTTCTGTTTGGAAAGGTACAAGATCTTTCGGGGATCGCAAGCATTGTCCAATCTTCTTATGTGTGTTGAAGATTGTACGTATGTTGGACCGCCGAAGTAATCGTCCTATTTTGTCTGTATTGCCATGTATGTAGGGAAGAAAAACACTACCTAATGGTGGCTCTTTATTATTCTCCTTTGGCGGAGTTGGTTTACTACAACTTTTAATTGAACGCGTAATATCTTCAGTGCAATAGCCATTCCCTCTGAGAGCTTCGGTCAGTTTCGATGTTTCCGACGTTAAAGAATGTTGATCAGAATTTGAAATAGCTCTGAATACTAGTGAGTTAATAACCGATTTCTCTTATGCTGGATGGTGATGAGAATTTGCATTTAAGTATCTATTTGTATGCGTCGGTTTTCTATACACAGAATGTCCTAATGTACCATTTTCCTTCCTTTTAACATATACATCTAGAAAGGGAATTGTTCCGTTAGATTCAATTTCCATCGTGAACTTGATATTATGATGTTGCTTATTAAGGTGGTCCAGAAATATGAGATTATCCTGTCCATGATGCCAAACAACAAAAGTATCATCTACATATCTAAACCAGTGCTTCGGTTTTAGTGGAGCAGATGTTAGAGCAATATCCTCAAAGGCTTCCATAAAGATATTCGCTACCACAGGTAATAAAGGAGATCCCATAGCTGCCCCTGAAGTTTGTTCATAAAAAGTTCCTTGAAAAATGAAATAAGTAGATGTAAGACAAGCTTCTACTAGGTCTATTAAGTTCTTATCAAGATTATTATTATCCAGTATGTCTGATATAATGGAAATTGAGTCGTTGACAGGAACATTTGTGTAAAGTGATTCTACATCCACTTAATCAGCAACATCATAATATCAAGTTCACGATGGAAATTGAATCTAATAGAACAATTCCCTTTCTAGATGTATGTGTTAAAAGGAAGGAAAATGGTACATTAGAACATTCTGTGTATAGAAAACCGACGCATACAAATAGATACTTAAATGCAAATTCTCAACATCATCCACCACAAAAGAAATCGGTTATTAACTCACTAGTATTCAGAGCTATTTCAATTTCTGATCAAGATTCTTTAACGTTAGAAACATCGAAACTGACCGAACCTCTCAGAGGGAATGGCTATTGCACTGAAGATATTACGCGTTCAATTAAAAGATATAGAAAACCAACTCCGCCAAAGGAGAATGATAAAGAGCCACCATTACGTAGTGTTGTTCTTCCCTACATACATGGCACTACAGACAAAATAGGGCGATTACTTCAGCGGTCCAACATACGTACAATCTTCAACACATATAAGAAGATTGGACAATGCTTGCGATCCCCGAAAGATCTTGTACCTTTCCGGAAGAAGGAGTAAATAAAATTCCTTGCTCCTGTGGAGAAGTGTATGTGGGAGAAACAGGACGCTCAATATCAACTAGAGTTAAGGAACATGAACGATGTATCAAAAAGAAACAAATTGTTCAATCTGCTGTAGCTGAACACCAGCATAACACTGGTCATTTCATAAATGTAAAGGAAACCAAGGTTCTAGCATCGGTTCCAGGTTTTTATAAACGAAAAGTTAGAGAATCTATTGAAATTTTTAAACATACAAAAAATTTCAATAGAGACACGGGTTACGGTATACATCACACGTGGAAACCGATCTTAACACAGGGTCACGGTTCGGAGAGTACAAGTCGGGTATAAAAGCCCGCCTGAATCTCTTTGAGCTCATTCATTGTTCAGATCTCGTGGAGTAAAGATCCCTGAAGATGCCTCGTGCAATCGAAGGCGAAATGTCGGATAGTAATTCCAATTTGACACGGTCTAATCCCAAGAACCATGATTTCTTAATTGACCAAAGCCGTGAAAGTTTCCGTTCTATATTTCGGTCTAATATTTGCAAATCTAGGGACTGGTAATCTAATCAAATTAAGAATATCTGAGTTATCGATATTGTTATTTAACAAATTATATAGGTACATAATAAATGCAATAGATATGCGACTTTTTAAGGTGGTTACACTGTAGTAATCCAGTAAAAATCCTTTGATGCCACAAATATTGACCTGTTTCTCTATAATATTTGCATTTAAGATACCTACTTTGAATTCTCTCCAACCCATATTCATATTTTGCATATAAAGGATTGCAAATTATGGAGGCATACTCCAGTTTGCTTCTTACCAATGCAAAGTACAATAAATCTAATAGTCGAGACGACTAAAATATTTTTGTATTTCTGCATACAAATACTAACAAATTAGTAGCACTGCAAAGCCAAACAACAAACAGTAAATGCTTCAGAACGGAGCTCTGAGGCACACCACTTTCTACAGAGTTAAACTCGTATAAGTACCCATGGCAGAGTACAGTTTGTCTCCTTTCCGATAAGAAAGATTTCACTAAAGCCAATGTAACACCCCATACATCGTACCGGTCACGTTTTCGAACGTGAAATGCAATCAAAAGCCCGGCTCAGGTCACACATCCAACAGGTTCAACATGGGTTCTCCTATCAAGTCCCTCCACAACAGCATCTATAATCTTATTTACCGCTTGAACAGTGCAGCGATCCTTAAGAAACCCAAACTGCGATGGCCCAAACAAACGATTATTCTCAAAATAGTCACGTAAGTTATTTTGAATTAACATTTCAAGTACATTTCCAAATAATGGTAAAAGGTAAAATGGTACCTGCCTAAATTTTTCTGCGCTCAAATTAGTTGTTATTTGTTTAATAAAGATTAGCTTTGTTTTAGATTAGGGATTAGGTATATATAAGGTTTGAAAAGATGCGAAAATTATTCAATTTTTTTTTCACATTGTGCATTTTTATGATTTTATTTCTCTGTTTCGGGCCGGCCCCTCTTGCAATTGGGCTCTAGGCTCGCGCCTAATGGTAAAATAGGCCCTGTTCTTAAATAAAGACAATGCTTTTGCCACTTTAACGTAAACTGAGATATACAGCAATTAAATAAGTGAGTTAAAGGTTTTAATAAACATGCACTAGTTTCATTGAGAATATTGCTACTAATATCATAAATATCGCAAAAGTTAGATCTCTTTAGAGCACAAATAGCATTTCACACTCCGGTCTCTGTGATAGGTAAAAAACAAAAGAATGAACTGCATTTGAAACCATAGATATTAAATGTTTCTATTTATCGATATCAATATGTAGACTGCCAATGGAAGTAAAAAAGTATGATATCTTTTATAGTTTGCTACTTTCCAAATATCCTTCTGCTTAATCTGAGAAGTATTTATAAAATTGCGTTAAGACTTTATAGCCCTCAGCAGTGACGTCGCTACGAAAATACCCTGGGGGGTAACTTTTTTTTGAAAATCTGAAATTAGCTAGATTACATTCTGACAACAGTGGCATATGTAGGATATTTCATGGCAGGAAAGAGCAGAGTCTTCACTTTTTGCGAATAATTGTGGTTTTGTCTTTATTCATATGTTTAATCACAATAAATGCATAAGTTTAGGTGACTTTCTTGGCATTTCTGGCGGGGGTAATACCCCCTTCCCAGTAGCGATGTCATTGGTCCTCAGGGGAAAATATATGGATATTAACATAGGCAATTAGGCACTAAGAAGGTATAAAGATAGTCAACATTGTTGGACTAGAAATGTTCTTAACGCCACCCAATATACCAGGGGCGTGCGTTGAAATTTTAAGAAAGGGAAGCAATTTTTAGAAACTTACCTATTTGTAATGTAATTCGATTCTTCGATCATTTTTTGCAAATTCGTCAATGACGTCATCATAAAAACGTCGATGCTCCGACATATTTTGGAGAAGTTTATTTTCAATGGACAACAGCGATGTATGCGAAAGTCTCTCCTGCCCCGTGGAATTTCTCACGAAATTTTTTATCCGTTTAAGTGTTGAAAAATTGCGTTCTACTGATGAACTGGTGGCAGGTATTGTCAATACTAATTCACACAATTTCGAGACTTCGGTGTAGGCATCTTCCAGCTCCTTGTCTTTTAAAAATTGCATTAGTTCCTTAGCGTTATTTTTTGCGCTAATGTAATCAGTTTCGTAAATCGCTTTTAGTTCAGATCGCAGTAACAGTCGGACGAAGAACTGGCCATAATGAAGAAGAAGAGATTTAAACGCATCTTCTGGAAAAGTTTTTCCTTTAAATGCATCAAAACTGCAAAGCTCGAGGAATTTAAAATCATTTAAACCGTTAAATCTATAGTTTATTTGTTGCTGAATTTGATCGATTATTTCATA
Source organism: Kuschelorhynchus macadamiae (assembly GCA_030620095.1). Taxonomy (NCBI): domain Eukaryota; kingdom Metazoa; phylum Arthropoda; class Insecta; order Coleoptera; family Curculionidae; genus Kuschelorhynchus; species Kuschelorhynchus macadamiae. The sequence goes on along the minus strand of JAUTXW010003372.1, from coordinate 430,310 downwards.
AAAGAGGCGTCTGTATGATGTTTGAACATCTCCCAACTTGTCTGTTCGAAGATGCTTGGCTTATGGCTCTACATTTAACGTCATCCTTTTCTCCCAAAATAGGTCAAAGTCATCTCCTTTTTGGCTTAACATGGACTTAGAATCATCCACTTTTTTTAGGCAAAAAGCAATATTATTTGTTTTAGTTTGTAATATATTAAAAACATTGTCCGAGAATGGAAATATTTCTCAAAATATGTTCAACAAATAATTAAAATTAAAATCTCGTTTCAAACAGTCCAAAAACCCCCTCGAACTATTTATTGCTTCTGATTCCCACGTTTCATTATTTTCTATTATATTCTTAAATAGTTTAATCAGTGATTCACGATTTTCAGATACTGTTAACACAAGTCTTCCATTATAGTTCCACCTAGTAGGAGCTACTTTGGGCAATCGTTTGTGGACAATCGAGTCCAAAGCTTGTGTACGTTTTGTTGACTTGGAAAAAAAGCAGCCATGCCTCTTAAAGTAACGAAAAATACTTTATTCTCTTTAATGCGATTGATGGACTGGGATAAAACTAAATTTAATTTATGAGCAAAATAATGGACAAACACAGCACTTGGGAAAGTTTCTCGAACTTTATCTTGCAGACCCCCTAATTGTCCTGCCATCACTGCAGCTCTATCACAGCTTTGAGCAACTAATTTTTTTTCTCCATTTATTTCTTTAGTAACGTTATAAACTACGGTATATAATGCATCTGCTGTACGATTTTCTGACACATTCTTAAAACCTAAAAATCGCTCTTGAATAAATGCGTCTGTTTTAACGTAGCGTATTACTATAGATAATTGGCTAAAATGAGTGATATCAGTTGTTTCGTCCAGAACAATAACAATGAACCGCGCCTCGCCAATCTCCTTCTTAATTCTTTTTAGAATAATGGTTGCAAAAGCGGAAATTAAATCATTTTGGATTCGATTCGACGTTCCGCGAAAAACGCTAGACTGCTCTAAATGATTTTTTAAGCAGTCATCATATTTAGCCATTAAACTAAGTAAATCTTGAAAATTTCCTCTATTTGAAGAAACCCTTGTTTCGTCATGACCTCTAAATCGCAATTTGTGCTCTCCGAGAAAACAAACAACATCGATAAGTCTTCTTAATATTTGCTTATTTTTATCGACTACTTCATTGTGTTGACGGTGACTAATTTCCAACTGTTTATTAAGGGCGTGTTCAATTCTGGTTTTGCCGAAGACTTTTTCTTTTATGACGGCCTGCAAATGCGCTTTCTAATAATGTGTCTTTTTACAGCTTTATGGAAATTTTTTAAATCGGAAAAACCAGTTTTATTCCAGAGACATTTTTCATTTTCAAAAAGTAAACATGGCCGACAATGTTTATATTTTCACACCCTGTTGGCCATTTAAATTGTTCGTATTGTTTTTCCGGATAAAAATGTCTAACACAGTTTTTCATTTTTGTGGTTAAATTTTTAATAGGCGGTTTTGCCGTTCCTTTGGAAATTATTTGAAGCTTATCAGCGCAGTTTAATGTTGAATATCCCTTTATTATTAAGACACACACCACACATTCATTCTCGCTCGCATATCGGTCCAATTCTCTTTTTATCTATTATTTTCAAGATGTCGAAACAAAGTGGCGATCCAAAAAAGTGTTTTTAATAGTGAAAAAGTTTCCTTCTTTTTTACATAGCTTCGAGTTTTAGTGTTTCTGGATGCTCAAAAACATGTTTTCTCAATTCCGTCGTTCTGTCTGTATGTCAGTTTGCGGCATAGCTAAAAAACTACTGGCGCGATTGATTTCAAATTTTGATCAAAAGTTAAAGGTTTTATGGAGATGGCCTGGGAACATTTTGAAATGGTGAAATGTTAAACAAATTATCACTAAAAAAACTAAAAGTATCAAATTACCTCAAATTTTGCACAAAAATTTAGTGTTATATATAGAAGGTAACATTTTGGTATGAATCCAAGATGACGGCTGTTAATGTTAAATGTTGATATATCTGTTTTGGATGAACCGATGTTATTCAACTTGGTGTCGAAAAAAAGTGCTTTTTTTGCTGTACTTGTAGAGTTATAAACTGTACAGTAATGACTTTGTTAGTGGTCTCTAGATGGCGTTGTTTCGGAGTTCTCCAAATAATGCTGATTTTCTCAAAAAAAAAAAACAAATGGTACACTATGACTTTTATATCACAATTTATTTGGTAGTTATAAAAGGCATTGAAGAGTGAAATAAAAATCCAGGTCGCCATTTAAATTAAGAAAGTTGATGATGGTCTCTCGAATCCGAAACGTCGTATTGGAAAATTAAACTTGCCGTTTTGTAGAGAAGAAAAAGAAATATGGCAAAGCGGAAATTATTTTCATCTCTCATTTCAATTAATCCTAAAATTTTAGAAAAACTAAAAAAGGAGAAAAAACAGGCTCTAACAGAACTTTAGTAATCTTGCATAACTTTAAAGAACAAAACTTAATAAAGGAACAAATCAAAAATATTAAAACTCAGTCTCATAATGACATAAGTTTCGCAATAAAATAGCTACGCTAGGGCGACGTAGGGCAGGACTCGGTTTGACCAAAAATATTAAACCGAATTCTACTTTGCCTCAGTGAAACAAAATAAAAGACGAATGAACTAACAACTAACAATAAATCAATAACAAATATATTTAAAATTATTAGTAGAGTAAAAAAAGCATCCAAAACAGAGATATCAACATTTAAAAGTAAAAATGTTTGACGTTCCCCCACCACTTTATTTTTCAAAATAGACAAAAATGCTCCTAAGCATAAAAGTGCGTAATTGGTTGAAGAATATAATGCTTATATTTTCAACACACCCCAATTAGGGAAATTTAAGAGAAAATTTACAATTTTGTATGGCTGTTGCGCCTCCTAGTGCCCAACTTTCGAACTTGAAAATAATTTACAGCGGTTTTTCTTGACCGATTTACCCACAAATATTTTTTTCCTTAAGTTCTGTCATTAACGGTTCCCGAGCTACATCCGATGCCCTCTGTTATTGGACCACCCTGTACGTTCTTAAACTTTGGGCATTTTTATGGTCATATTTCTTATTTTGTACTGTCTGGTCTCTGTGAAGTGTTTAGCTTTCCCATTAAGTACCACGATATCAGTGATGCATAAGTCTTGAAGGTTTAACGTTACTTGCATAATAAATAGTGTGCCTATAGCCTATGAGAAACCTTTTCTTTTTATTTTTAAAAAATAGTATAGTCTTTTGTTCTAAACTATCTTTGCATATTACAATGAAGCATAATATTCAGGTAAATTTGATTAAAAGTTGGGCGTTAGTTTTCAACCAAATACTATCACCACCTGAACAGACATAAAGGCCAGCGTAATTCTGGCGAATCGAAATTCAATATTGCCTGTCAAGAATTATTAAATTATGGGCATTAGAACGCGGTAACTCTTGCTGGATTCGCTGGAGTTTCAGTCATCTAATAAGTAGGTCTAATTACCGAATGGAGCGGGAGAAACTGAACTAAATTTGCCTGAATTCCCTGTTGTATTTTATGAGATAAATGGCGTATGTAAAATTGCGGTATTAGGTGCAATAAAACTATATTTGTAGTTATTGAAAAACAAGATAATAATTGATCCGAAACAAAGTTTTAAGAGATGCCTATTTAGAAAGCTACGTTTGTTAAAAAAAAATATATATATATATATATATATATATATATATATATATATATATATATATATATATATATATATATATATATATATATATAGTAGAATTAGTTCTATTCTGCGTATTTTCTTACAGAAATGTGGTTAATATATTTAGTATTTTTCAAATTAAATTGAACTCCATAAGCAGTATGAGCGGATAGTATACTTAGTAAATAGTTTACTAATATGTTCAACAGTCTTGTCTCTCTAGGACAAGAGTCTTCAACTTATTTTAGTGCAAGGACCGAAAATCGATTTCACATCGTCCGAAGGGCCACAATGGTCCAGGTCACTTTACCACCATATCAGAAAATAAAAAAACATATAATTTCAAAGTGTAATAATCTTTATTGGTTAAAAAGTTCAATCAATCAATGGGATGTTTGACATTTTTTATTTCTGACAAGAGTGTCGATATTTGGTTTTAAAAAGTAGTTGCAACCCGCAAACTTCCTTCCAGATGTGCGTCTGTAACTCTCGACTTTCTTCGTGCGAGAAAACAGTTGCTCGCACACATATGTGCTCCCAAAAAGAGACATCATTTTCTGGGCATGTTTTCGGATTTTAGGAAACGAGTTTTGATCGACATATTTTGAATAAAAATAAGAAGACCCATGTCGAACTTGCCTTTCTGTTCCGAATTACACTGCAAATCGATAAGCTAAATCTGACAATTTTCTGGCATGTCTTCAACGGATACACTGAATGGTGGGGCAAAGAGATTGATGTAGTTTTCATTATCTCTGAAGTCAGAAAACCGTGATTGGAACTCTTTTTTGCATAAATCTAGTGGTGCCACATATTTATTCACATCTGTATATTCGCAACTCATTAGTTTAGAAAACTCAAATACCTTCACAGTGTCAAGTAGGTTGTCGATGGGATTTTCTTTTCTTTGTAGTTTGGTGTCATTGAGATGCAGCGTGATGTCCGTGAGGAATCCAAAGTCGCGCAGCCAGTTGGGGTCACTAAATTGAGGAATTGGTTTCCCTTTGGTTTCCATGAAGGAGCCGATTTTCTTCTTGGGTTAAAAAACGCCGTTAGCGTTTTTCCTCTGCTCAGCCAACTAACATCAGAAAAATATGTCACATCAGCATTATCGGCATTAATTTTGTGTAAAAAATTTTGGAATTCTCTGAGGCTGAGGCCGCCTGATTTAATGAAGTTTAGTTTTTACGACCATTTTCATCACCTCATCAATATTTGTAGATTTTGCTTGGTGAACGGTACAATGGTAATGCATCAAAGCGAGATCTTTCTGCTGTTTTTTCACCAAACCCACGACCCCCCCATTTTTTCCTACCATGGATGTTGCACCGTCCGTTACGACTGCAGAAAGATTTGTCAATTCTAAATTATATCGTCTCAGTACTGTCACCAAACACTTATAAATATCACATCCTTTTGTAGTTTCTTTAATCGGAAAAAGGGCAGCCATCTCTTCAGTGATTTTAAAATTATTATCAATGCACCGAATAAATATAGCTAATTAAGCGGTATCGGTTAAATCTGGGTTTTCGTCGAGAGCAACAGAATAGTATACGAACTTCGATCCGCGTTCTTTTAGTGAATTTTCGATGTCTGCCGCTAACTCCTCGATTCTTCTGGCGACACTAAAACCGGACAAACTAACTTTAGGAAAAAGTTGTTTCTGAGACGGGCACAATACTTCAGCGGCGTCCTCCATACATTCCTTAATAAATTCACCATCAGTAAAAGGTTTTGATTTCAAAGCTATATTTTTCGGATATAATGTAGCTAACCTTCACGCTTGCTTGATTTTCAATGTTCTGCTTTTGAAAAATATATTGCTGTGTTTGAAGCTGACTTTTTAGAGCTCTCCCTTTGTCTTACCGTAATTGTACCTTGAATGTCTCAAACTTTGTGGCATGCTTTGTATCGTAATGTCTTTTTAACTTGTAATCTTTCAAGGCTGAAAGGGATTTTTGACACATCAAACAGACGGGTTTTTGATTAACACTAACGAACAAGTACAACTCAGTCCACTTTTCTTGAAATATGCGCTTTTCTTCACTAATTTTTCGGTTTTTACCCGAAGTAGAAGCCATTTTTAATGTCAAGGTAGAAGAAACAAGTTTAATTCTCCGATAAAAATGTCCACGACAAAACTAAATTTGCGCGACTGCACGCCACAATACAGTATCCGCCTTACACGCGTCAAAACACACTATACTCAACTGTTAGTTGGCACTATTTCGCTTGTATAGCTTCGTTCGCTCTTGGAATTAGAACTGGCCGCTGCCGTGTGATGCTGGCTTTATATAGGCCGAGCGCGTCAACTTTGAATCTCTCGAAATTTCGAGCAGCTACGAGACTGGACTAGTAGGTCCGTCTAGTAGTGATAATTTCTAGAATTATTAGAAAGATTCAATAGACATGCAACACCATCTAGTGGCCTTATGGTTAGTCGTGATCTCGAGATCTCTTCTAACTTGGTGGCGCTAGCGTCATCGGAGTTTCATTCGCGCGCGCGGCGCGATACAATATTTTCTTTAGCCTCTGGGAGCCGCAAGAAATTAGAAGGTGGGTCACGGGTTGAAGACCCTTGCTCTAGGATGTAGAAGATGCTGGCTACTTTCAGTTCGTTTGGCAGTTTGTTAAATATTTCAATTCCAGCATATTAAGGAGATTTTTCGAAGAATGTGGTCTTGTGTATTGGAAAGACGAGGTCATTGGGATTTCTTGTTTTGATACTCGTGATTTTCAGCATTGCTTCTTGTAAAAAGGAACTACCACAGTTTTGTCACTGTTGAATATTATTTAACTGATTCATATCTTGCTGTTACCAAAACAGTGGTGTCGTCTGCAAACTTTATGGTGATGTCCGGTCATTGCAAGATATTTATGAAATTTAGAAAAATCAGTGGTGCCAGTACCGATCCTTGTCCTTGTGCAGCTCCTACATTTACACTATATTTGGATGATGTGCAGTTTTCGATTTTTACAATGCGTTGGCGTTCTGTAAGGAATGAGATAATTAGTGAGTTAGCTTTCCCCTTATTCCGACGTTATTTAATTTGTGAGCTATAAACTCTAGGTTGAGTTTTTTAAATGTGTTCAGATTATTTGTTGCGTTTAGATTGACAAACAAAAATCTTTTTTTTCTCTTATGCTTGCTTAAATAATATTGTTTATATTATGTATCGAAACATTCCATAGACAGACTACCTACATGTTGAGGTATGTAATTATATTAAATATTTGCTTCAATTAATTTAAAGTTAAATATTTTTATTCAGTTGCGAAAAAGCCAAAAATGATTTTTGTTTGTCAATCTAGGTTGAGTGTATCAAAAGCACGTGATAGGTTGAAGAATAGGCCAAATACTATGCGATTTTTGTTCTAGTTCGCTGTGACGTTGAAGGCAGCAGTTCCCTGTTGAAATCTGTGTTGCTTTGTTCCAAGGTATTTGTGATTCCTAGGAAATCATGGATTTTGTTGTACACAATACGCTCAAAGACTTTAGAGAAACTGCTGAGTAGTGATATAGGTCTGTCTGTAGTTCCCGTCTAGTTGCTAGCTGAGTTTGATGATGTGGGCGTGGAGGACATGTTGGTACTAAAGTGATTCATTATTTTGTTGCTTGCTACAGTTGCGAAAAAGTCTGCAAAAATATTCGTTATTTGCTGTCGGCCTGTTACCATTTTGTCCTTTGCTTGGATTTGCGGAATGTTAGTAATCTTCTGTAGGCTGAGCACGAAGTTGACAATAATACTCCAGACAGCTTCTGATCGATTCGGTGCTGCATCAATTTTATACTTGTTGAAAGCTGTTTTAGTGTTATTTATGTGTTTAGGCAGTCTCTCATTATCATAATATCATCTGTTTCCTTTAGTTCTTGTCTTTCTCGCATTAGTTCCTAAGTTGGCCATAGTATTTTTTTGGTCTTGCTGTTTTTCCTTATGTGTTTTTCATGTTGTATTCTAATGCCACAGCACAGTGTCTAGAAAAGCCAAAAGCGGAGTCGACGTTGCTTGAGTGGATACCTCCCCAGGTTTTGTTTATTAGGTTTGTTCGAAGATCAGACAGGTTTTTTTTTCAGTTATAAGTCGCATTTTGTAATATGTATTTTTTTGTTTCTTCTGGGTTAGAGGTGTATTGGATATATAATTCCTGTATGCAATGGTCTAAAACAGGTAAGGGGCAACCTTTGCTTAGCTGAGGGCTTAATTTCGGGACAGGTCACGGGCCGTAGGTAAGAAATAAATAGGTAGCAGTGGCGGCTCATGGTTTACTTTTCAGGGGGGGTCAATATATATATATATATATATATATATATATATATATATACAGACATAATACATACACCTAATTTCCTAATTATTATATTTTATACCACAGAATCATCTGAAAAAATCAAAGACACGAAACAATAAAATGCCCTTATACCTTCGCAATCACATATCCTGTCACATAAATCGTACATATTTTTACTAAAATAACAATTTACTTTTTTGTTTTTGTCTTTACTTGTCTGTCAAATTTTAATTTCCGGCAAAGGTCGACATCTGGCCTTAAATTCGAGACATTTCTCAAAGTTTAACTCACTGGCGGCTTTTGAAGTCTTAAGATTGTAAACCACTTTGGCTACCATTATTTAAAACATTAATTTTTTCAGTTAATTTAAACCACAAAATCCACAAACAAATTTAGAAAATAAAATAAATTCTATAAAAATACTCAATCCTAACCACAATCACACGATTCACATTAAACGCATTAACTGACAAAAATGTTTAAGTTTCCTCGGCGCGGCTGTTGACCCAAAATTTCCCAACTTATCAACATTCAACAATCGTGAACACTCGGGAAAAACTCGCCGCCGTTTATAACGACGAGGAGATCGAGGGCCGCCAGGCTCGTGGTCCAACGAAACGAAAACTGCGACTGCCGCCGAATCAGCATGAGCATTCAACGAGTTTACACGCTTAGAATAATAGAAACAGTTTCCAAATTTAAAAGAAATTAAAAAAATATAAATTATTATTTTCTGTTTGGAAATATTCATTGGGGGGTCATTGACCATATGACCTAATGGAGGAGCCGCCACTGGTAGGTAGTAGTAAATAAAAAAGCGATGTAAATTCACACATTTTTTTATTTATTAATTATAATAGCATAATCAAACATAAAAAGAAAACAAATTGACAAAAATAGATAGAAAAATCAAATGAAAATTCATGAGAGACTTGAGTTTGAAGCTGAGAAACAAGATGATCAATATTGGTGTCAATATCTGTAAGCCAGGGACGTGCGGTGAAATTTTAAGAAAGGGAAGCAATTTTTAAAAACTTACCTATTTGTAATATAATTCGATTCTTCGATCATTTTTTGCAAATTCGTCAATGACGTCATCATAAAAACGTCGATGCTCCGACATATTTTGGAGAAGTTTATTTTCAATGGAGAACAGCGATGTATGCGAAAGTCTCTCCTGTCCCGTTGAATTTCTCACGAAATTTTTTATACGTTTAACTGTTGAAAAATTGCGTTCTACTAATGAACTTGTGGCAGGTATTGTCAATACTAATTGACACAATTTCGACACTTCGGTATAGGCACCTTCCAGCTCCTTGTCTTTTAAAAATTGCATTAGTTCCTTAGCGTTATTTTTTGCACTAATGTCATCAGTTTCGTAAATCACTTTTAGTTCAGATCGCAGTAAAACTCGGTCGAAGAACTGGCCATAATGAAAAAGGAGAGATTTAAACGCATCTTCTGGAAAAGTTTTTCCTTTAAATGCATCAAAATTGCAGAGCTCGAGGAATTTAAAATCATTTAAACCCTTAAATCTATAGTTTATTTGTTGCTGAATTTGATCGATTATTTCATAAGAGGCGTCTGTATGATGTTTGAACATCTCCCACCTTGTCTGTTCGAAGACGCTTGGCTTGTGGCTTTTCGTTTAACGTTATCGTTTTCTCCCAAAATAGGTCAGTCATCTCTTTTTTGGCTTAACATGGACTTAAAATCATCCACTTTTTTTTAGGCAAAAAGCAATATCATTTGTTTTAGTTTCTAATATAATAAAAACATTGTCAGAGAACGGAAATATTTCTGAAAATATGTTCAACAAATAATTAAAAATAAAATCTCGTTTCAAACAGTCCAAAAACCCCCTCGAACTATTTATTGCTGAGTCCCACGTTTCATTATTTTCTATTATATTCTCAAATAGTTCAATCAGTGATTCACGATTTTCAGATACTGTTAACACAAGTCTTCCATTATAGTTCCACCTAGTAGGAGCTACTTTGGGCAATCGTTTGTGGACAATGGAGTCCAAAGCTTGTGTACGTTTTGTTAACTTGGAAAAAAAACCAGCCATGCCACTTAACGTAACGAAAAATACTTTAGACTCCATAATATGAATGATGGACTGGGATAAAACTAAATTTAATTTATGAGCAAAACAATGGACAAACACAGCACTTGGGAAAGTTTCTAGAACTTTCGCTTGCAGACACCCTAATTGTCCTGCCATCACTGCAGCTCTATCATAGCTTTGAGCAACTAATTTTTTCTCTCCATTAATTTCTTTAGTAACGTTATAAACTACGGTATATAATGCATCTGCTGTACGATTTTCGGACACATTCTTAAAACCTAAAAATCGCTCTTGAATACTTGCCTCTGTTTTAACGTAGCTTATTACTATAGATAATTGGCTAAAATTAGTGATATCAGTTGTTTCGTCCAGAACAATAGCAATGAACCGCGCCTCGCCAATCTCCTGCTTAATTCTTTTTAGAATAATGATTGCAACAGCGGAAATTAAATCATTCTGGATTCGATTCGACGTTCCGCGAAAAACGCTAGACTGCTCTAAGTGATTTTTAAAGCAAATCATATTTAGCCATTAAACTAAGTAAATCTTAAAAATTTCCTCTATTTGAAGAAACCCTTGTTTCGTCATGACCTCTAAATCCCAATTCGTGCTGTCCGAGAAAACAAACAACATCGATAAGTCTTCTTAATATTTGCCTATTTTTATCGATTAGTTCATTGTGTTGGCGGTGACTAATTTCCAACTGTTTATTAAGGGCGTGTTCAATTCTGGTTTTGCCGAAGACTTTCTTTGACGGCCTGTAAATGTGCCTTGGACATAATGTGTCTTTTTACAGCTTTATGGAAATTGTTTAAATCAGAAAAACCAGTTTTATTCCAGAGACCTTTTTCATTTTCAAAAAGTAAACATGGCCAATAAAATAATTTACTTATATTTTCACACCCTGTTAGCCATTTAAATTGTTCGTATTGTTTTTCCGGATAAAAATGTCTAATACAGCTTTTCATTTTTGTGGTTAAAATTTTCATAGGCGGTTTTGCCCTTCCTTTGGAAATTATTTGAAGCTTATCAGCGAAGTTTAATGTTGAAAATCCCTCTATTATTAAGACACACACCACACATTCACATACACTCTTCTTACTAATTTCTCCAACATTCTCAACGTTATTACCGACAGCCGAAGTTGACGGTATTTGCATATCCACGTCCGTATTATTGTCTTCCATATCGCACCATGCACGACGCGACGTACGTATCACAGAACACACGGATAGCCGTTCAAACAAAGAACCTACTCCAACGATAGTTTCCGCCTACACTTAAAGCACGCGACTGAAATGCAAAAATTGCAAACAGCCGGTGGAAAGTTCGATAACCTCTGGCTCGATTCACAGGAAATCAAGCATACTGGACTTGGCTGCAGAGAAGCTAGCGGCCCGCATAGGTTTTATTCGATATTCTATTGTGGCTGGGTCGGAGTCAAGGCCGCATTTATTATGGGCTTGATAATTAAGATAATATTTTAGCATTTTTAATATATACTAAATTAATGGTTTCCTGTTTCAAAAATTACATTTTAGAAGATGTTTGGTAATTTTTTTTTGGAGAAGCACTGCTTCCCTTGCTTCCATGGACTGCACGCCCCTGCAGTGTAAGCCGAGTACGATAACGATTAGTTTTATTTATTTTCGTGATTGAAAAAAAACTGCTCATATTTATACGTGCTACCGAATGTACAAATTATTTTTCGTGCGAGTACTTTCAGCTGGGGATATTTTTCTTCAGAAAGGTATGTTCTGTGAAATTCTCTTAGTTCCACATCATCAAATTTAGGCTTCAAATATAAGTCTTCTGGAAGCTCGATCAACTCCATTTGTAGGTGAAACGGGCTTCTGCTACATTACACTTTCAAGGATTTGCAAAAATATTGAAAGTGCTATCCATATTCTTAAAATCGGAAAGCCGATCAGTGAATTGCTCTGACAGTAGTGACTGGATAATGTTAAAAAATGAAAACAGTTTTTACTTCTCATTTGTGTTTCCCACAATTTTGTATTGAAAAGCTTTAAGATAACTCTACAGCTGATTTACCAATTGTTTTAAAATTTCAAGTTTAGATCGTTTAAGTTTAAAATCAGCTGTTTCTTTTCTAAGGTCATAAAATCTTTTTAGCATTTTACCTTTGCTTGCCACCTTACTTCGCAATAGTATGTCACATCATCGTGATCATTCAGAGAGTTCATCAAAAATGCTTTAAACTGGCGATGGTTAAGACCGCGGGATCTAATGAAATTGATGGTACTTACTACCGCATCCATAACTTCATAACATCAGTCGAACGGACTTAGAGCAAAAGTTTTGTTGGTGAATAATGCAATGCAGAATTATTAAATCACATTCTTGCATATTCATAGCGGTTGCTCTTTCCTTCAGAATTCCGATAAAACCTTTTCATGAACCGACCATTGAAGGCGTACCATCTGAGCACACTGCAACTAATTTAAACCACTGCAAACCATATTGCTCAAAAGTACTTTGCACCTCGCCAAAAATATCTTTTCCAGTAATGGTCCCTTGCAGTGGCCGTAAAGGCAGTAATTCCTCTGTCACTACAAATTCATCATCAACACCTTGTATAAAAATAGCTAACTGGGCTGTGTCAGTTAAATCGGTACCAAAGCAATCGAAAATGCGCGAAAACCAGCCAATCTATCAGTCAATGTTTTTAGGCATCATATCTATAAGTCGAACAACAGTTCGTCGCGATAAGCTTACTTTTTCAAACTCTTCTTTTTTCTGGGCACAAAAGTTCTGAAACATCTATTAGGCGCTCTTTAAAAACTTTGCCTCAGAAAATGACTTCGATGTTTTCTCTAACTGTAAAACTAGCTTTAACAACACTTTCTAGATTTGAGCTTTGCGAATGGAACATTTGTTTGCTGTTTCCCTAAATCGGTAATGAGTTTTTAAATTTTATCCTTTCTTAACTGGCCCGAAAGTAAATTATATTAAGCGAAATGCTTGCTGGAGTAATGCCGCTTCATATGGCATTCTTTTAAAACATAATTTGTTTCATTGCACAAAACAGATAGGTTTACCATTGTGCATGCTAAAAAAGTATTCATCAGTCCATTTGTTTTGGAACTGCCGACATTCCGTGTCCACTTTCAGCTCTTTTAAACCAGACATCTTGATAGATTTTTTTCTTTTGAGCTGAATTTGCTTGAATATTTGCCGCGTCTTTTCTTATCATTTGTTAAGAAGTAATCAGTTGACACTCGGGCTGAGCGGTTTATATATTACTCGCAATAAATAAGCAACTAGAATACTCTCGAATCGAGAGTCTCTATCGTACGCGAATAAGCGATGTGAGCGCTCAGGGCCGACTGTTATTCATAACGCATCGCTTGGAACGCTTCAAGGTCATCGGGCGGCTTCCCGAATGTTTATGTATTTGTCTCTTTCTAACGACTATTTCTGACTCGATCTGTGGCGTTCCACTGCGTACGCTTAATAAACATTTATCGATTCTAGTCTTTATGATTTGAAGAATACAGTTTTAGGTTTGTTGACAGTAATTACAAATAAACTATGTGTGCTAAATCTTTAATATTTTTGTGAGTTATTTGAAATTTCTGAATCTCTCGCGGGCCGGATTGGAGCTGGTGGAGGGAGGGATCCGGTTTGGGAGCCGGGGGTTGCCCATATATGGTCTAAAATATTTTGTTATAGGTGTAACATGTGACAAGCTTTTTTCAACGTTTGTGGCCATATAGCTGATCACAATAGTCACATAGATTAGATTCCAGTAAGCCATTGAAAAGCTTATAGTTCACTGACAATTTTTTTAGGCTAGCGACGACGTCGGCACTTCTCAAGTATCTCACATATTGTGTACCATTTAGCAGCTCGACGGTCAGGATATTTACATTACAGGTTTAGAAATGCTTTTTAAAACTAAATAAATTATTGCTGCGATTATTCTATTTCAGAGCTTAAGAAGTTGTGGGTTTCAGCATGTGGACGAATATGTCCAAGATTGCTTTAGACACACAAGATAAAAAAATATATTTTAGCAAAAAATAATTAAATTGTGCTTTACCTACATTTTTTATAGGTGCCTAATAGTGATTTCAGTATTTTCAGTCCTCGAAGCCTGCATTGCATTAAAATTATAAAAAAGGCGACTTCACTCTTCACCCTCTTGTCTAATCCATCCATAGATATACTGTACCTTGCAGACCAGCTCCAGTTCTTTCGCGAACCAGCACCAGTCCGTGGACCACCATTCTTGCAGAACTGTACTAGAAATTCAGTTTTTCCTTTATAATCCGTCTTTCGTGTTTCTCAGCAGAATGCTTTGGGTCCACCTCAAAACATCCTAGAACTTCAGTGTTAAACTCTAGGAGGGATTCTATTGTTAGAAACAATTTCTCTTTTTAAACATTAGGTCCTTGCATCGTAGATTAAAAGAATGCCGATTCAACCTTCAAAAATATAGCATTTTGCAGATCCAATCTTCACACAACTTTTTCTTTGTTAACTACAAGCTATAAATAATGCCTCAACAATATAAAATACTTAAATAAATGAATTCCACTTATTTTTACGGTCGGCTCCTCTCCTATTTATTTTTAAATGAGGTCACAGGTAACGAGGCAATTCAAAATCGTATTAGTAAGGGAGCTCCTGTATGTTTTGATATTTGATCTACTCATTTTTCATAGTGATCTGTATCATCGTTTAAGTTCATATCAGCCAAGAAATCCATGCGGTAAACTCGCTTCTTGGCGCGTTTTCATTTACCATGTTGTGAAATATGAACATTATGAGCTCATAGAAGGCTTTCAATTTACCGGCAAAAGGGTGGTTCTAAATATAAAAAAACGGTAAATTTCCTTTATCCGGAACTTCACTCGTTATGAGTCTTTCCATTTATTAGGAATACTCAAGTGTGACCCAAGTTAGTTTAGTACATAGGCATTTAGTAATACATATTTACTATATTTTCAAATAATTTTATTGGGCGCAATTTTGTTCCATGATATTGGATTCCTTTTTTTTACCAGTTTCTACCTATACGGAACTTGATTTTTGGGCATAATTTAAAATAAATTCAACAAGTAGTTTTTTACATTGACACACACCGTCATTTTGTTACGTCATGTTGAATTAGTACCAGTTTATAATAATAACGTTTATTAAATTCATACAAACATACATGAAATATATCAAACACATAGATTAATATAATTATAACAGTAAAATCAAATAATAAGGACAAATAGAATTGAGAAGGAAAGTAATAAACGTTGTGAAACCACAGAAGCATGTCTTAAGAACGCTCGTGAGTGGTGGACTTAATATACTTATAATAATAAAGCCAAAGTAAACAAACAAACAAATATACAAATAAGAATGTAAATTCAATACACATTTTAAACAGTTTGAGTCCAAATCGAGAGTATGTATTATATTGAGAGAAATAGTTTGTGTCACTATCGAGAAAGCAGTCAAATTCGGGGATTGAGATTAGCCAGGTGTAATAATCATTTATTATATTAGAGTTTATGTCTATTTTAGTGAATTTTTGTTTATAATGATACCTAAACTAGATATTTTAAACTAATTGAGTTATTAAAGGTAAGTCTGTCACTGTCCAGTAGTTAATTGTGAAGCGAACACTTAAATTTTTTAAAATTTTTTATCGATTTTATGTTATCAGGTAACATGTTGTACAGTCGAGGTGAAAAATAATTACACGATCTTTGTCCGTGTGTTTTTAGGGTAGATGTTAAATACGCAGCCTTATTTCGAGTATTATATGAGTGATCACTATTAATAATTTTAATATTGCCCTTTTTTATGTTTTTAATTATATTTAAACAATATATCTGACGAACATCAAGAAGTTTACTCTCTCTAAATAGCAAATCTGTTGAATGGGTTTTGGGTTTCCGATAGCCACTTTTGAATTGAATTCAAATTTTTAAGATGGTTTTCTGACACTCCGCCCCAACCTATTATGCCATAAGAAAGGTGAGTTTGAACCAAGGACATATACAATATTTTTAATTGGCCCGTATCAAGAAAGTCTCTTAAGTAAGTAAATTTTTCCAGCAGTCCCCGTAATTTATTAACAACATTTTTGATTTGCAAATCCCACTTAAGATGACAATCAATTTCTATCCCAAGATATTTTATGGAAGAGGTTTGAGGGATATCTGTATTGTCAACTTTTAAAGATCCTAAATTTGGGAGATAATTTTTATACGATGTAAATAGTATGTATTTTGTTTTTTCCAAATTTAAGGTTAACTTGTTTTGTTGGTACCATAATTTTAAAGCTGTGATGTCATCAATTACCATGTTTTTTAGGGACTGCCAGGTATTTGCCCGACAGAACAATATGGTGTCATCTGCAAAACTGATTATAGTACTTTTTGTTTTTAATTGAAGCATATCATTTATATATAGTATGAATAGAATGGGGCCAAGAACAGTATCTTGCGGTACTCCATATTCTACAGTTCTTTCATTACTTTGTATTCCATTTATGTCCACATATTGTTTTCTGTCGGCCAAGTAACTTTTAATCAAATTAAAAACTTTTCTCCTCAGTCCATACCGTTGCAACTTTTTAAGTAGCCTTTGATGACATACAGTATCGAACGCCTTTGAAAGGTCTACGAATATACACATACAAGGGTCAGTTGAGTCAAGGGCGTCATAGATGTTAGATGTTAGGATATGTATGGCATCGTTTGTTGATTTTCCCTCTCTAAAACCATACTGGTTTTCAGAAAGTATTTTATACTTATTTAAAAATTTAACCATCCTAAATTTAATAGCTCTTTCAAATATTTTTGAAAAAACAGAAAGTACAGAAATCGGCCTATAATTAATAATCCTGTCTTTTTCTCCACTTTTATATAGTGGTTTTATTATTCCAATCTTTAGACATTGTGGGAAACATCCGATTTCAAAGCTTTTGTTTATTAAAAATGTTAACGGTTTAGATATTTGACACGTAATTTCCTTAAGTGTTTCGCTTTTGATTCCATCCCAGCCAGGTGATTTCTTTGTTTTTAAATGCTTTATTATTTTTTCTGTTTCCTCGATTGTAACGTCGCTTAACACCATTGAATTTTACATGTTATCAATTGGAAATAAAAAATTTGTTGGGGATTTAATTTTCTCCGCTAGGGTTTTTCCCAAGTCACTATAATGATTGTTAAATGCATTTGAAATATCTTTTTTATCAGTAATAGTTTGATTATTATCGATACTAATTCGTTCAATACTTGTTTTTGTTCTGTTTGTCTTATTGCATATTTTATTAACACATTTCCACAATGCGGAGGACGTGTTTATACATTTGTCAAACTGAGACTGTATATATTTTTTTTGCTGATTTAATTATCCAACGTAACTTGTTTTTGTAGACATTATTCCTAATCTTTAACGCTACATATCCTTATACATACTTAATTTTTCAAAAAATTATTTGGCCGCCATTTTCTTCCACCTTCTTGAATTCGGACTACAACTTTACTAGTTTACCTTTATATCACACATAATGCTTGCATAAAATTTGAAATTAATCGAGTAATTTTTTGAAGGCCGATTTTTAAATATTTTATTAGGCTGCCATTTTGTTTTCATATCTTATATTCATACCAAAATGTTACCAGTTCATTCATATGTAGCACTTTTGGCATCTAGGGACGCTAAAACCTAGAAATATGTAAAATCTGAGAGGGTGATTTTTTTCCCGATTATAAAATATTTAGTTCCATTCAGTAGGATTTTTCAGGCTGAGTTTTTAAATATTTTATTAAGGTGCCATTTTGCTCCGCCATCTTGGATTCCTACCAACCTTTTACCAATTGATTCCGATATAATACTTGATTTTTATGCAAAATTTGAGATGAATTGAATAAGCCGTTTTTTAGTAATAAATTTTTTAACTTTTCACTAGGCCGCCATTTTGTTTTGCCCTATTCCATTTTTACCAAAATGGTACCGGTTCATCCCCTTAAGATCCTTGGTCAAAATTTGATGTCAATCGAATTAGTGGTTTTTTAGCTATGCCGCGAACAGACTGACCGACAGACTGACAGACCGACGGAATTGAGAAAACATGTTATTCGGCATGTAGGGACCCTGAAAAGAGATCTATCATATAATAAAATGTATCTGAAGTACACTATTACAAATACCAAAACATACTTTCTCCAGGTACTTTACTTGAAGTACTGACAGCTCTGTCTGCAAGTCTTTATATCCCGAACCTTAAACTTAATCCTTGGTGGTCTGTCCATAGATAATAAAACGAATTAAGCGTTAGTAATAAACAAACACTATGGCAATTTTCCAGCAGCATTTATATACCGGACACAAGATTAATTGTAATATCCGTAATACATGTCAAACACAAAGCACTACGAAACTAGAATAACCCGCGATCGAAACTAAAAATATTAGTAGCAAACTCTCAACAAATTCGTTTTCTATTTAGAAATGCGATCATAAGTTTTCTACTACGGTCAAGAGCAGAGGGGGAGGTCTTCTGCTGATGGCTATTCGAAGCGAGATATACAGTGAACAAATACAGCTGCCTCTCGTAAATCGGCATTTCTCAAATCTTATAAACCTATTATGTGTCAAACTTTTGAACGCAACTCTTTTTATATTCTGGTAGTATATACATTCCTCCTCAGCTTCCAGTCATTGAATACATAATCTGATCTATCTTTAATCTTGACATATGCGCAAACGGTGACATACTCTTTTTGGGCGATTTCAACCTGCACGCTTCTGCGGATTGCTTCTTGCGACAAGGAAGACAGAATCAATATATCTTCAACTTAATTAACTTTTTAAACTTATTTCAACTTACTCACTTCAGTTTGGTACTAAATAAGAATAATAAACTTCTAGCCTTGGTTGTTTTTTGAAGCTCACATACAGTCGATAAATCTGAATACATTTTAATCAGAGTAAACGACGATCATTCTCCGTTACACATTTCGCTTCCCAGTAATCCTAAAATAAAATCTAACTGCGATTTCGTTAAGCAAGATATGGCAAACTTCAATTTTCGTAGAGCCAACTTTCCCGTCTTTATAATATGATTATAACAACTGTCTGGTCATTTATACAACACAATGGGATATCGAAGATTCTTGTCAGCTGTTCTATGGCAAACTGTACTCTGCACTTGACCAATTCGTTCCCATCTTCAGCTCCTATCTATTCGCCTTGATTTTCCTTTGATATCAGGAAAAACTTAAGGCTAAAACCTATTCTCTGGCGCAAATATAAACACTCAGGCAACCACGAAACTTATCACGATTTTTCTAGGCTACGTCGAGAAATAAAAATTGCTGCCAATATAGCTTACAAAGATTGCAGAAATCAAATCGAAAACAGAATACTGCATGACCCAAAGAAATTTTGGTCATTTGTGACATCTAAAACAGGCTCCTCAGGCCTTCCATGCAAGACCCATCTTAATAATCTAAGTCTCGATTAACCTGAACAAATTGAAAATACGTTTGCACAATTCTTTGGCAGATCATATTTGCCGTTAGGATCTCCCAATCTTTCAAACCTTGCATCGAAATCTGATTCTGCATTCTAATTAACAATATGACTGCTATTAAGAAGCTTAAACCAAAAGTAACCACAGTCCTTGACAAAATCCCCACTTTTCTTGTTAGGGACTCTGTAAAGTATGTCCTATCTTTGAAAAAGATGATAAACACGAAATCAGTAACAACCGAACAATTTCTATTATCTGTAACTTCCTGAAAATTTTGGAAATTTTAGTACACGCCATAGTTTTGCCAAAGGTCGAAAATGCTGTATGTCCTATGCAACATGGCTTTATGAAGGGCAGGTTCACAACAACAAACCCTATGTACTTTACGCAGTTTGTCGCTGAGAGCATCGACAATCGGTTACAAACAGATGTAGTCTAGATCGACTTTTCTAAAGCCTTCGACCGTATTGATCACAAAATATTGTTACACAAATTATCGCTCTATGGCTTCTCGGAACAACTTATTTTATTTTTTAGATCTTATCTAAACCATCGTACTCAATATGTGATCTACGGCGGGGTCGTATCCAGAGGCTACCTGGGTACTTCGAGGGTACCTCAAAGATTAATCTTGGGTCCCCTTCTAGCTAAAGCTATGTTTTTTTTTCAATGGGACACCCCATATATTTTTTTCTTAATCGATTGGAAATTAAATTACCTTTCCGACGGTACCAAATACTCACCCCCGGATTTACCAAAAAGGTTTAAGATTTAAACCAGGTCTTGTTATCATGGTACTTAAAACTTTTAATTCGCCAGTTATGTTTCTCTTATGTCACTGTCATTTTGTAATTGTGACATTTAGAATAACTATTTGTTCAATTTTTAAAAATGTCATCTTAAATCTATAACTGTCAAGTGGTCTAACTTAAATCTTTTTAATGAATAAGGGTGTCAGTGTTTAAGTTTTTGCAAAATAATAATTTTTTAAATATAATCACTTTTCCATTATATTTTCAATGTGACTGCGGTCAACATAGCCACTGGGCTTTTTGGTTATAGCTTTGGATTCGGTTAAATTTTTATATTTGGTATCTACAAGAATTATTTAACAACGTACCTAAAGGTATTACGTATATAATTTTTACAATACATTTTATAAAATATCTGAATAAGTCGAAAAAAAACCTGCTTCACTTAGTTTTTGGCACTTTTAATTTTACCTTCCCTCCTTTCCCCAGAACCTATTTGAATTAATTTGAATACTAATAAGTGCCATTCCTGTAATAAAATGTCACTTTTAAATACATAAAATGTAAATCAAACAAGTTCAAAGCTTGCTTAGAGTCGTATTAACTATGGAGCTCAGGCATTTAATCTTATTTATTTGGAGTAGGCTTTGGAAACAATTGTTTGACGCCATCTTTTCCAATATTTTGACAGTTAAAAGTTTGAGTTACACATATTCCGATAAAATTCGCATATTGTCGTATGCCATTAGGACAATGTGCAAAAATTTAGTATGATAGAGTGTTACATTGAGTCCGGTAAAGATAGTATTGCTGCGTCGGAACTATGTACCCAGAAACACTGCATGCCGATATTTTTAAACGACAGGAGAAAAGTCTTAAGCTGCATGGGTACTTCCAGAAGCCACGGCCAAAGTCATATAGAAAGGAAAATAATGAGATAGAAGAAATCAACACAATCGTATATGTTGTAGCGAATCAAACTTCATCTTCGAGGCAGATTAGAGACGAAATAGGCGTTAACAGAAAAAAAATTAAGAAGATATTGAAGAAGCACAAATTTCGTCAGTATTGCCATAGGAAGGCCATAGGAAGGTTGAAACTTTACATACAGGGGAAGCAGAACGTAGATGGCAATTGTGCTTATGGTATTTGGACAATTGCCGGATAGACAATAATTTCTTCAGAAAAGTAATATAGACAGATATTCAATCGCCGTGTGTCCTATATAATGCACGAATATTGGGCTACACTATTTTTGATAGAAATTTAACAGCTGAGAGGTATATTGAAATTCTGGAGGAAAATCTACTATCGAATATCCAAGTAATAATTTAGGATTAATAGTTTGGATGTTTATTGATTTTATTGTTTATTGTTATTTATGTTTATTATGTGTTGTGTGTAATGTTATGTTGTTAGTTAGTTATGTTTATGTTTAGTTTTGTGCAAGTATCTGAAGTTCAATAGAGAATGGTATCCAAACCGTTAAACAATAGTAGAGACGGCGCTGACATTTACTAACTGTCATGTCAAGCTTTTTTCAAATGTGTGCTTTTTTAAAACACCATGAATAGTTCCTAAACACAAACCACTGTCATTGCAAAGGTCCCTTATGGAATTTTCAGGATAGGTTTCAAAGTACGCAAACAAATTTATTTCAGTTTCTTCACTTATAAAGTTCTTCCTTCTCCTTGACTATTGAAATGTATCGGTTTTACACCTCTATTTGTGATAAAACCTTGAGGTGGATTTATGTAACAAATTTTAGTTTTAACTTAATTTTTAGTAATAAGATCTCACTCTGTTACTGGTTGTTATTCATGTGACTTCAATAAACCAATCTAAATGCTTGTCCTTAATTATTAAGTTAATGTTAAAACAAAATTTTCCTACATAAACCAATTTTTTGGGAGATCGAGTTTTGAATACTTTTCGCTATAACGGTAAAGTGCCACGGTAGTATTTTTGTTTCTGCGCAAAATATACATTTTCACCATATCACACTCCTCTAAGCGAGCAAACACCATTTTCATTCTATTAATAATAAAGCAAGCTTACTATTGAAAATAGCTTGACATTAGATTTAGTGAGTGTCAACGCCGCGCCGTGTCTACTATTGTTTTTATGCCATAGGTAACTAGATTTAAATTAATAATTGCTGTTTTCTCTGTTATTTTGCACTTTAGGCAAAAATGATAAAGAACAATTTTTATTACATTTTAGACGACGAATCGAATGAAGATATAGAGTGTGTTCAATTAAAAAAATATACTTTTTTGCAAATATCTTGAGAACCGTACATTCTATTGGTTTTCTGATTTCACTATCGTAATCAGCAGGAAAAAATACAAAACTTTCATAATTTAACCGACAACGTAGCTCTCATTACAAAGAAGTTAGCAATTGTGCCAACTTAACTTTGAACACCCTGTATACATATATATATATATATATATATATATATATATATATATATATATATATATATATATATATATTCGATTCTACGGCTTATTTGCCATACTTCACAACCATAAGTGAGGGTACTTTTTATGAGACTATCATGGATATGCAGTTTCGTTTTCTATTGCGTATTTTTTGCCATAGTACTGCATTAAGAGCTCCTATGATTTTGCGAGCCCTGTTTATTCTGGTGTTAATCTTTGGTCCGTACCTTCCGCTATTGTGAATTTGCGATCCGAGGGATGTGTAGCTTTCACATACGCCCAATGTAGCTCCATCATTCATCTGTAGGTCCCTAACTTGGCCGCTGACACACGTGTACTCACTTTTCGTGAGATTAACAGTGAGTACGTAAATGTGGGGGTCCATTCTTTTCCAATTTTCAATGCGGAGCCTATGTTGATATTTATTGGTGACTCCAATAACATTCAACCGTTTTTTAATTGGGATATTCCCGTACGCCTTGGTGAGATCCACAAACACCATGTGTGTTTCTTGATTAAAAGAAGTTCGTTTTCCTATAATTTGCGTTAGAGGGAACAGGTTATCTATGGTGGATCTACCGGCTCTAAAGCCTGCTTATTCTTCCAGTTGGTGTACACGGTAGTCCCTTTCTATATGTATTGTACGTATTCGGCCGTAGAGTCTGCACAGGGTGCTATTAACTGAGAATCCTCTATAGTTTGTGCATTGGTCCTTTTCTTCTTTCTTGAATATTGGGTTATCCAGCCAACTTTCCATTCGCGTGAAAAAATAAATAAATATTGACACCCTAAAATAAAGGCATACAATAAATTTTCCCTATGTCTGGAAATCTCTAATAAAATATTTTAGCGCTGTCAGTTACCATCAGCAATAATTTAACTTCAGTACGATGAGCAAATAGTTTCTGTCACTTGCTCCCGGTCTATATTATGTATTTTGCCAAAGAAATCTATAATCTTTATCCAACCAACCCACTTTTAAATTCGGCCCTATCATAACCGTACTTCAGCGTCAGCTTCAAATCGTTACCTGCCTAAATAACTTTCCAATAGACGATAAGTGAAAATATTGCCAACTCCGCTTTTGATTGATGGGAATTTAATGATTGATAAAGTTCTTTCCACTTAAGCAAGCCTGAAGTTACTGCAAGGGGTTTCATATTAATATTCGACTTTACTTTCTAGCGGACTGAACTTGCTAGTTTGAATAGTTATTTAACGGTTTGTTGACTCCCATTCACCAAATAAAAGTGGCTGATGGCTGATTAATTTTCCAAGACATAATTGAAATAAATACACTGCGCAACATTATTAACGCATAGCTAAAATTAAACTTAACTTTGGTGTTTTGTTTGCGCTCAAAGTACTAAGTCGATTTTAAAGATCTTTTTTTTAGGTTCTAGGTTTATTCTTTGAGAATTTAGGGAACTAGTATTGTCTAGAAAAAATCAGTGTTTTACAAAATGCGGGGGTGTTATGATAATGTTGTTGTTTCCTTGGAGTTTCAGGCGCCCTGTAAATTAAATCAGTAACAATTACATTTAGGACTCAGTTGTAGTCTTATCCTTTTTTTATATTTTCCTTTTTTACTCATTTCAATATCATAACTTCTGTTTCCGTAAATGCTTACTCTGTAAATGATTACTACATATTGAGCCTAGTAAAAAGTATAGGGTAGGAGCACCGCGGTAGACTTTGCAAAATTGTCATATTCGTGTTTATGTAATTAATATTTTTGACTGGGCTAAACTTGACGCAGTAGTTTCTTACCTTCAAAGATTATATTCTTATTGAGGATAGTAACTTATATAATATATATTATTAACTATTTGTTGTGGCTACATTTTGCCAGTTGTGGCCATCAGTTCTTTAAAAAATATATTAATTTCCATTTGTCGTAATTAAGTCCACTAGTAAAAAACGTTATTACTTATAAAACCTCGAATTTCCTTTCATAATAAAGATATCGAAGTCAGTAAAGTGTTTAGAAAGAATAAGACTACAATTGAGTCCTAAATGTATATGGTATTTCTTACTGGTCTAATCTACAGGGCGGCTCAAACTTCAAGGAAAAAACATCATCGTAACACCCCCGTATACTGTAGAATACTGACTTTTTGTAGACAATACTGTTACAATACGTTAAATTCTCAAAGAATAAACCTACAACCTAATTTTTTTTAAATCGAATTAATACTTTGGGAGAAAACAAACACCAAAGTGAAGTTTAATTTTTAGCTGTGGGTTAATAATTGTGTATTGCAGTAACTTTCAAGATTATGGTTAATTTACAAATCAGTAAAGGCCCAGAAGAAACAATTGAATTTTTTAGGAAGGTCTACAGGATACTGATAAAAACTCCTCAAAAACCTTCACATAACATCTAAGTCTAAGAAATCTTCAAGAGGCTGTTAAGAACGCCGTAAAGCTAAAAAGGCTCTGTCTTATGAGTATATTTTTAAGGAAGTTATAAAGAAAAGGCATTCATAAAACCATTATTAACTAATTATTCCGTTTTTTTTTTCTAACGTCATATGTATTAATGTAATTAAGAGTTATCTAGTTGAACTCAAAAACTAATGATTTGTGACATCTAGCATGTATTGCGAAAACGAAGAGATAACTTGTGCTAACAGAAGAAAATTGTTACATACCTCTTAACATAAAAATGCTCTTTGTGACATGTTCCTTGAATTTACCTAAGTATTAATAATATTTTATTTGATGCAAACGAAATGGCGACATTTTTTTAAAGACTATTTGGTTTTAGATTCTGCTATCTAAGACTGTACTTCTTCATTGAATATAATTGTAGTCAGTGTCAGTTTTAAGTGCTATCACAGAAACGGTAAGTGTTACGAGGTCGGTTAAATTAGAGAAAAGTTGCAGTTATTGATGCCCATTCAAGATCTTTTTACCGTGTTGCCAAATTCTTGATAGTTTCTGAGATACAGGGCGATTTGTAAAAACCACCTAAATTAATTTTATTGAATATTTCAAAAACTATTGATTTTTGAAAGTTTAAATTCGAAAGTCCTATAATTTTTCTCTACAACATATCTTCAAATTTTATTTCTGACGTTTCGTTTTCAAGCCACCACTATAGGCTTAATTCTTTTAAATACGGGCTTGGATTTTTTAATTCATATTTTAAAAGAACTTTTTTATTCTCTTTAAAATGATATATTACTCAAATATGATTCCCGACGGTTCGGTACAAAAATAGTCATCATCAGAGTTTTTTCCTAATACAGACCTGATTTACTTTAACATGGATAAAATACGGCATTTCTTGTAGCAAAATATCTGTTTGTTTCTTTCTTAAAGCAAATTGTTGTAAAAGACTAAATATGCAAATGTTTATTAATAATAAATATATTTTTGTTTCAATAAATGCCGAAATTATTGAAACTTTTTGTTTCACTAAATTTATTATTTAAATACTTAACAACAACAGAAAACACATATTGAAATAAAATAAAAAACCAAATCAGGTTAAATTACAGTACATCACTATTTCTTAAGCACAATCTTGCATTTTTTATTATTTTCTTTTGAATATCTTCCAGCACTCTTGGCGAAATTTTATTACAAGCCACTTAAATCTTAAGTTTCAGATCATCAACATTTAGAGGACAATTTAGGTACACTTGGTCTTTAATGTATGCCCAAATGGAAAAGTCCAAGGGGCTGAGGTCGAGGGACCGAGGCGGCAACCTAATGGCGCCGTTATTACCGATCCAAAGATTCAGTAAAAGGTTATTTAAAGATCTTGTACATCGGAGATCACGATTCTAGAATTCCCAGCCAAACATTAATTCCAAATCTTTCTTGAAATGCCGTTTCCCTATAAATATGTTGATTTCTCTGCGTCCATCGGTAGTGTATATCTCTAATAAACTAACTATTATTGCAAAACCTGCTCTCGTCAGACCACAATATTTTCTTACATATGTTTGGGGTCTCTCCTATATTTTCGTGAAATCCATCTGCAAAATATTCTTCTTTTTTGAAAATCTGTGAACCTTAAAATGTGAACTTTTCGGCAGGTTTGAATTTATTACGGTGCAAATTTTTTTTTACTGCTGTTTTGACTACATTCGTTTCCTTCTCATTTTCACGTAATGATACATCTTTATTATTCGTGTTTTTGTAATTGTAGTTTCCTTACAGGTTTAATTTTTTTAGTACCATGATTTAACGACCTTTTCGTCGTTTGTAAACTCCATTTTAAAATAAAACCATTAAACAAAGTCTTAGCAGAGAAAAAATTAAGATTGTCACAACAATCCACAGAAATTATTTGACATTTTGTAAATATGACAATACACGCCATATTTAAGTCTCCAGTTGTTTCAAAGCCACCTTTGGTAAATTCATAACAAAACGAATTGAATTAAAATATCTGAACATTGCATTCTTTCAAATTCATCATACTTTCAAAAACTTATATTCGTTGCCTTTTCTTGTTGTTGATGTTGATGATCTGAAAGGTAAGATTCAAGTGGCTTGTAATAAAATTTCACAAAAAAATGCTGCAAAATATAAAAAAATACGAGATTCTGTGTGAGAAATAATAAATAATGGTGAACAATTTCAACATTTACGATAATATTACAAAAATACAAAATGTGTTTTTTGTTGTTGATATGTATTCAAGTTCGAAGTTAAATTAAGCAGTTAAATAATTAAATAATATTTTTGTGTTTTGTTTTAAAAAATTCGGCATTTAAATATTCATTATTATTAATAAACATTTATTTATTTTTATTTGCTTTAAGAACGAAGCAAAAAGATATTTTGCTGCAAAAAATGCCGTATTTTACCATGTACAAGCAAATCAGGTCCGTATTTAAATTTAAACTGCGTCTCGAAAGTCAATAATTTTTTAAATATTCTACTAAATTAATTTAGATCTTTTTCACAAATCGCCCTGTATCTCAGAAACTATCAGGAATTTGGCAACACGGTAAAAAGATTTTGAATCGGCATCAAAAACTGCAACTTTTCTCTAATTTAACCTCGTAACACTGACCGTTTCTGAGATAGCAATAGCGGTAACACTTAAATCACCTTGTATATATATATATATATATATATATATATATATATATATATATATATATATATATATATATATATATATATATATATATATATATATATATATATATATATATATATATATATATATATATATATATATATATATATATATATATATATATATATATATATATATATATATATATATATATATATATATATATATATATATATATATATATATATATATATATATATATATATATATATATATATATATATATATATATGTACGTCACTGTGCTGGACGTGGAAACGATTTCATTTAAAACACTGATATGTATAAACAGCCCTCAGGGAGTAATTTAATTTTCAGAACCATACATTCCCAAGAAATAAAATATATTTGAAGTACATTATTTCAAAAACCCAAAAGTATTTAAACTACAACAAAATACTGTATTTGAAGTATTGACAGCCACGTGTACTAGTAAATGAAAAAGACATGGACATCTCAATCGATAACAAAAAAGTGACCACAGGAAGGGAGTACCCTGTACACAAAAAAACCAGTAGGACCAAGAATCAAAAATGTGCGTTGCCACGTAAAATATGTGAAACATATTTCAAGGTACGAATTTTAAGCCTCATGAATTGTTAAATTGTGTTAGTATTCAGAAAATTTAAATATTCTCAATAAGGCGCAGTTCAGTGGTGTTTTTCGTTCTTTGCATTTAGTTTGTGTTGAATTACGGTTTTTAGATCGTCTAAGGTACGTTACTTTATTAACTTAACCCTAATATTATTTAAGAAAAAAATTATTGTGGGTCTTTCGCCACACAAGATATTAATATCAATAAGAATAATATAATTAATGACTTTAATTTTTAAATTGTAGTCTTGAGTTCTGGGTCCACTGTGAAGGTTCCGGATGTTTCTGGGGAAAGTCTACCCCTTCTTCAACCAGCAAATTGGAAATACTAAAAGCAGTAAAATCTTATTTTTTATAAATTATGTCCTTTTAGAGATTTCCAATTTCGGTTAAATTTCTGACACAAAAAACAAGATTTTGGTCACTTTATTATTTTTAAATTGTTGAAGAGGGGGAAGGCTTTGCCCCGAAATGTCGCGAAAGCTAGATTTTTTCAATCTCGTTCATCGAGTACCTTCACACTGGATCCAGGCAGAACTCAACAATTTAAAATTTAAAAGTATATATTATTCTAATTATTATCATTTGGTGTGGCGAAAGACCCACAATATTTTCTTCTTAATTATGAATCCTTCACTACAATTTCGTATTTTTTTCCTAGTGTTATCAATATTATTTTAAACTTTAACTCCAGTAGATATCCAGAGACTCACTCATGGCCGCATATAAAAAAAAAATGGGGGGCGGGCAATTTTTTGTTTTTAGGAAAGCAAAACATAAAGAAATTGGTAAATTTCCTTTACCCAGAATTTCCCTCGATTTGAATCTTCCCTTTTATTAGGACTAAGTAGTTTTTACATTGGCTTACACCGCCATTTTGTTCGGTCGTTTTGAAATCGTATCAGTTTATCCCTATATCACATTTAATTTTTCTGCAAAATCTAAAGTCATTTGAATAAGAAGATCTTTTTACGTTGATTTTTTTTAAACATTTTAATTGGCCTCAATGAAATTAAAAAAAATCATTACTCGAGAACCACTTTACCAACACCACAAAAATGAAGCACTATTTTGGAATTAACGGGTAAAATTTTGATATGAATCCAAAATGACGAAACAAAATGGCGACTTAATAAAATATTTAAAAATTCTGGCTGAAAAAACTACTTAATGAATTAATTTCAAATTTTGTACAATAATTAATTGTGGTATATAGATGAACTGGTATTGTTGTAGCACGAATTCAAGATTCAATCACCGTCTTACATATGTTCACGTTTTAGCGCCCCTAAATGCCTGTCTATGGGTCTGTGTGTCAGTTCGCGGCATAGCTTTAAAACTATTTACTTCCAATTTTGGTCGAAAATTAATAGTCATATGGGGATGACCTGGAAATATTTTAGTAAAAATCCAATATGAGACAACAAGATGGCGGCCTAGTGAAACGTTAAAAAAATCATTACTAAAAGGTTAATCCAATTTACCTCAAAATTTGCACAATAATCAAGTGTTACATAAGAATGAACTGCTAATATTTTGGTATGAAACAAAGATAGCAAAACCAAATGGCGCCTATAACATATTTAAAGAATCAGTATGAAAAAAACTACTTATTATATTAATTTCAAAATTTGTGCAAACATTCAGTGTGATATAGCGATACACTGATAAATTTGTGGTACGAATTCAAGATGGCGATACAAAATAAAATGTTTAAAAAAACAAAGTAAAAAAATCTTATTCAATCGACTTTAAATGTGATATAGGGATAAACTGGTACGAATTTAACATCTTGGAGCAAAATAGCGACGTGTGTCTCTGTAAAAACAATCAATTTATTTTAGATTATGCCCAAAAATCAATCAAAGAACTTGTAAAATTATGGTAGGAATCCAAAATGGTAGAACAAAATAGCGCCCAATAAAAATATTTGAAAAGACAGTATATAGGTATGTTACTAAATGACTATGTAGCCAACTGAATTGGGTCACATTTACCTATTCCTAATAAAATTAAAGATTCATGGTGAGGGAAGTTCCGGGTAAAAGAAATTTACCAATTTTTAAATAGTAATAATAGTAAGTACCTACCTAAACTTCTCAAATTTTATTACACAATAAATCCCTTTTAAGACAATAGAGTTATGGTAATTTTTAAACGTAAGACTACAAATCTCTTTCCTAAAACAAGATGGGTACACCATTTGTAAAGGGACTAAGACTTTCTGCATCTCATGGGTGTTCCTATAATCTTGTTTTTTTGGGGGGCGGCTTAAAAATGTGCTACCTTTTGTATTGGTAATAACAGCCAGCTGTTATCAACGATTACTAAAAAGTCATTTTTTTTTATGTGGGGGATAGCGGGTTAAAATGCGGATCCGCTTGCCGGTTCTGCTTGATTTAAACCTTTCCCGGAATTTGCCAACTAATAGCCAACTCTACCACAAGTTAGCCAACTGCTCAAGATATAGGCGTGGGGGGGTATTTATATTGTTCTTTTGTTTTGAGACCACCCTACATACAGACAAATTAATAGTCTAAGAATTACATGAGAATCATTTATTGAGCCCCTGTCCTACAGGGTTATAAAAGTTGTAATTTGTATGCAAATTGGAAAGTGAAAAAATTACCATCGACTTTGTTTTTTTAGATCTTGATGAGGTTTCATTGCATTGTTGATGAGGTTTCATTTCATTGCTCATTATAAATATATGTACCAAGTTTGATGCATTTAATAACCGATAAAATCGACAAAAACCTTGCTATAAGAAAATATATTAGACTTCTAACACTCACTTTGAAGCCAATAGGAATACAAACCTATTATATTTATGAACAGCAAGAATGACCCAAATAATGAAACAATAATATACAGGTTGTTCCATTTAAAACAACAAAGTTCATGCTCATTTTTTTTCCTTTTCAATTTTTTTATCGAAATATATTAAAATAGAGCTTGTGCTTGCAGAAAATATAAATATGTACATCCTTTAGTTTAAAAATTGGTAGATATATGTTTATTATTAATATTAAAAATTGATTAGAGACACAAACTCAATATTCAAATTTAAAATTATCAAAAAATATAAGAAAAACGTGTCATTTTCTGAAAAACATTCATGTATTAGAATACAATCCAAAACTATGTCAATTCTTGCAATGCAAGGTTTCAGTAAAGCGAATGCTTTTAGTAAATCCTATGAAAACCTTTGCTAGAAATGAAAAGAATAACGTAACTATATGTATACGCTGATGGTTTGTTTTACTAAAAGTCAAGGACTAGATTCTTTTTGCCAAATGGATTTGTCTTCTTCAAAAGTATTTATTAATTTAAATCAAGAAATAGTTAAATTACCTTATCAACGATGGGTTTATCACAAGACATCAAATCTCTTCCTTAAATAAAGATGTTGAACAGAATTAGCCGTGTCATGATAGAAATCCGTTTTAACTAAGTATACGAAAACACATGTTTAAAATTTCCACTTAATTTATTTTACAAAAAATACATGACAATTGTTTTGCCAACATTTTGATTTCATCAGATAATAAAAATATAACACACTCTGCAGGCATTAAATACATGAACCCGTTTTTTCAATTGCCGATATTATACAGGCAAAAATGATTGGGATTTTTCGTTTATAGCTTATTAAAATAAGCACAGGGAAACTGTTTGGGACCAATTGATCGTTTAATAATGTGTTGTTTATTTTTCTTTTTTTTTATTTCCAAATTTTCTAGTAAATTAAGTTGTTTAATTTTATGTTCTACATGTAAAATTTTAAAGTTCTAATCAAAAGTATGGTTTTTCTGAATTAAATGTTTAAAGTATTTAAAATTATCTTTCTGCTTCCTGTAACTAAATTTAAGGTCACTAATTATTTTTTTAAATGTTCTGCCTGTATGTCCAATATACAATTTAACTTGTAAACACTGGGTTTATTATGTGTTTTGGTTTTCATCTTATTGTTTTTGATGTTTCTACCAAGGCTCTTGTTGACCCTAAAAGCAACAGTTAATAACGTTTTAAATAAAAACAGGACCTATTCAAAGTCGGCAAATTCTTTTTTAGTGCACAATCTTAATGCCTTTACAATTTTTGTGTTCAATTTAATTGAAATTGACTTATGTTTTTTTTAGGACAGTTTAGTTGAAACCACTCACTCATTCCCGATATTTAGAATTGATCATAACCCTTTTACATTTCCTAGACTAAAAATATATGGAGATCCATACATTTTTTCCAGTTTAACTTCCTTCACTTTCCAGCTATACAAGAAAAGGCTTTATAATATATACTTTAATTTACTTCAGATCTTTTATTTATACTCTGCACTTTATGATTGATCGCTATTTTCTACATTCTTTACGTATAAAACTTAAGATTTTTCCTTGTTTTGTAGTAAAATATTACTTTGATACTCGTAGGTCATTTAATTCTAATATCTGTTTGGAAATGTTCTCTCTATTATATTAAATAAAATGCCCTGTTCTGTATATCTGTCATAGGAATATTATTTTCGTTTAATCTGCCGCCATTTATTATTTCTGACTCTTGCGGTGCCAGAACAATATTACAGCCCCACTGGAGAAATATAAATTTAGTGCAGGTTAACTTGTCATTTATGAGTTTCAGATGACATATACAAGAATGATGCCAACAATTTTTCTAGGTGTCACAATTACACACTATGACAGTTAACACAGACTAGCCTTTCTATCGGACTTGCATTTTTTTTATTTATCGTTATTGCACTGCGTTTTATTGAAATCAGGCCCGACGACAGACGGGTGAAGGCGGTACAAACTATTGGGGCCCGGTTCAGGACACTTCTGTTTTTCTTTCACAAAAAATATTTAATTACAGTTTTTTAAATTAGGTTTTAAAGAAATTTAAAACAATATTAAAGTAGTTGTTTCAACAGACTGGGTAACTTGGAGCTTCAAGAAACAGTCATTATTTTGTTTTCCATGCCGCTTATTTTCCGGTAAATTAGCAAAGTTGTATTTAATTTCCCGATTATTTTCTGAAAATGGTTCGTTCCCTTCTGATGGCTACAAAAAATTGTACAATAGAATACCTGAACATGAAAATAGTTCCGTTCATCGCTCGTCATACTTGGAATGGAGAAGTCTATAACAAAGTATTTTGAGTAAAAATTCTATTGTCAGTTTGCTCTTCAAATCTTTAGAAAAGGAAAAAAAAAGTGGAAATTACTTTTACAAAGATTTCTTCAAGTTGTTTTATTTTTATCGGAAAGAAGACTAGCTTAATTGGAAATCCAAACAATGGCAACTTTCTTGGCATATTGGAATTGCTAGCACATTATGATGCTTTATTGGCAGATCATTTAGAAGCTGTTAAAGGTTCTCAAGAAGTTAAAACACACATGCAAGTTCATTACCTTTCGCCAGACATTCAAAATGAATTCATTTCACTTTGTGCAGAATACGTTATGGAAAAAAATTTAAATGAGAGAAATCTCGCAAAGTATTTTTCTATAATCGTCGACGCTACTCCAAATTCTTCACATGATGAACAAACAACATTTATTTTGCGTTATGTGTGGTTAAATGACAAAAACGAATACGAGGTTTTTGAGAGATTTTTAAAATTTGTCAGTTGCAATAAAAAAACTGGGGAGGCAATAACTAACATGATTTTGGACACTTAAAAAAAAAGAAATATTAATATATCAGATAGTCGTGGACAAGGCTATGACAATGGTAGTAACATGAGGGAACAACATAAGGGCGTGCAGGCAAGGGTTCTGGCTCTCAATCCCCTTGCTCTGTATGGTCTCCCTGTTCTTGTCATAGCCTAAACCTGTGTGGAGTCCATGCAGCTGAATGTTGTTCTGAGGCTCTTTTTTTTGGAACGATTCAGAAATGTTTTAATATATTGAGTGCTAGCTTGTTCAGGTGGGAAATTTAAAAAAATAAAATGTATCTAACCTAATGTATCCCTACATTCTCTTTCTACAACTCGCTGGTCAGCTACGATAGAAAGTGTTAAGCCAGTCTGCGAGAAGTTACATGGAATAAAAGACGCCATTGACGAGTTATTGGAGCTTAATTTAACACCAGAAGTAAGAGTTTAGTTAACTGGCATTCTGTCTTATTTAGACACTTTTGAATGCCTTCTAATGGCTCCAACTTGGCTAAAAGTACTCACACCAATCAATTATAGGGGGATTATTCTTCAAACAGTTTCCGTGACTCTAGATATTGAGGTTAAAAATTTGCATTCACTGCTTGAAGATTTAAAGATTGAAGATTTAAATATTATTAGGAATAGCTGGGAAAACATTTTAAATGAATGTAAGTTGGCAGCCCTTAATTTAAATATGTCAACCGACCTATCTATATCCGTGAAAAGGAAACGCAAGAGAAAGGCTTTTTATGACGAAACCTCATTAAAGGATGCATTTGAAGAGCTAAGAGCGGAGGGACATTTCAAAGTAAATGTATTTTATAGAATGCTAGATTCTGTTATTCTTAATGTATCTACAGGATTTATACACAGACAGTGTTATGGCAGTTTTTAAGTTTAGAAGATAAAGAAATTGAAGAGCAGACCAAATGTCTACAAAATGAATACAACTGTGTTGTACATTGCGACATTTAGGAAGAAATAAAACATTTTCTGCAAATTTCCAGGATACTGATATAGCTCCATTAAAACTTCTAAACAAAATTCACAAATTAAAATTAGTCGCCAATACAGTTATAGCTTTAAGAATTTTTTTGTACACTACCTGTTACCGTGGCCCAAGCAGAACGATCCTTTGGCCAACTTTCCAGAATTAAAAATGTTTTGAGGTCTACCACGATACAAGAACGTTTAATTAAGTGCTCTTGGGATTTTAGCAATTGAGTCTAAAATGGCTAGGACCTGTGACTTTTCAAAAATCATTGAAAATTTTGCGTCTGCAAAATGCCGTAAAGCTCCGTTATACTAATTTTTATCTTATTTTGAATATTTTATTATTTTTGTCTCTGTAAATAGTAGCTTGTCTTGTAGTTGTCAAAATGATGTTTTGTTTTATATAAACGTTTATACCTTGTTTAGTTTATTTTAATTTATATTTATAGTTATATTTTAATATAACTGAGAATTACTTTAATATGTAGGTATGATTGTTTTCTAATTTAATTTATTACAACCCGGTTTTAAACAGTTAGGTATATGAATATTTACCCTGTCGAAAAACAAATTTTTATAATTATTTTAATAGTATACATATAATACATAACTAAATCTTATATACTTTATATTTATATTAAGTCAAATTGTTGTACTTTTAAAAATTTTAATTGTATTGTCTTTACTCTAATACTTAGTCGTTCTTCATTTTTATACAGCGGGGCAATGCTTAAATCGTTAAAAAAATCCCAGAGAAATATTTTTTTTATCTTTAGGGGGGCCCCGTGAAATTTTTTTGTACCGGGGCCCGAGAGCTGCGGCCCTGATTGAAATGAATGGTTGACTATCTCTAATCGTTTTCAAGTGTAAATACCAGTAACACAATCAATATTTGCTTGAAGAGTGCAGTAAACAACCCTACGATAAAAATTACTGTGTGTAACTGAGAATCGGGCGACAAATCGATGTATCTCCCGCCACAATTAGTTATGGCGCACAATTTGAAATCAATCCATTAAGTAGTTTTTTTTCAGGTTGAATTTTTACATATGTTATTAAGCCGCCATTTTGTTCCACCATCTTGGATTCATACCAAAATGTTACCAGTCGATTCCAACATAATACTTAATGTTTGTTCAAAATTTGAGATAAATTGAATAAGTAGTTTTTTAGTAATAATTTGTTTAACATTTCGCTATGCCGCCATTTTGTTTTGCCATATTGGATTTTTACCAAAATATTACTAGGTCATCCTTACATGACCTTTAATATTTGACTAAAATTTGAAGTAAATCTGGTGATTAGTTTTTAAGCTATGTCGCGAACTGACAGACAGACAGACTAGCCGACCGACGGAACTGATAAAACATATTTTCTGCTTTCTAGGGACGCTAAAACCTGAAAATATGAAACCTGTGATATTGATTTTTTTCACGATTACAAATATTTTATTTGGCCGCCATTTTGAATTCGTACTACAGGTTTACTACTTCATCTATATTTGACAAATACTTATGCCACACAATTTGAAATCAGTCTATTAAAAAGTTTTTTCAGGCTGAATTTGTAAATATTTTATTAAGCCGCCATTCTGTTCTACCATCTTGGATTCGTACCAAAAATTTTACTAGTTGATTTCTATATAATACTTGATTTTTTGGGCAAATTTTGAGACAAATTGGATAAGCAACGTTTTAGTAATATTTTTTTAACATTTCACTAGGCCGCCATTTTGTCTTGGCATATTGGAGTTTTACCAAAATATTACCAGGTCTTTCCCATATGACCCTTAATTTTTGACCGAAATTTGTCGTCAATCGCGTAGGTAGTTTTTTTTTGGCTATTCCACGAAAAAACAGACAGGCAGATCGACGGAATTGAGAAAACATGTTTTCCGGCATCTAGGGACCCTGAAAAAATCAAATAAAAATCATTTGGAACAAAAATACATTATGACATTGAACATCCAGAAACTACAGACAAGATCAAATGATATTGCAGCCTTTAAGCTAGAAGTTCCATTTGCATATATGAAGGGTGTATTTGACCCTGAAAATTGGCCAAAATTCACAATAATACATCCTTATCGACCACCAAAAATAGACACAAGAAATTTGCTAATACCGGAGCGGCAACAGGGCTACATGTACTATCTTAAGTCCAACTGGAGGACCACATCTGATATGTGCTGGAAGGGGGGATTTGGTTGCCTTGCCAGTGGATGGCCACTGTGAGGTTGCTGCTGTTAATACCTCCTAGTCCTATAGTCCTCCTGGACATTTTTCTAGATATATTGTATTCTCTTTTAAGAAAAGTAAATAGTAATTCCTACATATATTTCAATAAAATTGATAACAATTCAAAATATCTAACTGATCTTATGAGAGGTTTTGGTTTTGAAAAACAAACTTTTGTACCAACCTGTGGGAAAAATACCTTTGATAATTTTATTTGTAAATTTTGATAACGATTTAATGATTAAAATATAGGTGGATAACCTGTATCTCTCTGATCACTGTGCAATGATTCTTTCAATCGAGTTCTGGGAGGCGCAAAATACCACAAAGGTCATACAGAGTAGACCATACACGGAAAATAGAAAACATATAATGTATAGTCTCCTTCTGGACATGGATTGGTCTTTCATTGAATACAAGGAGCTTTGTGCAGATGAAAAGTTTAGCTTATTCAAACAAATAATAATCGATGGAATGGAAACAACATTTCCCCGAGTTATAAAAAGCAACTCACAAGAATCCAAAAAAATAAATTAGTTATTTATAGAATGTGCGAAACTCTAAAATTACTCAATGAAATCTACCAGTCTTGACCCACAAATAACTTGTATGAACACAAAAGTACTCAGAAAACAATACAGCCACATAATTTTGAAATCCAAACAAAAAACCAACGCAAATTTTACACAAAATTTTAAGTTTTCATAAAAAACTAAATCCAAACTCAAAAATAGCAACAGATAAAAAAAGGCAAACTGAGTTAACTATAAGTGATTTTAATAACTTTTTCATTTCAATACCAACAGATCTAATTTCACAAAGTCCCAATTCAAACAATCACAATACTTAAAACATAAATACAACTTTCTCATTTCGTGAAGTAAGCACTATAGTAGTCAGAGATACAATAAATAAACTAAAAAATAAGCCGAATAGGGATATTTATGATGTCAGTGTTGAGATGATAAAGTTAAGTATTTTTTTTGATCTCTCTCTTAACTAAATTGATCAACTTGTGCATAAGAGTCAGCACTTTCCCTAACTGTCTCAAAATTACCAAATCGAGTACAGACTACTTTTTTCGACAAGTTGTCAGACAGTGCTCATACCGACCATGGAGTTCCTCAGTGATCACTATTAGTTCCCTTACTATTCCTTATTCCATCCCAGCACTGAATTTGGGTCTGTTTATGATGACATTGCACTTCTTGTTCACGGTGAGGACTATAAATATTTCACATCGGGAAGAGGTGTGCCTGTAGGTAAACTACTATGTTTACCTAACAGGTGCGGAAAGTACCACATTTCCGCACGCAATTGCGTGCGGAAAAGTCACTTTACCTACGGGTAAGGTAAGCTTTTTTTTTCTACAAGCGTGCGGAAAAACCCAAAAGTTAAAAAGAATTGTTTATTTATATCAAATACATAATCACGAATTAATTATTATTAACAACATGAATAGTAGTTTTGTAGCATTTTGTAAATTAATTGCAGAGGCTAGATTTTTTCCAAGGAACTCGGGGACTTGTAGGTTGGGTTTGAATTTTCCAGTTCTCTTTCACGAGTACTTATTGTTGTAACCGTCACCGAGGGGGTAACTTTTTGGTTGGAAGAGGTCGATTTGGTAGACTGCACTGGTGAAAGTTGGTGACTAGTGGAATGAATGACATTGAAGTTCAATACTTTATTGGATAGATTCTTTTGAAGACTTGTTGAGCTTTCTAAATAACGTTCTGCCACGGGTGAAGATTTCCAACCTCCGAGGCGTTTGATATTTGTTATTCCTTCTCCGGAATCTGCAAGCATTGTGGCGGCTGAATGTCGGAAACTGTGGCCTGTATATAGTTCAGGATTTGGGTGCTTCAGATAACCTGCAATATTTGATGACATTTTTCCAAAGGTGTTTATTCCGATGCATTGTACTGTGCAAGCTCCTTTCTTGTAGTTTACAAAAAAAAAACGCTTATGTGGGGGTTTCTGGCTTTTTTTATTTTCTGACCGCTTTCAGATTCAACAGATAGTGCAAATCTTCTAGAACGGTAATTTTTTGTGTCTGGAATATTTATTAATAAAATATTTCCTTTGACATCAGGTTTTAAACAGAATATATTCTTTCTCATACCTATGACGGGATTGTGATGGTAGCAGATTGAAGTTTGCAGTTCTAGCTGCTTCCAACACTAACTCAGGCAAATCTTCGTTTGAAGAATCCATTAAAAAACTTTTACTCAAATTTTACTACGACAAAAATCAGCGACAGTAAAATTGGTTTTGATTGACAATGAATGACACGCGCATTTTTACTTTGTGCTATGGTGCTTCAAACTGCCAAATAAAAAAAGTAGGTGTTTATTATTGCTTAGCATTGATTTTATAAGGCATAATACGAGAGCCATTAAACAATTTTTATAGCAGCATTCTGGCAAATTTATGTTCTTAAATCATTTTGCTAACTATCAGCGTATCGATATATTTTTAAATATTTAAAATCAATAAGTATATTTCAAAAAAATGGGGTTATTTACTTTTCCGCCCTAGTACGGAAGAGTAGATTTTTGTGAAAAGTGAAGTTTTCAGCACGCTTGTAGAAAAAACAGTTTTATTTAGAATAAACATGACTCAACGTTAGCGAGCCATATTATCAGGAGGATTTTAAGATCCTTCATGTAGAGAATAAAGGCCCTAAATTAAATTTATTGAAAAGTTTAGAAACAAGCCACCTAAAATATACAAATTTATTACTTAACGATCAAATAGATCTTATCAATTCTCCCTTACTCAACAATTTCTGAAATTCCAAATATTGTTACTGGAGTTAAATTTATGGTAGTTAAAAAAACCCTGCTTTTGTACCTTAGGATAATAAGGTTATAAAATTTAAATAAGGGACCTTAGGGCTAGACAGGCATTGTTAATATCAAATGTAGAATTCTTTTTAAAATTAGTTTGTAGCGTCCTGTAAAAACTCATTATATGTCATTTTCTAATTAATATATTAGTATTTTACTTCAAGTAGTTTTTATATTGACACAACTTCACCAGTTTTTCACTATATAACCCTTAATGCTTTCACACATTTTGAAATTAATCTAAGTTTTTTCAGGCTGCTTTTTTAAAATTTTTATTAGGCCGTCATTTTGTTTTGCTGTCTTGGATTCATATTAATATGTTACCAGTTAATTTCTATATAACACTCGATTTTTTGTACAAAATTTGAGGTTAATTGGATAATTAGTTTTTTTAGTAATGATTTTTTTAACCTTTCACTAGGGCACCATCTTGTTCCGACAAACAGACCGACGGAATTTTATTGTTAAAACGTATTTTTTGGCATCTAGGAACGCTAAAATGTGAAGATATGGAAAACCTGAGGGTGATTTCGGTTTCAAAAATTTTATTTGTCGCCATCCTGAATTAATACCCCAATTTTACTAGTTCATTTCTATACCAGAATTAGTTTTGACATTCAATGTGAAATCAATCCACTGAGTAGTTTTTGAGGCTGAATTTTTAATAATTTTATTAAGCCACCACCATATTGTTCCGCCATCTTGGATTCGTACCAAAATTTTACCGGTTTGATAGATATACGTGATTTTCTTGCAATTTTGAGATAACTTGGTTAAATCGTTTTTTAATAATAATTTTTTTAACATTTCAGTAGGACGCCATTTTGTTTCACCATATTGGATTTTTACCAAAATGTTACCAGGTAATCTCAATTTACCATTTGAAGCCAATCGGGTAATTTGTTTTTAGCTATGAGCAGATAGACCGACAGGCAGACACACAGACAGACCGATATTTAACATGTTTCTCGGCATCTAAAGACCCTGAAACGTAATACGATTACAATATTTCCCTTTTACAGGGGAATAAGAAATATAAAAATTACATGGAGTAATTTAAAAATTTAATCTTTGTGAAGGGACAATTACAAAGACTCCTGCGGAGTACTCTTATATTGCCTAATATTAACAATAAAATAACATTGAAAGGAATGTTGATCGTAATAATACAAAACTTTTATTGGCATATTTACCAAATATTCTGTTTATGGAGGTTTGGGGAAATGGTTCTCATAGAGGATATAAAATGATTCTCATTTTAAGTCGAAAATACGAAACCATACCTAATAACTATTTACTTTAAAGTTGATAAGCTTTGGCATAGGCGCGCAAGATTTCTAATTGTACATGAATAATCGCGGCGCGGCGGTTCGCGTTGCAAAGAAAAGCAAAGAAACGACTCCTTTTTTTCCATGAGTTATATAAGGTATTAGCTGTTGGGTTTGGAGAATCAAGTGTATATGTAGGCTGGCGAGTAAAACTAATTTGGGGGAGGAATATTTGCAAACTCTGAGAAAATTGTCGGGTAAGAGATTTTTGTTCGTTACGATACGATGTTCAGGAGTTCTACTTGAAACCTACAACTTTGACGAGGGGGTGAAAACTCGAATTTAAATTATTGTTGAGGTTGATGTTTTATTGTCATTATTTTGGATTTGTCAGTGTTGCTATTGAGTCCAAAACATTTTCCCACTCTATATGCTATTCAGGGTATGTTGAGATTGTTCTAAAGTGGAGTCAAAAAATGCTTTACCAGTTGCATACCGATCGATAATTATTGGTATGTCAATACCGGCATCTGTCGGCAAACTTAAATGCTGATTTAAACTCACTAAACGCTGGGAAAGTTCCTTTTTAAAGTTTTCAGGGGGGGGAGGTGCGCTTATGGTTTTCCGAATCAATTCGCCTATATTAGTGTGTATAAGTGCTAAGTATGTATTTTTTGTACTTTCGGGCCTAAAGTATTTCCTTTAGTCCCGCCTAATAGGGACTAAGGAGGTTTATTTAGTCCCAAGAGACTAAAATATATCTTAGCAACACGTAATTAAACAAGGGTTAAATTGAACACATTTATTTATTTATATTTAGATGAATATTTACATTAGTACAATTTACAATATTAAATAATCGATTTGTTTCGTCGACAGTATGTTCAATAACGCTACATGCGACAATTCTAGATACTTCGTTAGAACCTCGTCTGCAGAGGTTGCTTGTTGTACCAATTTGGAATGTATTCCCATCACCATGTCCAAAAATTTTTTCGGCCAGCGTCAGCAGGCAGATGTTCGTCGAAAACAATGTCC
Organism: Kuschelorhynchus macadamiae; assembly: GCA_030620095.1. Classification (NCBI taxonomy): domain Eukaryota; kingdom Metazoa; phylum Arthropoda; class Insecta; order Coleoptera; family Curculionidae; genus Kuschelorhynchus; species Kuschelorhynchus macadamiae. The sequence continues at coordinate 387,797 of JAUTXW010003372.1, read as the reverse complement.
AGTATATAATGACGGATTTGGTAGATTTAAGAATGCTGCTACTTACTGGGGTAGTTTTTCAAACGTATTTTTACCAACGGGCTGCGTAGTACATTGATTGTTTTGGTAACGAACGGAAAATCGCAAATCAGGAGTCTCAACTATTCTTAAAGCCATATACTTGCGGCAGATTTCAGTAAAGTTGACAGTATTGCTATAGTCAAAAGCAGTGTCATCGTGCGGGTCATACGATTTATCAACGACAAATTTTTTAAGTTTGTTTTTCTTTTATTACGTGTAATCATGAGGAGGATACCTCATAAAATCCGTAAGATGAATTAGATAGACCTATGATATTTTCATATGAAAAAAGAGGATAAACATATCAATATCAGCAGTTGCAAAAATCTTTCAGCGATATCACTTGAAAGTCAGATTGACAAGTCAGTGACAAAATGAGTAATAGAAAACAATTTTCAGGTTTTTTGCGAAGCGAAAACAATGGTATTAAATCTAATAAAATATTACGAAAATGAAAATTCACCGGCCAATATCCAGGAGACAGTAGCAAAAGCTCTGGGAATCGGTATAAGGACTGTGCAGAAAATTGTGCATGCAAAAAGCATAATTTACTATCGAAGAAGATTAAGAAATTTACACGAAAAAAGCCAAAGACAGAAGACTTAAGTGACAATGTAAAAATGGATGTTGGTAATGCAATTTACTATTTATACACATCAAAAATTAATATAACCCTTCAAGTTTTAAAAAAGGCTTTAAAAAATCGAGGCATATTGGAAATTGGACTAAAATCGTTGTCAAAATTAATAAAAATGTTGCCACATATAGCAAGTCAGCGTATCCAGTTTTTAAAGAAATACACGGAAAATGTTAATTTTAGAAAAAAATTTAGAAAGTGGTATTTTTAGATGAGACTTGGATATTTTCTAACGGAAGTGGTTCGAAATCTTGGCAGGATGAGTCTGTAAAAAGTGTCAAGAGAAAAAAGTGATGTGGGACGAGAAAACTGTTGATCATTTTACATGCATGTTCTTCAACAGGATTTCTCCCAGGTGCAAGTTTACTGTTTTCTTCAACATCCAAAAGTATGGACTACCATGATAATACGAACTGTGAACTGTTTGAAAAGTGGTTAAAAGAACAACTGATTCTAAATTTAGATGCTCCATCTTTAATCATACTGGACAATGCATCTTATCATTCAAGAATCTTAAATAAACAACCTACTTCGTCCTGGAAGAAAAGTGATATTTATGACTGGCTAATAAAACAAAACCAAAATCCTTTACCCAATATGCTGAAACTAGAACTTCTTTTAATGGCAAAATCTATTAAAAAACCAACAATATATGCCGTAGATGAAATATTACGAGAAAATGGACATGAGGTTTTACGACTGCCGCCATACTATTGTCAGTTTAACGCAATAGAATGATATTATTTGTATGTATGGTTGGAGTACAGAAAAAAAACAGGGTTATGTAAAAATATAGAGCTTCATACGGTTTTTGGGGTTTTAGGGGTATGAACTTCAATTTTACTAATAATTTTAATGTTTGACAATTATTGCTGGTTTTTTATGCATATCCACAGATCGACTTTTAAGTTTTTGTTTTGAAGTCGGTTTATTTTTTTACAAATAAAATTATTTCTTATAAAAAGCAATATTTTTATCCTATAGGAAGATTAGTATTCTATTTTCTTGTCATAAAACAGCGAAACATATAATTTTTTTATATAATACATTTTGTTCCGCTATACATGATTGCCCTAAGTTGGTAAAACCGCTTTTAAAAACCGAAAATATGTTTCACTTCAATAACGGTTAGCTTTTTATAAAAAATGGCGATTTTCGTCAATTTTATTTCTATATTTCTTCTTTCTAAAGGATCTTCCAATGATACTGAAACCGCCCTCTAAAAACAAAAATATTTTGTATAATAAGATTTTTTTTTAATGGTGATCGAATTTCATGATTTTTTTGTATAAAAAAACTTGTTTTGTTCTATACAGAGTAGTGGCCTTGGCGATGAAACTCTTCACTATTTTTTCCTTACAAATAACTAGCGAACACGTCTATTGCACATAAAATTTTTATTTTTTGGAATAGACATATTATTTTATCCTATGTAGGGTGGCCCCAAGGGGGTTAAACAGCGGCGACGGGATAAATAGCTGGGGGAATGGGAAATTCTCTCAATACGCTACGGGTCACCAAATTGTAAAATTCATCGTTTAAAAACAGGTTTATGAGGAACCCTGAGGAATGCACAAATATGTTCACTACAAGTTGCCAAGAAATGCTTATAGTTTAAACGTTACACATATTTGGAACAAAAACAATATCAACAAAAATTTTTAAACTTGATCTACCTAGAAAATCTTTTAATTCAAATACATATCCACTTATCTCAAAAAGAGGTGGAAATACGTTTTAACTATAATTTGTTTCTTATCAACATTCCTAACATAAATGCAATGTCCAATATTTAAATATGTTTCGAGCAACCCCCTTAACATTCTTGATTGACTTTGTAAAATAGCAAATACATAGTAAAGAATTGGTTTAAACTAAATATCATACATTCAACATAAAACCATGAAATAGCAGAGAGAGTATATTTAAATGTTCTACATAAAGTTTAAAAAAATCGGTAAATTTCCTTTACCCGGAACTTCCCTCGTTATGATTTTGTTCTTTTATTAGAAATAGTAAAGTGTGATCTAATTTAACTAAGTACATAGTCATTTAGTAACACATATATACTTCTTTTCAAAAATTTGTATTGTGCGCCATTTTGTTATATCATATTGGATTGCTAGCAATATTTACCACTTCCTTTCTACCTATGCCACATTTGATTTTTGGGCATAATTTGAAATAAATTCAATAGGTAGTTTTTATATTGACTTAACACACCGCCATTTTGTTACGTAATGATGAATTCATACAAGTTTATCCCATTATCACATCAAGGCAAGAAGAATTCTTTACGTTGATTTTTTAAAAATTTTATTTGGTCGCAATTTTGTTTTGATATCTCGGATTCATACCACAATGTTTCCAGTTCTTTTCTATGTATCACTTGATTTTTTTGCAAAATTTGAGGTAAATTGGATAATTGGTTTTTTTAGTAATAATGTTTTTAACGTTTCACTAGGCCGCCATCTTATTCCGGTGTATAGGATTTTTATCAAAAATATTACCAGGTCATCCCCACATAACCCTTAATAAAATATAGTTGCGCGACGGCAATGGCTGATATTAGTGACGATATGTTTTCTGCTCGAGATAACAACGAACTCACAGCATTGATTCTATTGGATTTTAGTAAAGCTTTCAATTTTTTAAATCATAAAACATTAATTTCTATCTTACACTATGTAGAGTTTTCGATAAATGCGTCAAACATTATTAAATCATTTCTCTCCGATAGATTTCAACGTGTGAAAATTGATCAAAATTTTTCTGATTTTCTTAAAGTTGATTTTGGGGCAGCATTTTGGGACCTCTTTTATTTGGTATCTACACAAGTACTTTCCATACATATTTTAAATGCTGTCAATATCACCTTTACGCCGACAATACCCAACTGTATTTATCTTCCAACCTTCTGAGTATGAAGAAACCAATATTACAATTAACTCCGATTTAGATGAACTACTTAAAATATCCTCTAAACATGTGCTAAATTTGAATCCACAAGTCGCTTGTTCTTTTCTGTGGTAAAAAAAATATTCTTAAAGATATAAAGCCACATGTCGATATAAAAATAGGAAACCAACGTTTAAATATAGTTGAAAGCGCAAAAAATTTAGGTCTCGTTTTAGATTCACATCTTCGATTTGATTCACATATTTATTATATTCTTAAAAAAATATACTGCTCACTCAAATCGTTATTAATATTGTCATATGGTCCGTGTTTGGATAGTTATGATTTACGTAGAGTTCAAAAAGTGCAGAACAGCTTTATTCGATTTATATTTGGTATCAAAAGGAGAAACGAGGTATCTCTAAAAACTTAAAGAAATGTCATTGTTAAATATGTATAACAGGCGTAAGCTCCATGCCTTGCGTTTTTATTATAAATTACTTACATTTAAATCGCCTTCATATCTTTATAACAGAATCACTTTTCGCAAGGTCCTACATCATTTCAGTTTACGCAAGAGTAACAATTCCATGTCATAAAACTGAAACATTTAAGAGATGCTTCTCCTTTAACATTGCTTTAAATATAAATTCGTTACCTTCAGATTTATCACAAATGTCACGATCTTCTATTTCATTACAAAATTTTAAAAAGGAAATTACTATTCAGTTACTTAATCCTCAATAGTTTTTGAAATACTTTCAGATCCTTTCTTTCTATTTTAGTCCCCTCCTTTTTTTCTCTCTTTTCTTGTCTTCTTCTCTGCATTTTCTAATAATGTAATTTTAGTACATTTTTGTTATTTATTTCTTACTTAGTTATTCGCCAAAATTTATTGTTTAGTTTAGAGTTGCATTGGTAGAACAGAATCTGGTCTACAGAAGTCTGAAATGCGTGCTTTTATTTACCCTGTTTTTCTAATTTTCAACTTTGTATTTATATGTGTATAACTATGATAAATAATAAACATTATTATTATTATTATTTCTCCACCTTGTTGTCTCACAGTATTCCTGCCTTTGTATTTTATAATGACGGGATTATACCAAGTTAATACAAAAAAAAAATTTTCAAAATGACCGATTTCTGGATGTTTCTGTGAATATCTGCATTAATTCCTAATTGGGCCAAATGCAGTGTAAACGTTGTTGGGGTGAGGCCTGTTACTGATATGACGAGAGGAACAGTAATGACTCTTTCCTGTTTCCACAACCTTTTTATTTCCATTGCCAATGCGGTGTATTTGGCGAACTTCTCACTGTATTTCGCTTGGATGTTTTCGTCGTTGAGGTCAGCCACGTCAATTAGATAAGTGATCGTTTCTCTTTTGGATCTAAAGGTGATATCCGGTCAGTTTGCGGGGATTGTTTTATCTGTGTGGATGTCAATGTCCCAGTAGAGCTTTTAGGCTTCGTTTTCAAGTAGGGATGTTGGTGTATAATGATAGTAAGGGTCTGTGTTCTCCGTTAGTTTGTATGTTGTGACTAATGCTTGATGAACGACCTTCGCTGCTGAGTTGTGTCTCGCGGTGTACTCAGTTCCGGCCATTATTCTACATCCACTAGTTATGTGATCGATTTTTTCTCTCTGCTGGTGAGATCTCCTGCACCTGTCGTCTTCAATGGTTGTGTCCTTGATGACGTGCTTTTGGTAGTTTCTGATTGCTATGACTTTGTTCTGGATGGCAAGCAGGAAGCCTTCTGTTTCGGGGAACAGCTGCCCTTCTTGTAACCACGTATATGAAAGCTGTTTTTGTACGTGGTCTTGCCTTATGTGGTATCTGTGTCTTCTGTGGAGTGTTTTTTCAGACCAGGTGTTCATATTTTCTAGTCGTGATTGGATGTGACTGTGTGCGTCTGCCGCGTGGGTCGTTTGAGACAAGTCGAGCGGTGTATAATTCTTGACTGCCTTCACTATTGCTTTGTGAAGGTTTGTTTGTTGTAGAAGAGTTCGTAGATTTGTTTTTTTATTTAGCGAATGAATATCTATAATTCCCCTCCCTCTCTCTTTTCTCGATGGTGAGACTTTCCTTGCATGCGTTGGGGTGTAAGTTCCTGTGTTTAGTGAATTCAGAGCATGTGAGAATGTGAATGTTTTCTATGTCTGTGTGTGACCATTTAATGATACCAAACGAATACGTAAGAATTGGTATGGCGAAGGTGTTAATAGTTTCGTTAGATTTCTGGAGTTCAGTTTTGCAAGTCTGGTTTTAAATTCCGTCTCGAGTTCTGACTTGATACGAGTGTGGTTAATTTTGGTGCTTTGATGGAAGCCTAGATATCTGTATGTTTCTTCCTTGAGCATGTTATCTATTTATTTCTTTTGTCAAAATATGTCTTTCTCTCCACACTATGATTTTTACCTACAGCGGGAATTAGGATACGTAAATCTCTTTTTAAACAGTTCTACTATTAACAGAGTGGATCAATACAAATTCTTAGGCTTGATCTTGGATTCTAAATTAAAGTGGACCAGACATGTTGATTACATTGCTGTAATACATCTACTTTCAGGAAGAGTCCTTTCTGCTTCTTTCTTTTACTAAAGTTTGACTTTAACTTGTTTCTTCTTCTCTGACATTGTCAATATTTATTTTGTAAATCTGTATGGCATGCAAGTAAATAAATAGATAAACGTATCACTTTAAAATGCCTTCTGTCTGACTATACCTGTACCGAAAATAACATATTATTTATTGTGGTCAAATGTTAAAATTCGAATTGTAACCTGTCAACTTACCCATACCTAAAGCAATAGAGAAATGGAAAATACCACTAACTGGACAATATCAAAAACTATCGATACTTATTAGTATGTCGATAACTATCGATAATCATCGATGTACCCATACATATCGCTAGTTATCGATACCTATCGATAGTTATCGATAACTATCGACATCGATAAATTAAATATATCGATAGGTGATGTACTATCGCCTATCGATAGGTAAAATGTAATATCGCCCATCCCTAGTTTGAACCAAATTTGGCTTGACCATATAAACAAAATCCTTATTTTAGGGGGGAGATGTTACATTAGCGATTAATGTATTGCTTTAGTGAATACTATTTAATTTTTAGGGTTTTCAATGTTGGGTGATGCCAAAACCATTTGAAGAACGGACATTTCTAGTAGTAGTTACGCCCCTGATAACTTATAATATTTACGGCACCCTTAGAAGGAAAATCAAGCAAATAGACCCGATAAGCATATTGTGAATGTCAGTGATTTTGAAGCACAAGGGGATATATCAAAATTAAGCGTTCGAACTGCTTTTCTATTTATGTCCAACAATGGGCTATTTAGTGATACTACTGTCGACATTACTGCTATTATGCGAAGGTAAGTACACTCGATTATCTCTGTTAGTTTAGGATTTACGTTCTGAAAGGGATATCAGATCTTGTTTATGTAAGGGTTAAACCGCTTCGGCTAAATCTGTTCTCGATTTTAATCTAAATCTATACCGAAAATCTTCTATAAATAAATTTCGATAAAAACGCAGAAAATTTGTTTTTTTAATTATTATCAATACAGGGTAAGTCTGCCAAGCGAGACCCCCCTCTTTATTTCTGTGATAGCTGAGAATAGACAAAAAACTTTATATAAACTATTTTTAATATTCAGTGAACTTTATTTTGTAACGAGCGTTCACTATACAGAGTGGTTCAAAAAAGTTGGCCGTGGTCTAACTTTGCATTTCTAAATGTAACCCTGTATTTTTTATTTCAGTTTTGAATTCAGCTTACGATTCTGGATTATTTTTTGTATAGCATACTATCATCGTAAATTTAATAGTTTTCGCCAAAATGATATTTGAAAAAAAAATGTAGTTTCCCTCTACGATTGTGAAGCAACCACCAGCTGCAGCCAACGCCAGTAACAAGCATTGTTATCAAAATTGCACCAGTTAATATCTATTTGCAAACAACAATATTTCGATTTTAACTTTTTATTTATTAATAACTAAATAAATAATCAAGGAAGTAACAATTAATTAACGGTAGAAAACGTGACACTATCAAAACGATTAAACGTGATAAAACTAGTAGATGAAGTTTGGGATATTGCAAAATGTTAAACTCTCAAATGCTCGAATATGTTTCCATTTTGATCGATACACAATTGTAAACGTCTTTGATTATTTTCCATCACATCTAAAAGTGTTACAGGAGTAATTTTGGAAAACACATTTCTAATTCTGGTTTTCATATCTTCGATGGTAGTTGGTGGAATTACATAAACTTGTTCTTTGATATATCCCCAAAGAAAAAAATCACATGGGGTAAGATCAGGTGACCTTGCCGGTCAGTTTATACTCCCTCCTCTCTCTATCCATTTGTTCGGATAAGTTTGATCCAAATAACTGAGAACAATGTGGGAATAATGAGGAGGTGCCCCATCGTGATGGTACTACATATCCTAAAATTCCGCCCCATACATTTAAAGACCAAATTCTTTGATTGTCTACAGCTCTCATCCAAGAAGGATTTGAAGTACTGTAATAGTGCATGTTGTGTCTATTAACAGCTCCATTACTTTTAAAAGAATATTCGTCGTTGTATAAAATATTTCTCAAAAATTATTCATTTTCAAAAACTCGCGTTTGAAGATCTCTACAAAAATTTACCCTGTTTTGGAAATCCAAATGGAGTTCTTGGTTCAGACAGAGGTGATAAGGATGATACTTATGTTTTCTAATAATTCGGGATACTGTGCTCTGCGAAATATTCAGATCATCTGCTACTGAATAGGTACTTGCATTTGGATTGTCCACTATACTCAAAATAACATTGGTTTCATGTTCCTCACTCATTATGAACTCATTTTTCTTTCTTGTTATGTAGTAAACATTACCGGTTGTTCTGTTCATTATTAGCAAAAAAGCCGCAAATTGGATTGTTTAGAAGCAATAGAAATTTATAAACACCATAAAGACCCAAATGTTAACCTTTTAAATTCTCAAACAGATGTTGGAAATACCACCCTATTAAAACTTTTTGACCATACAAAATGTAGAGTTATTTTTCCTTAATCATACTCTTAAGAACTTTTGTCTGTATATATACCTAACTTGATTGTAAATATACTAATCAACACTTATAATGCATCACTGATTTTTAACGTTAATTTCAAATGCATTTACTTTCTGAAGCCCTAGGCAGAATTGAAAATTTTGTTGTATTGTACCGGGAAAACTAAAAGTTACGTGAGCTTGTAAATAAACCAAAAATTAATATGACTGCCAAAAAGAAACGAGAGAGAGATTTAATTTTTTCATATGCTGCGGATATGAAAAGTTTTACTGTACATATCACCAAGTTTGAAACTGTAATTTTTAATACAGTGTGAATAAAAAAATATACACTTTAAACCATAACTTAGAAATATGGTTAATTAAAAATACACTTAGGCACTGAACATTTTTGAATACCTAGAGAAGTACTCCTAATTTTAACTTCTCTAAACAGTGTTGCCAAATTTAATAACGTATTTGTATCATTATTTTTTATTACTTGATATAGGTATCAAGTAAAAAGACGCTAAATCAGAACTACTGTATACCATCACAATATTTAAACATTTGCAGTTTTAATACAGGGAAGACGAAATGATGATGTCCAAATTTGCCCACACGAATTTCGAACGAAATCAGTGTCTGCCCATCTAAAAGTCAATAAAGAACTACTCGTATAACAACAAATAACCTAATCGACCTGTAAGGTGAATTTTTTGACCTTCTCAACTCAACTACAAAAAGTTAAAAACACCTAAAATTTCTGCTTTAAACCGAGGCCGTATCATAGATTTAGTGGAGAGCGGTAGAAGTCAGAGGAATGTAGCCGAAATAACAGGGGTTAACCAGAGTGATGTCTCTCGAATTTATTCCAGATATAGTGAGATTGGTTCAATTGAAAATAGACTTCGAAGGCATCGAAATCGTAAGACCACAGCACAACAAGATCGTTTTATTAGAATACTGGCAAGGAGGAATCCAACAACAACATCAACAGTTATAAAGGAACAAATTCGGGCAGCACATCACATCGAGGTATCAACTCAAACAATTCGAAGACGGCTACATGCACAATTGCAGAAACCGACAAGGTTAAATTGGTGTATCATCAGTCAGTGGAAAAATGTTTTCCGATGAAACCAGAATTGGTTTAACGTCAGATGACCGACTGGTTCACGTTTGGCCATTTCTAGGATGAGATGCCAGGGCTGCCAATTATAGAGAAGTGCTACCATATCAAGGCGGTACAACCATGGTTTGGGGTGGGATAATGTGGAATAATAAAACGCCCTTGATATCTATAAGCAGAACGATGACCGGTCAAATTTATATAGAACATATCCTTTACCCGGTTGTTCGCATGTGGCGGGGTGCTGTAGGTCCAAACTTTTTATTCATGGATGATAATACTACAAAACATAGGACAAGAGCAGTGATCGAATGTAAAGAAACAGAAGGGATATCAATTTAAATCCAGTCGAAAATGCTTGGCATATAGTGGGAAGGCGTGTAAGGAAAAGAAATTAATTTTTTGCAGGTTTTCCCAACCTTATCGAAGCCGCTGTGGAGGGATGAAATGCAATTCCACACTACTATATAAACAACCTAATTGAAAGCATGCTAAGAAGAATTCAGTAATTTATAAACACCCACAGGGCCAGCAGACTATTAACTTTTTGTGTTACGTAGTCGTTTCATTTTTTTCTTTTTAATATTTTTTGTCGCTTTGGCATAGGTTCTTTTGTATCTTTAGTAATAAAAACTCATTTTTATTAACTGTTTATTAGTGTTTCTTTTAATGGGCAACATCTCTGAAAAAAATCCGTAACTGTGTCCTCAAATGTAAAATAAACCATTTGGACCTTATAGAATTTCATCTACCCTGTATTAAGACTCTAAGTGTCAAATCTTGCGATGGCATACAGTAGATGACCTTTTTTTACTTGATGTGTATACGAAGACATCAAAATAAAAAATAAAAATCTTCTAAATAATTGAACTTGGCAACACTGTACAAGAAAATTAAAACTAGGGTACATCTTTAGATAACCATATTTCTAAAGTGTATATCTTTTTATTCAGCCTGTATTAAAAATTAAAGTTTCTAAATTGGTGATCTGGCACAGTAAATCTTGACGTATCCATAGCATATGAAAATATAAAAGCTGCATGTCCCGTCTCTTTTTGGCAGTCATATTAAATTTTGGTTTATATACATGCTCACCTAATTTTTATTGTTCCCGGTACAATACAACAAAATTTTGAACTCTGCCTAGGGTTTCAGAACGTAGAAGGACTGACCTATCAGGAAAAAAAAGTTTGTTAAAATCGGTTGAATAATAAAAAAATATATGAGTTTGAAATAATGTTAAAAATCAGTGATACATTATAAGTGTTGACTAGCGTATCTTCATTGGGTTTGAAAATATACTAGTAGTACAAAACTGCAGTCACGTCTAATGCAAAAATAAAATAAGTGACAGAACAAAGTAAAACTTATGTTTTTATTTATTTGTTAAAATCTACTATCAGAAAGCAACGGGCGACTATATTAAATCTCTGATCATTTTATTTTTCATATTTTCAAATGCTTCTCCTTGTTTAGGACTTCACTTGAATTTGTTAGTTTCTCTGGCCGTCTCGCGTAGTGGTCTGGCTATTGAGTAGAAATTACATAGACCTAGGAAGCTTTACACATCCTCTTCTTGGTCTGGGGAACTGTTTAATGCATTTACCTTTATCTTCATCAGGGAGTATTCCTTCTTCATTTAATTTGTAGCCCATGATTTTTACTTCTTTCTTTAGGTATTCGCATTTGCTCGGACGTAATCTTAAATTTGCCGGGCAAAGGCGAATCCCTTAGTATTTCTAAATGTTCTTCCAAATTTTTTGAGAATTAAACAACACGTCATAAGTCTGGTAAGTCGGTTGGCCGTGAAAGTTCCGAGTATCACGCTGCAACACGAAAAACTCAAAATTATGTGAAAAAAGTTTATAGATCCCTAGAGAGGTTACTTCAGAACTTCTTAAAGCTTCGTCCTGGAAAAAACCTTCCGTTTTCATGATTAAGGTTATGCTGCATAAAAAAGTGCGCATAAACTCACGTTTATGATAGAGTTAAAGAAAAAGGTGAAAAATTAAATGGACATTAAGGAACTTTATGTGCGACTTAACCCTCAAACTTATTATATTCTATATGGCCTCGGGTATCTACATTCATATATCCGGCTCTGGCGCAAAACAATAGACAAAAACAAATTGGAAATTTGTGTGTTCCTTGAATTGGTCAAGGCCTTTGACACTGTTGACCATAAAATTCTGGTTGAAGTGGTAGAAGGCTTGAGTATTGGAATTACTGGACTGAAATTACTTTTTCCTAGAAAATGCCTACTAACTTGGTTTAGTCTTAGTATCTCCCATAAGAAATTTCCCCTTTTTCGGATTCCTGAAACAAAGACGAATTAGAAAGCCCAAAAATCAATTAGAATTTTATTTAAGTATTAGCGAGAATTCCAGTACAAGTTTTATGACTTTCCACGTCGATTGCTAATTATAAAGTAATAATGAGAAAATATATCATCAGGAATAATCCGGTATTAAACAAATACAATCACGAAAATGATTAGAACAATATAATTCGTAATTTATATTATCAAGGAACGAATTATATCTATCCTATGTTAATCTTAGTCTTAAAGTTAGAAACTCGAAGCACTCGGAAGGAAAATGATAAAATAAAACCTTTATTTTTCCAAGCCGTAAACGATATAACTGCGGTGAAAACAAGTTATTTGGGAATACAGAATTGCTTGTTATCCCATTGAAATTTTATTCGATACTATGAAATTCTAAAAGCACTTTTCCATCAAATTATTCTACACGGTCAGGATTGTATAATAGCTCTCAATAACGATTCGAAATTCGGTTTATTTTTCATAAAGGATTCCGTAGACAAGACAAGAAGTGACTATTTAAGTATATGTTAATTTTTACCGCTATAGTATCTTGAAAGTTGAAACGGATAATGTTCGGTAATATTTCAAATTGTTAGTACACATATTTTTTACAGTACAAGAAGCAGACCACTTTATAACTATTTGAAAGCTCATTTCAATTAGCCAAAGTGTATTTTCTGCAAGTTACAAAAATGATTCTGGTTAATACGATATAAAATCGACAGTGTCTGCGATAAATTAAACGGGATTTATTCCCATTGTCATCCACCGCCTAAGGTAAAAATATGAATTGTAAATTGTTCGGGTACCAAATTTGTAGTAACTCCATCAAAAACTATTCTCTTCCTAACCCAAACCAAAATAGGTCGTAAAAATGCAACCAATCACCTTTCTTTTCCTGGTTATGAGCTTTTTCATCATTCCGACAGAACGCTGGTGTTTGCGCCTATGTTCGTAGTAATCCGTTCTGTACAAAACTTTCCGATGTTAAATCGAACATATCCGATAATGTGGCTCAAACTAGTCCTTAGAACTTCCACTAAATTAGACAACGAGCACTTCTCACAGGACTATCTTCCTGCTAAACGGATTTTTTAATGTCTGAATTCCTTTCCTATGAAATCATTATCCTTGGGGACTTTCAGAATAAAGAATGGTTAGGACCTACTAAATACGATCTAGTAGACCAGCAGAGGCCTTTGCAATCAGCCAATTTCTTACCAACTTCATTAGAGAACCTATCTACTTCCCGCGCATCTTCACACATAGCTAAAACCCTCACCCAGAACCTTATCAGTTATCTTATCCGTTCTTCTGGGTTCTTCTGACCACGGTCTAATTGTTTCCTGTCCCCATCGAACTGTTTGGCACTATAATTGTTCAATCGGCTATCGCTGAACACCAGCCCTCAACAGGATACATGACTAATTTCAAGTATACCAAGGTACACCGTGTTCCACATAAAAGTACCCACTATACTATCTGGAAATCTTTAATAGATACATAAAAAAGTTTGTTTAAATTTTAAGTTGTTTTAAAATATAATGTTTACATGAATACAGGGTGTTCGAATTTTGCTGGGATGACATCAACTATACAGTTTTAAATGGGTAATTTCTAGTTTATGAAGCAAGCATATACGAAATACAAAATTGTGTCTACATCTTTACAGGGTGGACATACTACGAAATCAATTTTGCATCTTTTTAAAGTAAAAAAAGTCGATTTTTTAATAGAACACCCACTATGTTTTTTATTTATGCAAATATATATATATATATATATATATATATATATATATATATATATATATATATATATATATATATATATATATATATATATATATATATATATATATATATATATATATATATATATATATATATATATATATATATATATATATATATATATATATATATATATATATATATATATATATATATATATATATATATATATATATATATATATATATATATATATATATATATATATATATATATATATATATATATATATATATATATATATATATATATATATATATATATATATATATATATATATAATATATATATATATATATATATATATATATATATATATATATAAATGTAAATTTGAAACTTGACTATATGACTACTTACGGCTAGTGCTAAGACCCGTAATAATTATTTTAAGCTGTCAAACTGAAAGTATTTGCTTTTCCCAAAGTTTTAACGTGTGTAGTATTGAATAAGGTATGTATTAAGCTTTTTATTTACTCGCAAATGTTACTGCTCGTGTTTTAGATGTTTTTTGTTAGGTGTCCATGATAGGAGTTTACATTTCAAAAGAGTTCCCTAAATGGACACAGTGTCCATTTAAGGAAAACATGTTTTTCGGTTATTTTTATTTGTTCTTAAACAAGCATGAAAAGTTAAGTCGATTAATATAAATTACATGGCTTTATAATGAAGAATTCCAGTGTTGGACATGGTGTCCATTTAGGGATATTTGGGAATGTCCATTATTGGATCATGAACTTAGGTATTTTTTTCCAGAAATTCACACAATGGATAAAAGAAAATTTAGAAAATATACAAGTGAAAATATGGCAGCAGCCTTAGCCGCAGCAAAGACAGGTCTTCCCGTTGCAACCGCTAGTAAAAGATTTGGGGTTCCACGAATCACTTTGCGAAATAAACTAAAAGGCATCAGTCCTGAAATTTGCAATATGGGGCCTCCAACGATTTTATCCACTGAGGAGGAACTACGTATTGTAACATGGCTTGTTGATATTGCAAAAGCTGGTTTTCCCGTGACGAAACAATGTTTAATTGATACTGTAGCAAAACTTATAAAAGATTTAGACCGTAGGACCCCGTTTTGTGATGGTATTCCGGGAAAAAAATGGTTTAACGCATTTTTAAAAAAGCATTTAAATATTTCCCTTAAAACATCTGAAAAACTTACAGGTTACCGTGGAAAGCTTACTGAAGGCGATATACGTAACTGGTTCAAAGAAGTCTCCATTTATTTAAAGGAAAATAATTATGATCACATTTTGGAAAATGGCAATCGTATTTTTAATGCTGACGAGACAGCCATTTCCTTATGCCCTAAAACAGGCAAAGTTTTGGCACCAAAAGGGGTAAAAAATATATACGATGTGTCAAAAACCTCGGAAAAAGAAAACCTTACAGTACTGCTTACAGTTGCTGCGTCCGGAAACATGGCGCCTCCTATGGTCGTGTATTCGTACAAGAGAATACCTTCAGATATTGCCCAAAATTTTCCAAAAGGTTGGGGTTTAGGAAAGTCGGTATCAGGATGGATGACAGGGGAGCTCTTTTTTGAATATATGGCAAATATTTTTGAGCCCTGGCTAACACAAAATAACATCGAACGCCCTGTAATTTTCTTTGTCGATGGACATAAGTCCCATTTAACTCTGCACCTTAGCATGTTTTTGCGTGAAAAAGAAATCATTTTAGTGGCATTTTATCCAAATGCCACTCATGTTATGCAGCCACTTGATGTGGCAGTTTTTTACCCGCTAAAAAGTAAATGGAAAACCTACGTAAGAAAATGGCTTATAGAAAACGAAAACAAGCAATTCTTGAGGCGACATGTTGCCAGATTACTTGAAACTATTTTAAAAGATGCCATTTCCCCAGGTATAATTAAAAATGGGTTCCGCGTTTGTGGACTTTTTCCTTTTAATGCCAATAACGTGGATTATTCAAAAATGATATACAGACAAGCAGATGCCATAGATAATCAAAATAATGCACAAGATGAAGAAAATACGCATGATGACGAAAATACGCATGATGAAATTGAGAACTGCATACATATTTTAGAATCTAACATACCAAAAAATACACTTGATATTATGAAAGAACACCTTTTGGAAGAGGAATGGAGGGGACCCGAATCAGGCAAAGACCTGTATTACACCTGGAGAAAAATACAAAAATTAAGTAGTATTAACACCATCTCAAGGGAAAATGTTAGTATTCTAGTTGACGAAAATGCAAATTTGAACTTTTCATTAGAAATCGATGACAATGAAATGCAACTTGCAGAACATATTCCAGTTCTGCAAGAAGATACGAATCACTCTGTAGACACTTTGCAGGAATTCTCGAAAGAAGTTGAAGAAGACTTAAATTTTACATCTCAACAACAGCAACAAAATAAAAAACAAACAACGCCAGAAAAAGAGCAATTTTCCATTACAGAATTTGAAAAGATAATTCAGCAAACTCCAGATAATGCAAAACCTTCCACATCAAAATCGAATGATACTTTTATAGATAATCCGTATTTTGAGCTACCGTTTCAAAAAACTATTCACGAAACACAACACACTGGCACAGATCATACCAATGCCAATGGCTCAGATCACGACGGCGCTAATGCAACTTGCGTTACTACGGATTCTCCATTTAAAAAATATCTTTTTTGGCCAAAAGAAGAAGAAAAATCTCTGAAAAAAGTAAGGGAAAAACCACGTTCGGTGATAACATCTGATTTTTGGTTACATAAACAACAAAAGAAAGAAGCACTCAAACTAGAAAAAGAAAAATTAAAAGAAAGTCGAAAAAGGGCAAGAGAAGAAAAACAAAAAGAAAAAAAATTGCAAGTTAAAAAACCAAAAGTCTTTAGAAAGAAAAATCAAACAAAAGGTAAAAATTCTGCAGTTTCAATGGCGGAGTGGAAGTGTTACAAGTGTCAAACACAATGGAAGGACCAGCATGTATTAGAAAAAAATGCAAAATGGCTTTCATGTTTTAGATGTCCAAATAAAGTCCACAAAATTTGTGTTAATCTTAAGTATCTCAATAGTCTTGGAAACAGTTATTCAGATTCGGAAGAGGACACACAGTTTGTATGCGAGAAATGTGGCATTACCATCGATACTAGTGATGAACATGATGATTGGAGTAGTGGGGAGGAAGAAGAATTTTAAAGACTATAAAATTAATTTAATTTGTACTAGACTTGTTTTGAATTTTAGTGTGTTTCGTAGGACTCATTTTTTTATTATCCCATCTAAGTACCTGTTTTTAATGCTTTGAATTTTATCCTTTAGAAATTATTGTTTTATTTTGTACCTATGTATTTAGTTAGTAAGGATCATTTGTGTGTTAGCTTTCCTATATGTTTCAATGCTTTAAATCTTATGCAACAAAAATTATTATTTGTTTTTGTATGTACATATTTGTTTAAATACACTCTTTTTTAATCTTTTATAGGTGCTTAATTTCTCTTCTGTGCCATAAAAATTTTAGCCATTTAAAGAAATATAAATAAAACAAATAAATGTCCATTAGTGGATCAGCAGGTGTCCAAATTAGGATTGGTGAAAAAAATGCATGTCCATTACTGGGGCAAAAATATCTACCACAACTAAATTAATTATGCATACTTAACTTAATTTAAGCTAAGCGACTTCTAAACCATGATGAAGAATAATATCTAAGCTTTATTTTGTTATACATGAGTTTGTGATTTAAACAAAAAATAGGCATTTTCGACCATTTATATGAAAATAATTTCTTAAAGTGTCCATAACTGGTGCCACTACCCTATATATATATATATATATATATATATATATATATATATATATATATATATATATATATATATATATATATATATATATCTTGTTATGACGTTGATGTACGTGGAATGAAAACATACTATCATTTAATTCTCCCAACGAAAGCCAGGAGTCACAATGTAATTCAATGCCGGTCGTGGTATTAGCCAGCGGAGTAGTTGTTTTTGTGATTCCATTTTGTGCCTTTGCCCTACACGGGGCTCGCTAGTCTATGGCGGCCTGATGAGCTCTAATAAGAGCGAAATCGCGATCGTCGTTTGACTAAAATGGATCATTGTGTCTGCTGTGATGCAGAACATGTTCCAAACAAGGATCATTTTCTTGTTATGACGTTGGTGTACGTGGAATGAAAACATACTACCATATATATATATATATATATATATATATATATATATATATATATATATATATATATATATATATATATACGTATAAAAGTCGATTTTTTAATAGACCACCCACTATGTTTTTTATTTATGCAAATATATATATATATATATATATATATATATATATATATATATATATATATATATATATATATATATATATATATATATATATATATATATATATATATATATATATATATACATATATATATATATATATATATATATATATATATATATATATATATATATATATATATATAAGTTGGGTATTTTCGAACGTACAGAAATTAAAAAGAGGTTTTATTTCGGGTCTGGCGGTCCGTGGGATAAGGTTTGTGTAGCTAATATGTTTTGTTCTCCTTTTTTGCAGTTCAACTGCTGGGACATGAATATTATCATTAAAAACGCCACATTATTTGAGCTGTTGTAACGTAGAAATGTTAAAATTTTAAAAGTATTGACTCTACCATCTTGAAAGTAATTTTTAAGTATGTATTGACTATGTATATCTAGACAAAATTTTATTCTTTTGATTGTCATTTTAATGTTATAATTCTAATTGGACCTATTCTTTATAATTTTTGTAGTTGCTCCTTCCCTTGAGCACTTAAGATAAAAAGAGTTTCTTCTTTTTTTTTCCCACGGACCGCTAGACCCGAAATAAAACCTCTTTACATATATATATATATATATATATATATATATATATATATATATATATATATATACATACATAAATACATAATAAAACCTCTTTACATATATATATATATATATATATATATATATATATATACACATATATTTATATATATATATATTTTTTTTTGCTTCGCCAAAATCGCATTTGGCATTTTCGAAGCTGTTTCGCGTCCGATTGAAGACTGAAAGTCCTTTCGGCCGAAGGTTATATCTAAGCGGCCGTGCGTTATTGTTTATATTTTCGGGACGTTGTTGTTGGACTAACGCTTGATTTTCTGTGGTTTTTGGTTTATTTATTTATTTATTTACACTACCCCACAGGACAAAAGCCACTATTATTGGGCAGGATACACAGCAGATATTAACTTATACAAAAGAAATATATATATATATATATATATATATATATATATATGTGTGTATATATATATATATATATATATATATATATATATATATATACTAAAATCAATAAAAATGCGCTTTCACACACCTTTATCAAAAGTTCTTGGCCGGAAAAGGTATATGTAGAATAGCAGAAATATATAATTTCTGCAGGTGCAAAACGGCTTACAAGAAGAATTGCTTTCGATTATGTCACAGGCTACCCTCCTACGATCATGATTTCTGGCATCAGGCACTCTTGTACCCAGGGAGATCTGAAATAACAGATTGCTCGATATGACAAAATCGAAAACGAAACGTCTATCATATTAGAACAGTACTACATGCTAAGTATAACACTTAGCGCCACCTATTGGGGCTCCGGTGGTTTCCGGCTGCAAACCCATAGGAATTTGGCAAAGTATGCACTAGCACCATCATGCGTGATTATTGATTTTAGTATCTACTCTATTGTGTTTTTAAGAATCCTGTCAATACGATCTGTGGTACATTTACATATAGTAGGACTACTTGTTATCTTCCGGGTTCATAATTTTTGCTGTTTGTTCGGGAACCCTGTTTATTAATGGCTATATCTATGACATGCTTTGTGTAACCGTTTTTCTTTAAAGCACTAAATATTATATTAAGTTTATCATGTCTCGTTTGTGTTTTAGTTAATCGCACGGATCTAGATATGAGGGTATTGGCCACGGCTTAAATTTATGCTGGTTGGTGGTATGATCCAGCATTCAAATATCTGTCAGTATGTGGTGGTTTTCGATAAACGGTGTATTCAATGTGCCCATTGGCCCTTTTTGTAAGCAGAACATCTAAAAATCGGAGTTTGCTGTATTGTAAATTGTATTTTAGGATGTATTGAATTTACGTGAGTTCAAAAGTTCTCAAGTTCTGCATTACCGTGTTGCCATATGTATATAATATGTCATCCACGTAACGGAGCCAAATTTTGGGCTTCAGATTTGCCTTCTCAAGAGTTTCTTTCTCGAAGTATATCATAAATAGATTGGCCACCACTGGTGATAGTAGTTAAATGAGAAATAAGTATTTTTAAGAAAATGCTCTGATAGTTGTATTATATGGGCCGAAAAATCCTCTTTCATAGCAATCTTCTCCAGTGCTTCGTCGATGCGAATGCTAGGATACAACGATTTAACATCTAGGCGTGCTATGATGTCGTCTTTTCCAAGAATGACGTCTCGTATAATTCGGGTAAAGTGCTCTGAATTTTTTACATATGAGTCAGCTTTTTCCACGGTCGGTTGCATAATATTCGCAAGGTATTTTTCTAGTTTCTGTAAAGGCGAATAACAACACTAATAATAGGTCTGATGAACACCCCTGGTTTTTGTGTATTTTTGGTACACCCTAGAGTTTAGGGCATATGCTGGACTTTTCTCGTGGTATGATTTTTTGTTGTATTTCTATGTCTATTGGTGAACTTCTTATCTTATTTTTTGTTGTTTTTTCTAGGTACGTCATCGGGTCTCTTGAAACAGGCTTATAAGAATTCTCTTGCAGGATGTCCTGAATTTTTTGCATGTAGTCTTGGGTATTCATAATTTGTTGCATTTCCCTTGCCTGCTGGAAGAATTGTGATGTCTTTATTTCTGCGAAGGTTTGTTAGGGTCCTCTGTTCAGAAGCATTTAGATTTGGTTCAGGTGGCTTGCTTGATCTTAGAATTCTTGCCACTTCCTGTCAAATTTCCTCTGCTTTCGTTTCGTCAGAGGGGTCAAGAGCAACCTCAACGTCAGCTATTATTTCTTTTTTAGGGATTTCCTTAGAGGTTACTGCAAAATTAAACCCTTACTTAGTACAAATTTTTCATTTTCAGAGAGATTGTAGCACGATATCTTGTGAATGTGATTGTTGTGATTCTTTAGTAGATTGTCATATTTCTTCGAAAGTGTATCAGTCTTAATGCTTTTGTATGATTCTGTCCGCCAAAAAGACAAAGTTTCTATACGGTTCCACAGTAAAGGATGAATGCAGTTGCTTAATTCAAGGTCTAATTTTAAAAGCTCATTCTCTACCTCGGCTAGTTGTTTTCTAGTTCAATGGATTTATTCTCTTACTAAAGCTTTACTAGCATTTTGGAGGATGTTTTTAGTTATCGTTTTAGTATGGTAGAACCACCGTGTAAAAGTGGGAAATAAATCGCTATCACGACACTTAATTATGAAGGTCAAATCACATAAAAGATTAGTTTTCTTGCCTCTGATTTCCTCGTACATCCTGATTGCCTTCAAAGTCTCCTCCCCGTAGAGGTGTATAGTGTTGATTCGTAGTTCTGCACGGTTGGAAATTTAAACTTCGGAATAATACTGGATAATATACAGGGTCAAACGGAAACTTGTGTTTTTTTCACCAATTTTTGAGACGCTCTATAGAAGACCTGGCTTAAATATCACTATCGTCTATGAGTCATTTTGTTGCCTGTTACTTTAGCAACATTTTGTTTTGTGAATGACCTTAGTATCTTTCTTTTTAGAAAATATAGAGCAGTGTAAGTAAAGTGATGTTTTACTGTAATTTCCCTTACACTCAATAAGAATGGAATTTTAAAAGCATAGAGTGCTTTGAAATTTAAAATGTGTTTGAAATGTCAAGCCTTGAAAAGACTTTCTATCAGTTTGGAAGCGTTGTTTTCATTAGTAATGGCACGACAAATTAGTCCAGAGCAAGTTGCTCAGATTGTAGCATTAGTAAATGATGGAAGGAGCGTTGCGCACGCCTCACGAATAGTGGGTGGTCCAGAAACCACGGCTCGAAGGGCAAGGAACATGTTTTCAGAAACTGGTCAATTTGTGGGAAGAATAGGATCGGGTAGTCCCAGAGTTACATCAAACTTAGACGACAGGTTTGTTACCCTGCAAACCTTTAGAAGGCCTTTTCAGAATGCCGTGATTGTAAAGGGACATTTACTTGAGGTTCGTAATAAAAATGTATGTGATGAGACAGTGCGTCGTCGGCTTAAAGAGAGAGGATTAAAGTCAAGAGTACCAGCAAATGGTCAAAGATTGCTACCAGAACATCGTTTATCTCGACTTAATTTTGCACGTGAAAAAAATCAGTGGAACGTACGACAGTGGTCCCAAGTATTATTTTTCGACGAGTCACGGTTTTGCTTACATTCTTCCAAAGGACGTCAACGAGTTTGGAGGCAGGAAGGCCAATGGTACGCTAAGGGTACGTTTGTAGAAAAGCAACCTTTTGGAGGTGGTTCTGTGATGGTATGGGCTGGGATTTCCCACGCAGCGCTCACAGAACTTTGCATAATACCAAGAAGTTCGCTCAATGGCGAGCGTTATATTGATGTACTGGCTGAACACGTCGTACCGTTTGCTCATTTCATAGGACAGGAGTTCCTTTTTATGCATGATAATGCCCGACCTCACACTGCTCGTATTGTGAGGCAATATTTGGACGAAGTGGGTATACATCTTTTCCCATGGCCAGCTAGGAGCCCGGATTTAAATCCGATTGAGCATGTTTGGGATCAGCTTGTTCGTAGTCGTCCACATGCACCCGCCAATTTAGAGAAACTTGGAAAAGCACTGGTTCAAGATGGGATCACATCTCCCAAAATTCAATTGCACGACTGATTGAAAGCATGCCAAGGCGTTTACAAAGTGTAATAAGGGCCAGAGGGGGAAACACTCGTTATTAATTTAAGTTCTTGTTTATAAAACGTTATTAATTTAAGTTCTTGTTTATAAAAATTAAATTAAAAGTTTGATTATTGCTTAAAATAAATGTTATCTATAGATACGCAGTCTTTTTATGTTTTTATTTAGTAAAAACAGCATTTTACATATAGGGCTGCACTTTTTCTAAAAAAAAAAGATAAAACGATCATTTAAAAAACAAAATGATTCTAAAGAAACAGGCAACAAAATGACTCATAGACGATAGTGATATTTAAGCCAGGTCTTTCTATAGAGCGTCTCAAAAATTGGTGAAAAAACACAAGTTTGCGTTTGACCCTGTATATTATCCAGTATTATTCCGACGTTTAAATTTATATCACAAAATCATTGTGAATTAACAGAATCTAAGAATCCATTCAAAAATTATAAAGGGTTGAAATTGATACAAATTTTAGGCTCTTTTTTGTGGGCTCAGTTTATATATATATATATATATATATATATATATATATATATATATATATATATATATATATATATATATATATATATATATATATATATATATATATATATATATATATATATATATATATATATATTCTATACCTAAATGCTTTTGAGTTATGTTTTTTCCAGGTAAAATCCATATTTTTTTAAGTTGTCCATAAGAGTTTTCTAGTTATCAATCAAAGGAATAATGTCATCTTGGCCAAACTCCATCAAAATTTTATCTAGAGTGGGCATTTCTTTTTTAAAATAAAAAGAGTTTTGATGTCTCCATCAAGGACTTTTGTTGGTCTTCCTGAAATTTTCTTAGGAGGTTCCACTTGACCTGCTACCTTTCTCTCCAGCAATAATTTGAAAACGGTGAACTTTCCAATTCCAATCATTCTGGAACATCGTTCAACAATTTCTTGTCTAGTAAAGCTAAGGTAATCGTGTTTTATCCGATCGTGTACATTTAAAATAATATTTTTTTGTCTCACTGAGAGTGGAGAATTATCAGAACATCTTTTCGTTGGAGTGAATGTCGCCATTTTATTAATATTTTTATAACACTGTTAACATTTTGGCGTAATAGCAGATACTAACATGTTTAAAACACAATTAAGAAGTATTTATAATCTGTGTTTTAGTTTATTATGTATGCATTGAACAATAAATGTAATCTATAGAGTAATAAAACCTCATTAGGTATGCAAACGGACACGGCAAAAGGACAGCGATTTAAAAGGATCTTTATTATTATTTCTATAAAGTTTACCTACGCCTATGGACGACTCCGAAATTCAGCCAAACTGGAAATCCCCATTTAATTACTCTATACATTTCTGATACAGACTATAACTAACCAAAACAATTTTGTCCTACTTAACTCTATTTTAGTATGCGGGTAAGGAAAAATGTCCTGAGGGTGAGCCACTATCTTGTGGCACCGGGTATATGTAAAGAGAGATCAAATGTCATCAATCCAATACGTCACATAAATTAACCAAAACTAAAATTTCCTGAATCGGATATGTAATAACTATTCATTAGTAATTATTATTAAACGATAATTATATCCTTGACACAACTGTTGGCCTACTTTTAGGAATATATGATTACATGCATTCATTCACCTCTCGTTTAATATTAAAGATAAACAGATAATTTATAATGTTCAAAATCGTTCTACCGTTATTACGTTAATGAATAACAAAAGCCCAAAAAGACATGATTAGGGTTAATCGAAATCTAGAATTTTCTATGTGGCAGCATTAATAAAACTAGGCTTAAGTCCAGGTTACTAGTGCGCAAATAAGTCAAGGTTAAGCATTTACAAGTAATATTTATACGATATTTTGCAGTGCCTCAGGAACTTGGATGCTCGTAAAGGTGCGGACCCTGACGGGTTTCCAGCTATTTTCTTAAAATAATTTTCCAATTCCCGTTCAGTTCCTCTGCATACTTTGTATAATAAGTGTCTATCCATGGGAACTTTTCCGGATGTGTGGAAAGTGTTACAAACCATTCCAGTCTTTAAGTTAGGCAAAAAAAAGGATATCACAAATTATACATACATTTTACTTTTGAATTTATATAATAACAAAGTTTTCAAATCTATACTTACTAATAAAGTACTCTTTTGGAGTCTAATAAATACAAGAGTTCTAACCACACTACACCACAACTTGTTACGTTCTGAACCCGTTCTAACAAGTTAGCATCATCAGCAATGCTATAAACTGTGGTGGTGGTCACACTTGATTTAGACCACTTTTAACATTTTTAATTAACTATTATTACATACATTTTGAATTAACTTTTATTTATTCCTATTTGGTGATTGTTTTCCAAAGCATGTTAGGCAACGCTTCACTTTTCTGTTCTTCCGTATCTTAAATGTGCCATGTGTTCTTTAAAACGAATGCTTATGGAGCGTTTAGTTTGCCCAACATGTCAACATTCCAGTCATTACAGCTAATTTCATAGATGCCACTCCTCTCCTTCAAGTCGACTTTGTCTTTAGGGTTTCCAAGGAGATTTTTAAAATTGTTCTCCATTTTGTAGGCTACTCTAAAACCTACGTTTTCAAATACTTTTTCTAGACTTCTAGTATATTTGGGATCATATGGGATTACTATGAACTTATTGGGAGCCTCAGGTGCTTGAAGAGAAGTGGCATCTTTTAACATTTTTTTATGCTTATGTCTATTTACTAATTTATGTACAAAATTATCGTTATATCCATTACTTTTAGCTATATATTTTTTTAATCCGATTCATTTCATTGTTAAAACATTCTTTATTCAACACACAAAAACAAATGTCTTCGGAAGTCGAAAACATTTAAGAAAACCTTTCTTCCCAGTCCTTTGATAATAGAGAAATCGCCCTTTTTGAATAAAGGTTTGAATTTTGTAGAGCTTCCGGTAAAAAATAGTTCACCAACTATCATAGCCAAATAGCCAATATCGAAAGTTCCATTCAATACGTGCCGCAGTCAACTAAGGGATTCATTAGAGAGGCTTGCAGAAATCAAAACTTAAAAAACGTCGTTAACAAGTCAAAATATGTTTCTCGTAAAAATACTGAAGTTATCCAGGGACTGAAGAAAAAATAATGTTTTTATTTAAAAGCTGACAAAGGAAATAAGGTTGTTATACTAGACAAAACAGATTATTTTGAAAGAGTAGACAATTTGATTCAAACTGATCCTTACGATTTAATTGAGAAAAACCCGTTATCAAAAATGATAACAGAAGTAAAAAGTATCTTAAAACAACGTAAAAACCTTGTGTCCGATAAACTAAAATTCAAACTAACACATAGTAACCTAGAGTTATCTAAACTGTAATGCCTTTCCAAAATCCATATACCTGGAAAGTCCATGAGACCTATTACTTCAGCTGTTGAATCACCATCGTACAATATTTCAAAATGGTTAGTAGAAGAATTCAGCAAATTAAATAAATATAAATAAATATAAATAAATATATAAATAAAATTAAGAATGTTCAATTAAAAGAAGGTGAAATTTTAATATCTTTTGATGTAAGCTCATTGTTCCCTAGTGTACCCATACCACTAGCTTTAAAGTATCCAAAGGAACTACTTGAATTTGAATATTTGCTTCCCACAAAATTATGTATGAATCTAAATTTTTTTCAGTTCAACAATAAACATTATCAACAACTTGAGGGAACTGAGATGGGAAATTGCTTATCTCCATTCCTTGCAAATCTGTTTATGGGTAGATTAGAAACCCAATTCAAAAAAGAACTCAAGTATGTGTGGTATAGATACGTAGACGACATATTTGCTATTTTTGATACTAAAACAGAAAATTTGGACACTTTCATAGAAAGATTAAACAATAAATATCCTTCCATTAATTTTTACCTACGAAAAGCGGAACAATGGGGAATTACCTTTTCTCGACACGTTGGTTATTAGAAATAACGATAAATTAGAATTTGATATTTATAGGAAATTTACTAATACTGATAGGTATATAACATCCGACTCATTTCATTGCCGTCAACAGAAAATGGCAGCATTTCATTTCTCAACTCACAGGTTAGTCAATTTTCCATTAAATAAAGAACGTTTCAACAATGAAATGAATCGGGTTAAAAATATAGCTAAAACTAATGGATATGATAATTTTGTATATAAATTAGACATAAACATAAGAAAATGTTAAAAGATGCCACTAATCTTCAAGCACCTGAGGCTCCCAACAAGTTCATAGTAATCCCATATGATCCCAGATATACGAGAGGCCTAGAAAAAGTATTTAAAAATGTAGGTTTTTAGAGTAGCCTACAAAACGGGGAACAGTTAATTAAAAATGTATCTAATAATAGATTATTGGATGCATTTGAGACTATAGAAATAGTTAAATGTGGTAAGAAAACACTAAATAAAGACTATTCTCTATAGCCCCCTGCATTGCTTATTTGGCAACGGTGAAGTCGGGGGCAACCAAGTGTGACCACATTTGCCTATAAATAGTCTCGGTTAGGATAAGCTACTTTAGTTTATTTCATCTGCTGATGATGCTAACTTGGTTAGCGAAACGCGCGTCTAGAACGTAACAAGTTGTGATGTAATGTGGTTAGAACTCTTGTATTTTGATCACTCTTTTGGAGTAAAGATACAATATATTTCTTGTACTTTCTGGACTAAAGTATATCCTTTAGTCTTGCCTAATAGGGATTAAAGAGGTTCATTTAGTTCCAAGGGACTAAAATATATTTTAGCAACACAATTAAAAAAAAAATTAAATTGAATACATTTATTTATTTATATTTAGATGAATATTTACATTCGTACAATTTACAATATTAAATAATCGATTTGTTTCGTCGACAGTGTGTTCAATAACGCTACTTGTAGAAGTACATGCGACAGTTCTAGATACTTCGTTCGAACCTTACCTGGACGGGTTTCTTGAAGCTCCAATTTGGAATGTATTCAAATCACCATGTCCAAAAATGTTTGCGGCTATAGTTTTTCTTATTATTTATGGAGTTTTCGTCGTATCCCTCGGCGACGGCTGCCGATTTCCATTCTCCATGCCTTTTTAAAACATCCACAGATGCACTAGTGTTAGCTAATAAAGAGGCAGATGATCGTCAGAAACAATGTCCAGTATATCGTGACGGATTTGGTAGATTTGAGAATGCTGCTACTTTCTGGGGTAGTTTTCCAAATATCTTTTTTAACAAATGGTTGCATAGTACATGATTGTTTTGATAACGAAAGAAAACTCTCAAATGAAGTGTCTCAGCTTTTCTTAAAGCCATATACTTGCGGCAGATTTCAGTAAAGTTGACAGTATTGCTACTTGAATTTTTAACAATAAAATTTCTATCAGTTTTGTGTTTGGTATTTTTAATATTAATCATAATTGAGTGATCCAAATCAGTTACATCTTCCACCGTCAACTCAACTAACTCCATACTTCTATAGGCACCTACTACACCAAAAATAAGGGCTACCTTCATCATTAAAAACTGGTTGTCTGGGGCATCCCGTTAAAAATTCATCTTGGCCTTTTTTGACTTATATTCTTCGTTTCTTCTTTTCAGCAGGCCAATTAGCTTGTGAAATTTGCTAATGTCGATATTTTTAACGTTGAGCATCATGATATAATAAACGGAAGGTATGATATCTAAATGGTCTCAATTGCGTCCGGTCCGCGCAGCGACGTCATTACGTGCAACTAAAAATGTTTTTCTAATGAAACATTGACATATAACTCACTAAAATAAAAAAAATTATGACATGGTAGTTATATATTTATTTAATAAAAATACAAAAAACCCGCTAAAGAAATAGTTAAAGTTGTATAAAATCCGACATTATTTAATTTTATACTGTTATTTTGTTATACATGTTTATATTGAGTTCAATTTAGAACTAAAAAATACTATAATATCTGTGTTTTTTGATAAGTGCAGGGACGTAAGAAAGTCTCATTTGAGCGGAGGAGGTCTAATTAAAAAAATGCGTGTATGAGAGAGAATAAAACAACACACACTAAACAAGTTTACCCTTTATGTGCACAAGCTGCCGTTTGTTCCTATATTATATGTAATTATATATATAAACAAATATAATATGGCCTAATCTAGTTGAAAAACTCTTTTTTTTATTAAAAATGTCGATTATTTAGTCCAAATTTACATTGTTATCTTTTTTGATATAGATTAATGACATATTAGTGAACTGGTCTGGGCCCATTTCATTCTCAACTAATTTAAAATCTTTCTCATAACGGATAAAGATCTTTAGCTTAACTGGAGATACCGGTAATAATATCAGTAGAAATATCACAAGTCCATAAAAATTTCTGAAAATTTGTAAAAGCTTTGTTGGCAACCAATTTTTTAATAAAAGCATGAGTGCTTATCAACTGAAAAAAACGAACGAGCGCCCGTAGGGCGAGGTATTTTTTCTGGTGATATGCACGAATGCTTTTATTCATTAAATTTTGTTGCACGAGTGATATTTTGATAAAGAATATCGCAAGTGGAACTTACATTTTAAGTTAATTTGGATTATTTTAATTACGCGATAAAATAACACAACTAAAAAATAATTTGACAGCTAAATTATAGCGGCAATTTACAAAAAAAAATCCTCAGAAATCCGCAAACACTTTTAAACATCAACTGAAAATGCACTGAAATCATATGGCCAACGGTCAATGACAGCCGGCGTTAATCACGCGATGACGTAGCAGAGCCAGGCGGGAATCTGCGATATCTTCGGTTTTTATATCATGGTTGAGCATGTTACAAATGTCTGATATTAGGCTTCATATGTTTTCCTTGACTAGGATGACAAAATATCTTCTAGCGCCTCTTCAGCTGCGTTTTTTAAATCAAAAGTTTCTATTTTGATTTATAATCACGAAATCAATGACATTGACAACTTGTTTATTTATGTTGTAACTAAATGAGTTACAAATTAGTCCCTAGTTATATAACTACTATTACACACCTACCACGTGAAATCTTAAAGGCTTTAAGGCTTCCATCCTACTCTTCCATCTAGTGTCGCTCAATGGTTTTAAAGTTAATCCTTGTATATGTTTCAAAAGTATTGTCCATCGAAAAGTAGATGCCGAAAAAAATCAATATATATTTTTTGGACCATTCCATTTTTTGGAATTTAAAAAAAAATTGTAATTTTAATATTAGTACTATAGGAAGGACGGCTGTCTAAGTAGATTTTTTTTGGCTTAAAGAGTGCCGTGTTTTGTCCTTAATATACTCTAAAAGTATGAATTAGTTTCGAAAAGGTAGGAGGGTGGCTGTCCGAGTAGATTTTTTAAATATTTTATTAAGCCGCCGTTTTGTTTTGCTATCTTGGATGCATACCAAAATGTTACTAGTTCATTCCTATGTAACCCTTCATTTTTGTGCAAAATTTAAGGTAAATTGGATAATTAGTTTTTAATAATAATTTTTTTAACGTTTCACTAGGTCGCCATTTTGTTGCTCCATATTGGATTTTTACCAAAATGTTACCAGGTTATCCCCATGTGACCCTTAATTTTTGAATAAAATTTGAGGTGAATCGGGAAAGCAGTTTTTTAGCTGTGCCGTGAACAGACAGATAGGCCGACGGAAGTGAGAAAACATGTTTTTGGGGATCTAGGGACTCTGAAACGTAAAGATCTGGAAAAATCTCGGAGGGTGACTTTTTCACGATTACAATACTTCCCTTTTACAAGGGAAGGAAGGAAAGAACGATAATGTGGAAACTTGGTATTATACTAGATGGAACTACAGAGGTAATTAGTTCTCTAGATCCCAGTGGCAACAGTACAGGCCACTACTCCAAAGTCCTTTTGAAACAGACTATATTTTGTAATACGCTGGTTGAGAGGTCCCAGGAAGGACAAACAAGGAGCTTGATGGGAACTAAGTGCTATAAGTTTAACGAGCCACCATCTACAATTCAACTAATACAGAATAGCATAAGCCAAATATGCCAAAGTCATTTTCAATATTCGAACTAAACTGCTGGAACTTCGAAGTACACCAAGGAAATTTTTACTGCAATTAATTATACTGTGTATAATCTTCTTATTTTTACTGTTAAAATATTAAATACATTTCCCAAATATTTATTTGATCAATATGCAGTTTTTAGTAGAAAATGTACATACGCTTAATTTAAGAGCCTTGTAAAACTTACCATGCCACACCACTGGACAGCCATGTTATATAGGGGGTTATATAATGCCGTCATTTTTTTAAAACTCTCTGAGCAGTAACATTGTTACTTGATTCATGGGTATACTTTTAGCTTTTTAAAAAATACCTTTTTTCAGAGATATGTTCGAAAAAACAATTTTATTTTAAATTTTTTTTTTTGTTTCTGACATATATTTTTTCGATAAAATTTTTTAATCTAAAATAGTGATATTTTTATCAAATTATGAAAAGGTTGGCACTTTTAAATTTTCCAATGTATATATATATATATATATATATATATATATATATATATATATATATATATATATATATATATATATATATATATATATATATATAATATATATATATATATATATATATATATATATATATATATATATATATATATATATATATATATATATATATATATATATATATATATATATATATATATATATATATATATATATATATATATATATATATATATATATATATATATATATATATATATATATATATATATATATATATATATATATATATATATATATATATATATATATATATATATATATATATATATATATATATATATAAATATATATACATATATATTATATATATATATATATATATATATATATATATATATATATATATATATATATATATATATATATATATATATATATATATATATATATATATATATATATATATATATATATATATATATATATATATATATATATATATATATATATATATATATATATATATATATATATATATATATATATATATATATATATATATATATATATATATATATATATATATATATATATATATATATATATATATATATATATATATATATATATATATATATATATATATATATATATATATATATATATATATATATATATATATATATATATATATACAGGGTTCACCAAAAACTAGGAGGTGGACGTTAAATAGTGACTTGTTGGATTTGGTTTTTTTCTATAAATCTTGAATTCGATGTTGCTTCTAGTGCTAGTTTTAGTAATAATGGACATTTTTACCGAAACTGTTTTTTTTTTTCATTTAAAATTTTCTCTAGTTCCTTCAGATATTGCCCTTGTTTAAAACATATTTTTTTAATCAAAAATCGCCTTTTATCTACTGCTACCTTGCGGAGCAGACATTCAACATTGTTAAAGTTTAGAATCGGAGTTTTTGGTGCATCCTGTATAAAATATTCATGGTAGAACACTTCAGGGTGCCAACCCTGTTCATAATCTGATAGTCCATACTGAATGTGATTGCCATAAGTGGGCTTTGTTCCGCATACCAATCTATTTTTCTAAAAAACCCTGTACAGGGTGTCCGGATTTGGTTGCAAAAGCAGGGTATCTCGCTTATTTTTAAAGATAGAACCTTGCGGTTTTCACGAACCTGAGCTAATTTTTTGTGAAACTCATGAAACCAGAAAAAAAATTTTCATAGCCTTCTTCGTTTATGAGATACAGGGCGAAATAGAAAATTTTGCATTTTGGGACCCCCTCGTATCTCGGTTATCCTTTAACTTAACGCAAAGGGGAAAATTGCTGCTTATGCAGTTTTTTACGCTGGATCCAGTGGCGTAGTCATATTTTTCATTAGAGTTGTTATTTTTTAGATATGACCCAAAGTTGTGTTTTTTGAATGGGACACCCTGTATATTTGTCCAGAAATTGATTTGTCCGTTTAAAAGCTTCTCAAAAATATATAATAGTATGGGTCTATTTTAATAAACAACAACAAAAATCGTAATTTTTATAATTATCATCCCAAATTTTGCAGTAGGCCATGCAAAACAAGGCTGCCTTTTATTTAAAGTCTTTAATAATATCTACATCCTAACAATAAATCAAAATAAATATGTAATTAAATCTATTTATCAAAATATGTATTGATAATATCGCACCAAAAAAGTACCACCTACCTAGATTTATGTAACACAAGAACAAAACAGTAATACATTATTATGTAACAAGCCTTTCAGCAAAAATCAACTGTCGTATAAGAACTACAGTAACCAAGGAAATCAAAAGAACTGTTCAAACTGATTTCCATTTTGTTCTATGCATGCTTCGCATAATTTTAGTATTCGTTTTAGGGAATTAAGCAAAATAACTTGATGATTTTGTAAATAGCGAAAATTTCTCTTATTGCATTTCCTAAATCTTGGACATTATCATAGTGGTCTTTGTAAATTCTATTTTCCAGATATCCCCATAGAAAGAAATCTAAAATCGACAAATCTGGCCATCTTATAGGTCCATTTGTTCCGATCCATTGATTGGTAAAATTATTGTCCAGAAATTTTAATAATCTCGTCATTCCAGAATTGTGTGCGGAAGCACCGTCCTGTTGAAAATAAATTTCGTTAATTTGCGCTAGAGGAACATCGTCAAGTATTTTGATTTATTGTTAGGATGTAGATATTGTTAACGACTTTAAATAAAAGGCAGCCTTGTTTTGCATGGCCTACTGCAAAATTTGGGATGATAATTATAAAAATTAGGATTTTTATTGTTGTTTATTAAAATAGACCCATACTATTATATATTTTTGAGAAGCTTTTAAAAGGACAAATCAATTTCTGGACAAATATACAGGGTGTCCCATTTTAAAAAACACAACTTTGGGTCATATCTAAAAAATAACAACTCAAATGAAAATTATGACTACGCCACTGGATCCAGCGTAAAAAACTGCATAAGCAGCAATTTTTCTCTTTGCGTTAAGTTAAAGGATAACCGAGATACGAGGGGGTCCCAAAATGCAAAATTTTCTATTTCGCCCTGTATCTCATAAACGAAGAAGGCTATGAAAATTTTGTTTACGGCTTCATGAGTTTCACAAAAAATTAGCTCAGGTTCGTGAAAACCGCAAGGTTCTATCTTTAAAAATAAGCGAGATACCCTGCTTTTGCAACCAAATCCGGACACCCTGTACGTCGGAAAGGAAGAAAAAATTTGAAAATTGCTGGGAATTGTTTTTTTGTACCTAGCTCTAGATTATTTTGGTTGCACAAAGAGATAAAGAAATCTTCCACAGTAAGAGTTCTGGTCGAATAAACTTTTCAAAAAACGACAGGGTCTTATATAACATCCTGTATAAGACGATTGTGATGCAGTCCTGAGGCTGTCCTTATCGGGTTGCATAATCTAGAAATTGCTCAAACAAAGGCCGAAGACCGTAACTCAAAATGTTTAATTTTGAATTTCAAGTGAAAATTTCCTTGGTGCCCTTCGAAATTCCAGCAGTTTACTTCCCAGAATAATATACAATTATCGTTAAAACAATATTTGAAATAAATCTTTCTAATTATTTATTAGGTAATACGTTATCGGAAAAACAGGATAAAAGAAAGGAATAATACATTAAGAGAAACGTATGGATATATTTATAAAAATGAATCACAAGTTTCCGATCATAAAAAAGTAGGACTAACCTTTTACATTTAATCCGACTGGCACCAACTTCTTACGAGAAAGTTACTTTTAAGCTTAGCAGTTCGGAAGATAAATTATGTAACTTTAGAAGGAAAATGTTTGCAGGGGTTTATTCAAAATTGATGCGGAAGTTGTCATCATTGAAAGACACTCACGGAACAAGAATTTAAGAAGCATGGTCTTCACAAAAAGGAAAATTTTTATTTTTTGGGTATTTAAATAGATAGGAGTGAGATCCCCTCGAAATTCGACGGCTACTATAGTTTAAAAATACATTTAAAAAATTATAAAGTAAAAAGCGGTCCGCAAAATAACAATAAAAATTCCATATGTATTAAAAAGGCGTTCTTTGGTTGGGACATTTTTAACAAATATTGAAAATTCTTAGCTCACGTACGGGATGTTCTTTTACATAATGCGTTCTTTTTTCTTTAAATAATGTATTTACGTTTTATAAAATAGTGTTATAATGCATTCATTTCGATACTCTTGAGTGTCTAAATGACCCTTTTCGCACTAGTGCGATAAAAATTTAATTTAAATGGAACACCCTGTACATTGTTTTGTTTTCAGATTCCTCTCTTTTTGGCCATTCACCCAATATAGGGTTTGTAGGGTCTATACAGAGTCATTCAAGTTCAAGTCATTCAAGTCATACTTTTTGAAAATATCAGAGGTACATTTGACGCCCTGTATTTTTTTATGCGTTAGCATAAATCACTTTAGCATGGTAAAAACTTCCAAATATGGTCTTCCTTTAACTGCTGTATTTTTCTTTAGTATTCTTTATTAACGGTATACAGGGTAAATAAAAATCCTGGATGCAAATTTTCTCGATTAATTTAAGTGGAGCGCCTTGTATATTATTATATTCTCAGATTCCTCCCTTTTTGGCCATTCGCCCAATATACACAAGATCTATGGCTACTTTTCGAAAATATTGGAGGTGGACAACTCAATTTATTACGGCACAAAATATTGCAATGTGTTCTCCTTTCAACATCTATTTTTTTAAATTTGTTCATGCCATGGATGGGTCGAAACAGTTTAAAACTTTAAAAAATAAAAATTATCACTAATAAAAAAAGGTTTAATCCAAAAATCCAAAAATTCCACAAATAAAAATTATAGTATTACAATGGTCTAGTAATAAAAACTGGAGTTGATTACGAAATTATTGATATGATTTATGTGTTAGGAGCAAGTGAAAGGAATTGTTTGTTAGCGATAAGAATATATCACGATTGTTTGTTAGCGATAAGAATATATCACGAAAAGTATCCTGATAGATGACAAACAAGAGATACCATAATAAATCAAACTAAGCAAACATATATGGGGTATTCCAATTAAAAATAAAAAATTAATAGCAAAAAATCAGAAATAGAGGAAGATATGGCAGCAGTGTGGCCAATAGGCAAACATTTTCAAGACGAGTGTGCTGGTCTAGTCCAGAAAATATTTAACATAAAATTCATGAAACACGCAGCAGTTTTCGTTCACAGTTCTGTTTAGATCAGTTAAAATGGATCAAGGTCGATTACATACCAAAAATAGGGACTGAGGACCATCAAAATAATGTAATTTGTGTAATTATCATAATTTCAAATTCATTTATTGAGACAGCCATCTAAATCACTGTAGCATAAGTTTAAATTTGATTTAAATATTCATTTAATTCAAATTTATTCGATTTTTGACTCATTTCTAAGTTTTAGCGTTGTTTGAAGTTAAAGAGAAGTTATTTAGGGTAAGTTTTAAAAAATAACTTTTAAACTTGCCTTATAAAGCAGAATCCGAGAGTATACAGATATCTAAGATGGTTCCAAATTAATCATAGGTTAGGTAGAATTTTGGCGGGAAATGTAAGAAAAAGACTCTTGAGGAATAGATCATATATTCTGCTTGTTATTTTATAGATTCAGTCTATTAGGCGGTCCAACATGAGTCAGTCATAATTTAAAGCAAATTTCGAGGGTTTTTATAAATATTTAGTGAACATTTTTGTACAGGGCCATTTTTTATAATTGGGTGTTTGCTCTAAGCTTATTTATGACAAGTGAATACTTTTTGAAGCTTCGAAGTGGGCACGCCGTCGTCGCTGAGCGGTGCAAACAAAATATTTTTATAATTAAAAATTAGATCCTCTTGTGGTGTAGATCCAAAAGACATTCTTCCAGTGACAAATATGGACATTGCTAGTTACCTAGTTATTCAATTTAAATTATATATATCCAAGTTAAACTTAGTTCAATCTTTGTGTTTAATATTTTTTCTGCACCCAGTACATATATTTTTTTTATAAATAAAACATACATATTAATAAAACAAACATGTTTTTATTTAAATAAATTGTCATGTATGTCAGAGTTAAAAATTTTCGAGTGAATATAATAAGAATAAAAAGTTTACAATAAACCTAAGGACGAGTGTAAAGGAAGTTCAGCGTAATGAAACCTTTACTCTTTACTAGACTTAAAGTTACATATGTCTAGAAAAAAATTAATTATATACCTGCACTCTAGAACTGGATTATACCGTCAAGCCCCTAAAAAAAATAGTTACATTTTGTTCCCATTAGTTACATTTTGTTTGAGAAGCTATCGAGAAACTGAAATTTTAAAAAGAAAGTCCATGCCTCTATCGTACTTGTAATCCTGAGTCTGGAATTTCCACCCTTTATAATTTAATAAATTTAAGAATTTCCGTCCTGAATGCATGATAAGAACTTTTTTCTTAAATCTTAGTTTTAAGTTAACATAATAACTCCGTATATGGTTATTGTAGCTTCATTTATAAGTAAAAAAATTCTGTAAAGACAGTAGACCACAGCTACCACACTCGTGCTAGGATAATATCTGTCTAAAAGGCATACATTATTAAGTTCCTAAAGTATATAATAAAATTCCACATACGATGAACCCGTAATGTAAGTAAAGATAGAAGGTCAAAAAATATGTATTACTCGTAAAATATATTTAAGAACTATGAGTCTTTTAATTAGGATTACGTCTTTTTCTTCTTCTTCCACAATTTGCGATACAAGAAAAAGAAGGCATTTTAAGACAAACAAATAAAAATAAATAACAAAAGTCCCATATATTTCTGTGTAAAAATTCCATTTGTTTGTCCTACGGCTGTCAAAAATAGCTGATCGGTGACGTTCACGTGACAGACCGTTGGAGTGCCTTATTCACCCTATTCCCTAAAACTATGAGATTTTTACCTTATATAGCATTCCAATATTTTTGTAAGATATTCAAATGAAAATGTAAGATTAACTTGCTGTATTAAAAAGGATTACTAACAAAATGGAGATTAACATTATTAGGAAACCAACAAATCGACACCAATTCGGCGACTAAAGAAACAGTCCATTTTAACAAATAGCCACTGGGTCATTATGTAATATCATTGTATAATAACATGAACATGTCTTATTATACAATATACATACCTCATTCCGTTATGTTTAGCACATTTTCAATATGCTTGCATTGCGGTAACATCCTGAATATTCCCTGATATACAGGGTGTCCTATTTTGGGTTACTTTTGCGGGTATCTGCGTTATTTTTATAGATAGAAAGTTTAGTTTTTCGCGACAGTGTGCTACTTCTTCGTTAAACTAAAGATGCCGTTATCAAAATATCTCAACTATCAGATATTTTATCGAAAATGTGAAAACTGTTTCTTATATAACTTTTCCCGTAGAACTCAATTTCCGGAATTAGTATACAGGGTCAGGTCAGAAAGTTATCGGACTCTACTTTATTTTTTTAAATGGAACACCCTGTATATCTATAGAATATAAAATTTGTCTACTTTTTACCTTTTCAAAAATATAATAGTATGAATTTTTTCTCAGAATCACGCAAATAAATGACAATTTTCTGAAATTAAATGCGTAATTTAATAGTAGGCTGTGACTATTGTTTTTGACAACAAACAAAAATAAAAGTATTTATCTATTTAATCGGTTTTTGGATCGCCTTTTGGTTTAAACGTTCTTTTGGTATTTTTATTTAATTGATATTTACCAATTTCTTCGGATAATAGCGGCGTATGAAAATTATAAAAAACATGATATGCTGGTATGTTTTATATAGAGTAACGAAAATTCTGAAGAAGCCTCGGAACTATGTTTCTAAAGGTAAGTAAGCTACTATGGCTATGAAAATCGTTTATATCATTATAAGTTTTTGCTTGTTAGATATCCAGAAAGAAGGCAATCGTGTTTTGGGATATTTGCTCGTTTAAAAGCAAATTTAGTTGAGCACGGATCATTTGTTCACCCTTGTCCTAAAACATACAACAAAGAGAACAGAGAAACAAAAGAGATAGATGTTTTAAGATATATAGAAGCAACACCTTCGTCCTCATGTCGAAAAATTGAAAATGAAATTGGTGTGCCAAAAACTGACGGTCAGAGGAGCTTGAACAAATACAAGTATCATCCATACAAATTTAATATAGTGCAACATTTGAATCCTGGCGATGCCGAGCGCCGGGTACTGTTTTGCCAGTGGCATTTGCAACAAATTGATGCTAACGATTTATTTGGCAGACTTGTTATCTGGTCACACGAAAGCTTCTTTCAAGTGCGGGAATTTTTAATCGTCACAATACCAGGAATTGGCGTAGTGAAAATCAGCATTTAATGTTTGAAAGGGCACAACAAGGACTCTTTGGAGTTAGGGTGTTATGTTTTATTTTAGGAAGACATTAATTTTTGGATTTTTGAAGAAGGTCTTACAGCACGTAGATACCTGGAAATCCTTGAGGAAGTTATTCCAGAACTGCTCCAAAATATTCAATTAGCCCAATATAGTGCTTTTTACCTACAACAGGATAGTGCCCCAAGTCACAACTGTAGGCTCTTAAGGGAATTTCTTGATAATAACTTTCCTCAAAGATGGTTAGGTCCCAACGGACGTGTTAGATGGCCTCCACGATCTTCAGATTTCTGAATTTTAGATTATTTTTATGAGGCTATATACAAAATGAAGTATATGATTTGATATGATGGCATAGCAGAACTTCGAGAGGCAATTCATTTACCCTGCGACTGAGACCAATGGTTTTTTAACCCTATTCAAAGAATTAGAAAAATGTGCCAATTCTGCATTAGAGAAAATCGTCGTCAATTTACACATCACCTTTAAAAATGATATAAAACTGTTGTTACAAATTTACTGTTATTAAAAAGGTATTTTTATATAAGAAGATACCTATATGCAAGGTATCCAATTCTTCTTGAGCAATATGTAACCTTCAATTGTTAATTATTGTTTTTCATGGCCTACTATTAAATTATGCATTTAATTTCAGAAAATTGTTATTTATTTGCGTGTTTCTGAGAAAAAGTGCATACTACCATGTATTTTTGAAAAGGTAAAAAAAGACTAATTTTATAGTCTATAAATATACAAGGTGTTCCATTTAAAAAAATAAAGTAGGGTCCGATAACTTTTTGACCTGATCCTGTATACTAATTCCGGAATTGAGTTCTACGGGAAAAGTTATGTAAGAAACAGTTTTCACATTTTCGATTAGTTATCTGATAGTTGAGATACGAGGGGTGCCTGAAAATGCAAAATTTTAAATTTAGCCCTATATCTTAAAAAAAGGGCTGTGATAATTTGGTCAACGGCATCTTTAGTTTTACGAAAAAGTAGCACACTGTCCTGAAAACCGCAACTTTCCATCTATAACAATAACGGAGATACCCCGCAAAAGGACCCAAAATAGCACTGTCTGTACATTTGTAATAAATTGTTAAATTTGCTTTACCCGGAACTTGCCTCGTTATGAATCTTTCTATTTATTAGGAATAGAGAAGTGTGACCCAATTTAGTTCGGTAAATAGTATTTTACCACATATTTTTTATTGGGCGCCATTTTGTTCCACCATTTTGGATTTCTATCAAAATTTTACAAGTTTCTACCTATGTCTCACTCGATTTTTGGGCATAATTTTAAAATAAATTGAATAAGTAGTTTTTACAGTGACATCTCCATTTGGGCATTTTATTCCGTCATGTTGAATTCGTACCAGTTTATATTTGTATCACATTTAGTTTTATCAATAAGTCGATCAAATATGAAGATTTTTTTACGTTGATTTTTTAACATTTTATTTGGCCGCCATTTTTTTCGCCATCTGGTATTCGTGTCACAAATTTACTAGTTTATCTCTATACCACACTGAATGCTTGCACACATTTAATCTAGTAAGTAGGTCAGGCTGATTTCTTAAATATTTTATTAGGTCGCCATTTTGTTTTACTATCTTGGATTCATGTCACATTGTTACCAGTTTACTTCTATATACCACTTAAACGTGCAAAATTTAAGGTTAATTGGATAACTATTTCTTTCAGTAATAATTTTTTAACGTTTTACTAGGCCACCATCTTGTTGCGCCATATTGGATTTTTATCAAAATATTAGCAGGTCATTAATTTTTGACCAAAATTTGAAGTCAATCGTGTAAGTATTATTTAAGCTATGCCGCGAACTGACGGAATCATTATTACTAAAATTTTATTTGGCTGCCATTTTATTCCGTCATTTTGAATTTGTACCACAATTATACCAGATCATCTTTATGCCACAATTAAATATTGCACACAATTTTAAATCAGTCCATTAACTAGTTTTTTCAGGCAGAATTTTTAAATGCTTGATTAAGTCGCCATTCTGATTCGTCATGTTGGATTCGTACCAAAATTTTATCAGTTGATTTCTAAATAGTACTTGCTTTTTGCGCAAAATTGGATAAGTAATTCTTTAGTAATAATTTTTTTAACATTTCATTAGGCCGCCATTTTGTTTCGCCATGTTGAATTTTTACCAAAATGTTACCAATGTGTTTTAGACCAAAATTTGAAGTTAATCGGATGTAAGACGTTTTTTAGCTATGTTGCGAATAGACAGACAGACAGACAGACCGACGGAATTGGGAATACATGTTTGTCGGCATCTAGGGACCCTGAAACGTAAAGGTCTGAAAAAACCTCGGAGGATGATTCATTTCATGATTACGATACGACC
Source organism: Kuschelorhynchus macadamiae (assembly GCA_030620095.1). Taxonomy (NCBI): domain Eukaryota; kingdom Metazoa; phylum Arthropoda; class Insecta; order Coleoptera; family Curculionidae; genus Kuschelorhynchus; species Kuschelorhynchus macadamiae. The sequence goes on along the minus strand of JAUTXW010003372.1, from coordinate 346,132 downwards.
CTTTTACGAGGAAAGTAAAAAAGTGGGATCGAATTGATAACCTCCTTTTTTTTGGAGTCAGTTAAAAACAGTTACAACAAATAGCATGCAGTATTACTCAGAATCGCCATATTCCTTTTTATGTATTTTTCATGTTTGAAACGTTTGAAATCTATAATTTATAATCAAACAAATATATATTCTGTCTTTTCAAACATATTTATTGGGCTCAATTTTGGTCAACCATATTGTATTCTTACCAGTATTTTTTCAAAATTTGAGGTCATTTAAATAACGTTTTATTGGCCTCCTTTTGTTCCTTCATCTTGAATTCGACCACAATTTTACTGGTTTATTTCTATATCACATTTATTCTTCAGCAAAATTTGAAACCAATCTACTAAGTAGTTTCTTCAGGCTGATTTTTCAAATATTTTATTAGTCCCCCATTTTGTTTTGCCATCTTGGATTCGTATCAAAATATTACCAGTTCGTTCCTATCTAACACTATGTTTATGTTACAAGACACTTGGAAATAACTGTGGGAAGCGGACTTTTTACACCTGTGCTAATATATCGTTAAGGCCAGAGAACTTTTCGGTGTTAGGGAACTAAAGGAAAAGGTTAATGGGTTTTGATTCTAGAGATGGAAACGATTCATCACCAGTTAAGTGTGGGGTAGAATTTTTGCAGAAGTTTTGGTTAATATTTTTTAGTTAGATTTTTATAGACTTTTTTTGACATTGTCATTCTTATCGGAACCTTCAAATGTACTTTGTAATAATTTTGGAGTTATAATCTTTAATTCACTTTTTATAAATAATAATATTTCATCCACCCAAACAGTATTACAAAAAATCGTCTATGGCTGAAGGTTAAAGGGTCTTTCAAATAAATTTGACCCGTTAGTAATATACAATAAAGTAGCATTATATCGCGAAACCTATAAAAACTGAAATACCTTTAAAAATTTATTTGATATATACCTCATTCAAAGCTAATCTCTAAAACCCTAAAATTTTTCACGGTGTCGTTACTTTTATGACTGCCTATATTTATCGACTGGTTTTATGGAAATTGCATGTTTTTTAAAATATTTAGCTCTTAAAATATTGTTTCGTGTTAAATAATGATGATAGGTTTTAAACCATATTTTGCAAGGTAGTTATTTTTTTCTGTACAGTCCCGACGTAAATAGTCCCCCCTCCCCTTTTAACTTTTGAACGACGAAGGATATTTTCTTGAAACTTATACCCGACTTTTAGGAGTATGTTTGCTACTTTTTAACGTAAAAATGAAAGCCAACACTTTCAAGATGGCGGCTGGGGGCCATTTTAGAAACAGAAAATAAATGGAAAGAGAGGTCTTTCAACACTTCATATGAAAGGTATTATGAACCTCTATTTAATGCCGTTTGGTTTTTAAAAATCGGTTCCTGAGAAATGATAAAAGCAAATTTTTTTAAAAATTAATAATTGCCACAAAGTAATAAGAAAAACTGAACCTTAAACAATGGTTATCTTAAGTTATGCTTAAAATGACCCTATTTTAACTAACCTTTATAGGACACGTAAAAAATAAAATAAGTAATAGGAATAGAAAGGATTCGTGAAAATAGATATAGTGGGGGTTCATAAAAATAGATAGTAGAGGTTCGTAAAAAAATAGTAAGAGTTATAAATGAATGTAATAAGCAACACAAAATTTGCTTCCTCCGGCCGGTGTTGCGTCGGTGAGTCGGTCCCTGGTGTGGAAGGAAGAGAAGGAGGAAGACCCACTATGTAAATTCTTATTCACACAACGAAGACAAAGTGATATATTATTTTCTACTCTTTGTGCATACTGATATGTAACTTGAAATACTGCTTTAATGGTTGTATTGTACAGCCAGAGTCCTATTGCGGGTTGCGCGCTTGTCGGCCTAATTCGGTCGATTTTTGATGAACTATTAATATTTTAATTAATTTTTTTAATTGAGTTTTTCAATTTTTTTTATTTGAGTTTAGGGGAAGCAATGCTTCGTACATGGACCGCTCTCTCTCGCCTCTGGGTAAACTAAATGTAAACTATACAACAACTTCAATCCCAGCAGCAACCAAATTTACTCGGTAGTTCGACTTCAAAATAGTGACGCGACAAAATAGTGATGTTCATTTTTCGAAAATGTCAAGTAAAATACTAGATTTTGAGGTTGCACATTTTCATGGTCACCCTGTATACATAAAATTACATAAAGCGATAGCAAAAGAGATACCTTTTAGTAAATGGGGTTGTATGTCTATTACACACCTCAATGTATTAGTCTGAAGAGGGTATTTGAACCAATGAAAATTTAATTATAAAACTTGCTGCCTTTATCGCCCTTATACCTGTGCTGTTTTAAATATTATTATTACAAAAAATTGGGTGAACAGATTTCAAATCAAAATATATGGGACCACCAGAGAAATTTCCTCTATAATTTGGGGTTTAACTCATGAAAATCGGCCTAACTGTTTAGAAAATATGCGCAAAGAAACATAAAAAAAATACATACAGGTCGAATTTTTTAAAGTCGGTTAAAAATGGTATTTTGTTTGATGCTGAAGTATGCCAAATTTGAATTTTTATTTCGAAGGTTCAAGGATAAAAAGTGTAGGGGGGGGAATTAAAAATCCGCACTCTATTGCTGTGGTCTGGAATTTTTTTGCGATGCGCAAAAGCCAAAAAGTTTCTCTAAGTACTGAATTTATGAGAATAGCTGATGTTTTAAGCAACGTTGTAAGAAATTTTGCACGTTTTTTCGTTTATTTAAATTATTTTTTTGTAAGACGTGTTTAATACAAAATTTCTTGCTTCCGAATTTTTTCTTTCGGGTAAGATTCTCTGAATTCACGCTTAGTAGTAATTGCATTACTAAAACAGGGGCGATAGCGGTTTACAAATTATTTGGAATATTACGGACTGGTTACAACTATATAGGAACGAATTTGCGGAAAATGCCCATATAAATTCCAAGAATTTTGGTCGATAATGAAAGCTAGTTCTTGCCACTTCCTTCCTTTTAGACTGCTGATAGGTTTTAGTCTGTTGTTCATTTCGATTCCGAAGCCTATGAAAAACCAAAGCTTCTTACTTCTGACAACGCCAATGAATATTTAAACATCTCGATGAAACCTTTCGCATGTCTGGAGTTGTTAAACTTCCGCTTGGGAGATTTCGGATGTTTTTCACCCCCACACTGCTTTAGTAAACTTTGCCAGATGTTATCGGATATTCCTGATTTTATAGCATAGTTGCGAGTAAGGTTTTGACAAAAAAAAACAGTAAATTACATTTTTATCCCTGTTACATCGCGTATGCGTTCTGTTGAACAAGTCTAAGCATTTTTTTATGGTAATTTTTAATTTACGAAAACATTCAATTTAGTTTTTTCTCAGTAATAGTTTTTTACTTCCTTAATTTACAGTCCATAATTATATTATTTATACACTGTATGGGCTAATGTAATATAATTTATTTATTATAAAAATAGTACTTGTTTGCCCTAATAAATTCTTATAGAAATCCCTGTCGGATTGGCGAAGTCAAACTTCGTAGTAGTTTAGTAGTCGTTGGATCTTTTAGAAAATGCCCCCTAAATGATATTAATTTAAAATTGTTTGTAACTTGACTGATTGATACTAAAATACAATACATACATTTGTGGTAGCAACTGTCAGAATCTTGAAGACTACTTATTTGGAAGCACGATACTTTTTATCTTTATACAATTCAGGTATGGGCAACCTTTGCTTAGATGAGGGCGAAAATTTCGGGCCTTAATCAGTTCGCCGGTCGTAGGTAAGAAATAAGTAGGTAGTAGTGAATAAAAATGTACACATTGTTTCTATATTAATTATAATAGCATAATCAAACATATAAAAAACAAATTAACAATAACAGATAGAAAAATTAAATGAAAATTATGAGAGACTTGAGTTTGAAGCTGAGAAACAAGATGATCAATATTGGGTTCAATATCACTAGTACATAGGCCCAAAGTGTTTTCTAAATTAACATCTGTACGATGCTTATTTTAGTTAATTTTCGTGATTGAAATAAGCTGCGCACATTTATACGTGCTAACGAATGTATAAATTAATTTTCGCGCGAAAACTCTCAACTGTCGATATTTCGGAAAGGTATATTCTGTAACATTCGCTTAGTCTTCTTGAAGCTCAATCAACTCCATTTGTAGGTGAACCAGAGCATCTTCCACATTACATTTAAAAGGATTTGTAAACATATTGAAAGTGCTATCCATATTCTCAAAATCGGAACACCTATCAATGAATTGTTCTCACAGTAGTTTCAGTTCTTCAGCGACCGTATTCAATGTTTTCGTGACTGGATAATATTATAAAATGAAAACAGCTTTTACTTCTTATTTGTCTTTACCACAAGTGAATTTTGTTTTGAAAAGCTTTAAGATGACTGTATAGCTGATTTACCAGTTGCCCTTATTTTTGAAGCTTCAAGTTCAGGTCATTTAAGTGTCCTGTAAGGTCTACCAGGAATGCCAAGTCACAAATCCATGTTGGATCACAAATTTGCGGCAATGTTTTCTCTTTCATGTCCATAAAATCAGCTATTTCTTTTCTAAGGTCATAAATCTTTTTAGTATTTTACCTTTGCTTGCCAGCCGGTGGCCGAGAGCGTAAAGCTTTGGGTTTACACCTGAGTTGGTCTGGGTGCCTGGGTTCGAATCCTAGGTGGGTGCACGACTTTTCAAGTCTGCAGCCAATATTAGTGGTTAAAAATCCAACAGTGAATAGTGTAAAATGAATTTCACTTTCCACGCTGCCATTCATGCCGGTAACCAGGCCGGGGGGAACCGGATATTCTCGTGGTAGTTTGGGAGTAAATTCACACTCCCCGCCATCACATACCCTCTCAGGTGGAGGAGATAGCCGAGGTTCGGACTCCTCGATAAACTGTAGGGAACGTCTGGCTGACATTCCCCAGACGTAAAAAATTCCTTCCCCCATCTTAGAAGTCGTCTTATCTTATCAGTTCCTAAGAAGTTATGAATTGACACGCGCGCTGAGTGGTTTATATATTACCCGCAATAAGCAACACTGCTTTCACTGGGCCGGAACCTGCTCTTGGATGTGCTCCTTCAGCTGTAAAGGCTAGGGTTAAGAATAGCACTGTCGAGGAATTCCGTGCTGAATGGCACGAGCTAGCAGGACTCAGACAGTCTAAGGTCTTCCCATCAGGCCCTTATAACCGTTCTGGGTCTAATAGACTTCTAAATCTAAACAGAGGTCAACTTAGAACCATTACTGGGGTCCTAACTGGACACTGGCTGGTCAAAATATTACCTGCATAAGATCGACAACGATCCATACTGCAGGTTTTGTGCTGAGGTAGATGAAACTACCAAGCATCTAGTCTGTCGATGTGACGCTTTAGTCAACGCCAGACTGCTTTGCTTGGATGACAACTATGTGGAACCCGAGCTTGTGGGACGTGCGCGACCTGAAAGGGTCCTTTCCTTTTTAAAAAGGAGAGGGCTCTTGGCCTGACACGCCTACTTGGGGGGATAGCACAGTGGGCCCCAGTGAGCCCAAGAGCTGCCCTTGTCAGGCTTCCCATCTATGTCTATCTACCCGCAATAAGCAACTAGAATACTCTCGTTATCGGGCGGCTTCCCGAATATTTATCTGTTTGTCTCTTTCTAACGACTATTTCTGACTCGATTTGTGGCGTTCGCTTAATAAAATTATTTATCGATTTTAGCCTTTAACGATCTGAAGATTACAGTTTTAGGTTGGTTAAGAGTAATTACAAATAAACTATGTGTACTAAATCTTTAATTTTTTTACGCGTTGTTTGAGATGTCTGAATCTCTCGCGGGCCGGATTGGAGATGCGGATCCGGCCCAGGGACCGGGGGTTGCCCTTCTACGATACACATACTGACCTAACCTACATTTTTAAATATGTTTAATGAGACGTTTCTAAAGGGTAATCTTTGAATTACCTTGAAAAGTAAAAGTTTATCCGTGACAGACTGTCGCTATGAAAGATCCACAGCAAATCTTCTTACCTTCATAGCTCACAACTAGCACAAGTCCAACGAATTCCCCAGGGAAAACCAAATTATTGGCCTCAACATATCCAAAGCATTCGTTTAAATCTGACGTAACGCACTTTTTAACAAACTGCCTGCCTATGGTCTTTGTACTTGGACTGCTAATTTTCTTTCCAATAGAAGTATTTCTGTAGGGGTTGATGGTCATTTGTCTGACCTTCACAAAATCAAGGCAGGCGTTCCACAGGGTTTCTTGTACAGCTATTCTGACGATAGTACACTCCACTCTAACCTACAATTTTGCCAAACATGTTTTCTAGGTGGGTCCCCACCTGCATACCAAGAGATCGCAGAATTCATCCAAAAACTAGCCAACAACAAGTCGCCGTGAACAGATAACTTACCAGCTGAACTATTTAAAAAAGGTGGTGGAAAAATTAATGAGTTCTATACACCTACTAATAGTAGAAATCTGGAAATAAAGATTTCTGCCCAATGACTGGAACGTTGGTAGAGTATGCACAATTCATAAAAAGAGCGAAATACTGGAGTGCTCAAACTATAAAGGAATTACATTACTTAACACCGCACATAGAGTATTCTCCTCAATATTTTGTTCGCGATTAAGACAGTTTGTGGAAAATGTGATTGGACAATACCAGACAGGATTAGACCCGGGAAATCAACAACTGATTAAATATCGGCCCTTGGATTAATCCTGGAAAAAACTAGAGAGCATAACATAGAAACACACCGCATATTTGTGGATTTCAAATCAGCATTCGATACGATCAATAAAGGAAAACTCTATGAAACAATGGTAGAACTAGGCATTCCAAAATACCTAATAAACCTCAAAAAACCTAACGATGGAAAAGGTTGAGTGTTAAGCACGCATCCAAGGCAATTTATCCCAGTCATTTAAAACAAACAATGGTCTGCGGCAGGGTGACGCATTCTCTTGCATACTGTTTAACTTGGCTTTTAAAAAAGTGACAGGATCATGGCAAATAACACCTCGGGCACAATTTTTAATAAATCCTCACACATTTTAACTTTTGCGGATGATCTGGATATCATTTGTAGGTCAGTAATAACCACAAAAGAATTACTTAAAGCCCTAGAGAAGGCAGCAAAAGAGATGGAACTGGTAATAAATACCAACAAAACTAAATACAAGCGCGCACCCCAGGCAATGCTAAATCGCCCATTACAAATAGATGACAAAGAAATAGAACCTGTCAGTGAGTTTGTCTATGTAGGATCTAAAGAAGTTAAACGTCGTGTTCTGCTGGTCTCGGATCATCTCTACGCAAACCAAGTGCAAATTGTATAAGACCTTAATACTTACACTGGCGAAAAATAATGAGGTGCTTTGAACGTAAAGTGTGAAATATTTGGCGATCGTGGAGTCTGGAGAAGAAGAAAGCTAATGCGCTAACGCAATCTGACAAACAGACCAATGGAATTGATAAAATATATTTTTTGGTATCTAGGGACGTGAAGATATGTAAAACCTGAGAGGGTGTTTGCTTCACGATTTTGTATTAGATGGTATTAGACATTATTGTGTGATGTGTTTAAACTGAGGACAAAATCGTATTTTATTGGGTAAAGGCCTGTTGATAAATAAATAAAATAAAAATAAATAAATAAACATTGCACTAGGCCACCATTTTGTTTCGTCATATTGGATTTTTACCAAAATGTGACCAAATCATCCACATATGACCTTTAATTTTTGAACACAATTCCATCAAGTGAATCGGGTAAAGTAGTTTTTTGCTATGCCGCAGACAGACATACCGACGGAATTGAGAAAATATGTTTTTCGGGATCTAGGGACCCTGAAACGTAAAGATCTGAAAAAATATCGGAGGGTGATTTTTTCACGATTATAATACGTCCCTTTTACGAGGGAAGTAAAAAGCGGAGGATGACAGTTTCGCAAACAACTTCAAGTAATATAAGTCAGGTTTTTTTGAACTTTTAAAGTTCCCAGAATACCAACAATATATTTTTGGAAAAACAGTTTATATCTGTACGTATGTGTGTGCGTGTGTGTATCATGTCCCGTGCAGACAAATCAGTTAAGTTTACCTTATAAACGATTAAAAAAATAATGTAATACAAAATTGTTCAATTTTTTAATTTTTTTTTTATTACATTATTTTTTAAATTGTTTTAATGGTTAATTATATATTGTATGTTCTATGATTAATCAGATACCTAAATCATACAATTTCTAAAGTTAATTGCTATTTACTAAATACTTTTCGACTTTCTCGCATGCTATCATGTTTTCACTAAGTTAATTTATTACTGTTATCATTTATGTTCTGATATAAACTGCAGAAACACAAGATCGTCACCAAGACCAACACATTTCATTGAGGGGTGCCTTTTTTAATAGCTTACTTTCGGTATGAATATTATGACTTGATGATATTGGTCGGAGGTTGTTTGTTTTTTGCTGCGGTGAAAAGAAATACTATGGGAAATTTGATTAGCCGCACCCCGGATAAAAATAACACCCTATAGAACTTTCTAATACGTATTTAGCCGTTTATTGACATTAGTCAGGATACCATATACCAAATTTCATTATTAAAATCTCTAGATGTGTTTTTTTTTCTTATTTTTAGGACATAAATTAATACATAGAGCCTGTATGTTTCTCCCAATCATCATTTTGAAACGTTTATTTGAAATAAACAACATATTTGACTCAGTTTATATTCACGTAAATTAATTATAAGCCAAACCGACGCTGTAGCTCTCGCCTAAAGACATATTGTCTCTGTTCCAGGTTTTAACTTAAAAACCCGACAGCTGTGCTGTAACATAGGAACTAATTATTCATCGAATGGCCAGGGATGCAAAACATTTCAACCGCCAATTCCAGGTGTTCCAATCGAAGATGAAAGGGCCTGCCTTAACACAGTCGATTTCTGTTGCAAAAAGGAGCTCCGGTAAGTTGGGGAAAGCGGGGAAATATAGATTAAGGAAGTATGACTTGTACATTTTACTCTAGAATGCAATTTATAATATATATATATATATATATATATATATATATATATATACAATGTGTCCCAGATACACTTCTCTTTATAGGGATCTCAGCTCCTATTATACCTATAGCAAAGATTAAATGGGAAAAGTTTTCGAGGAAATTTGGCGCATTCGATATCCGGTTTTAGATTTATGATCGGTCAATTGGTTTTGGAAATATCGGCGAAAAACCGAAAATGGCGGATTTCGTTTTTCGCCAGTTAATCCAAAACGGTAAATTTAATAGCTGTCAAAATGTGACATTATTGGGACACTTTTTTAAGACGAATAAGATGGCGTGTACGACATGTCTCCATCCATATTGGATTTTTCGATTTTTGGAAAGAGCGTAAAATTTCCAGTCTAGTGATGTTTCACCAGTGCATAAAAGATTTAAGTATCACCGAAATATCACACTTCCTAAAGTTAGGTCATTTTTTTCTAAGGAGGCCTTGATTTATTTGCCACAAGATTACATTAATAAGTAATTTATTAAACGCATTGAATTTTCAATACAACATGAACTTAAATAACGACTAAAAAAAAATCTAAATAGGTTCTTAACTACTAATCTGGAAACAAACTGGGTTACATTAATTTACAGATTTGCAAAATGACGTCCATTTGCATCGAGACACTTGTGACAATTGGTGATTGTTTTTCATACAACCCTGGCAAGTCTATTTCCGTTAATACTTTTAAATATGTCCAATATTCTTTTATCAGGATTTCTATGGACGCAGGGGGATCAAATTCATAGCCTTATTCTTCGTGTGATCCCAGAGGTAGAAATTCAAGAGCGCGGGATCAGGATCAAGGAGGCCCAGATATTGGACCATTTGAGGAAATAATTCTTTCGTCAAATTGCTCTCTTAAAAAGTTCCTGACTTGAACGGTGTTGTGAGCCGGACATCCATCCTGTTGAAACCAAGTTCTTCTAAACCCATCGGTACAATCTGGTTTCGCAAAAGCTCTAGGTATCTCTGCCCGTTTAGATTGTAGTCAAACAAAAATTGTCCTATAAGTCGATTTTCTGAAATTATTAATAATTTATAAATAGGTGCCCAATTAAAAAATGTAAGTTGGATTGAACTGCCAATGACTCCACACCAAACGTTACTTCTAAATCTGGCCTGTAGACGTCTCTCTGCCACTGCGTGAGGGTTTTTCACAGCCCAATGACGACTGTTGTGCCTATTGAAAACTCGACAATAAAACCTACTCTCATCACACAACAAGACATGATTTACAAAATCGGGATTTTCATTACATTTCCTAGTATAACACTCACAGAAGCGTAGTCGTCTTGGAAAATCAGTTTCCTTAAGTCCTTGAACTATTATGGGTTTGTACGGATGATACTTATTATTTTTTAACACTATACCGTTGATTTTTGGCACATAAATTTCCTATTCTACAGTTCTTACCGATGCACTAGGGTTTTCGTTGACTAGCTTGTGAAATGTTTCTGTCGCGATTTTCATGGTTGATTAACTTCGATTTTTCTGAATTGGGTTTTTTTAGGCTGCCGTCGTTCTCGGTACATCTCCAAATACCTAGCTGAGGTAACGTCGGCGTTTCTATGCGACTGTCACTACAGTGCTAACATATCAAACTTGTCTTCATTTTAATAGGGAATCCGGCCATATTCAACTGGTCTCGACAATTTGTGTGTCAGATTTATCATTTTATTGAAAGAAAAGCATACTATTTATTAAAACACAACATTGATACTTTGCCCACTTTTGTTACACATAAATCATGGCCTCCTTAGAAAAAATTGAGACCTAACTTTACGAAGTGTGATATTTTAAAGATACTCAAATCTTTTATGCACTTGTGATACATCAATAGACTGGAAATTTTACGCTCCTTGCAAAAATTGAAAATCCAATATGGTGGCCATAAGAAAAATGAAAGTTGAGGCGGGTTGCGGGATAACAAAAGATGATGGAGACCTGTCGTACACGCCATCTTATTCGTCTTAAAAAAGTGTCTCAATAAAGTCACATTTTGACAGCTGTCAAAAGCTAAAAATAAGAATTTTGATGTTTTCATCTAACTCTAGAGTAAATTCTATTCTGGGATGGGTTGAATTTTCATGAGCCAGCAAATTGTCGAGTTCTATATGACCATGTTGCCATATAATAAATTTGTCATCCACATAACGAATTTATAATGTAGGTTCAGTTTCAGCTTCAGCATAGTTTATTTGTTTATACATTTGGCAGTTAAATGAAATATAAATATTTTTAAAGCAATTCTCCGAGAGTTGTATTATATGTACCGGGCATTCCTCGTTCATAGCCAATACTTCGTCGTCACCACGCCTTGAAATCTAGGCTTGCTATGATATTGTTCTTTCAAGAACGATGTCTCGTATAATTCGAGTAAAACGCTGAGTTTTCTCACATATCGATCAGGTTTTTCGACATATTTCGATTTTATAATCTCGGCAAAATATTTTTCCAGTTTGTTTAACAGCACTAAGATGTCTGATGGGCGGCCCTGGTGTTATTTTTTGCCATTTTTTTGTTTTATGGCTCTGAATGTTTTGTCATAATTTTGGGTTTATTGGTGAACTTTTTATTTTATTTTTAGTTGTTTTTTTCTGGGCACGTCGTCGGGTTTCTTGGAAGAGGCTTATAAGAATTGTCTTATAGGGTATCCTGCATTTTTGGTATATCTTGGGTATTAATAACTGCGGCAGCGTTTCCACTGGAAGAATTGTGATGTCTTTATCCTTCTGAAGGTTTGTTAGGGCCCTTTGTTTAGTGGCATTTAAGTTTTGTTTTGCTTTCTTTTTTTTGGAGGAGTTAAGGACAGCTTCCACTCCAGCTATTATTTCTTCCTTAGAAATTTAGTTAGGTTAGAGGAGTTATTTCAAAACTGAAACTTAGTAACGATTTTTCACTTTCTAGCACGATATATTGCGCACCATTTTATTGATGTCTAATGATGAAACTTGTCGTTGATTGGACTTTTTAAGAGATTGTCATATTTTTTCGAAAAGTTATCAGCCTTAATCCTCTTATTTGTTCCTGTCCGCCAAAAGCCAAAGTTTCTATGCGGTTCCACAATGAAGGGTGACTGTTGTTACTTAATTTAAAGTGTAACTTTCTCTTCCTAGTTTTCTGCTTTGGTAGATTTGTTCTCTTGACAAGAAACCGCTGTCATGACACTTAATTTGGGAGATTAGAGCACGTAAAAGATTAGTTTTCTTACCTCTCAGAGATCCTGCAATTTTAGAGATTGATAAAACTTTAGGTGAAAATTATTTTACAGCGTTAAAAGCCTCACCACCCACCCACATTAGTAAATTACATTTCAGTTTTGTTTTGTGGATTGATGATGATCATTTTAAACAATCTAGTGCAATATACCCGAGTTTCCACTACTTGTCAAGCGTGCGGATTATTAAAAAGTGTTCTAATTTAAAATTTTAAAGCTTCTAAAGCTTGACGTACGGAAGATTTAATTTTACTGTTTTCTTTTTCCATTTACTACGACAGTTTGCATAGCTTAGATTATTATTTAATGATTTAATTGGATTTTGATGTACTCGTTTAAACTTAGTTAGTCCACTAAAAAATGCAAAATATATTAATTTTGTTGTTTAAAATAAAACATTTTTCTACTTATCCCCCATGCATGGACCGACCAAAGAGAAAATATTGGGAGAGGAAGATTACAACTTTGTCGTTTTTAATTTTGCCAGCACAATATTTATTTAATTACATAAAATTATAAAATGTTGACCTAAAATGACCCTAAATCACAAAGATCTTCAAAAATATCGGAAGGTGATTTTTACTTCTCTCGTAAAAGGTAAGTATTTTAATCGTGAAAAAATCACTCTCCGAAATTTTTTCAGATCTTTACGATTCTTTGGTCCCTAGATGACGAAAAACATGTTTTCTCAATTCTGTCGGTCTGACTGTTTGCGGCGTAGCTAAAAAACTACTTACCCGATTGACTGATCAACTGATTACATAACTAGTAAAATAGCGGTACTAATTCTAGATGGCTGAACAAATTGGCGACTAAATAAAATGTTTGTAATCGTAAAAAAATCACCTTCTCAGGTTTTACACATCTTTAGGTTTTAGCGTTCCCTGATGCCAAAAATTATGTTTTATTAATTCCGTTGGTCCGTCTGTCGGTATGTCTGTCTGTTTGTCAGTTTGTCAGTTCGCGGCATAGCTTAAAGACTACTTACCCGATTGACTTCAAATTTTGGTCAAAAATTAAGGGTCATATGGGGACCTAGTAACATTTTGGTGAAAATCCAATATGGCGAAAGAAAATGGCGGCCTAGTGAAAAGTTAAAAAAATTATCATTAAAAAAATATTTATCCAATTTATCTCAAATTTTGCAAAAACATCAAGTATTATGTTGGAATCAACTAGTATCATTTTGGTAGGAATCCAAGATGGCGGAACAAAATGGCGTTATAATAAAGTATTTAAAAATTGAGTCTGAAAAACTACTTAATGGATTGATTTCAAATTGTGTGCCATAACTAATTGTGGTACTCAACTAGTAAAATTGTGTTACTGAATCAAGATGGCGGAACAAAATTGCGGCCAAATAAAATTATTGTATTCGTGAAAAAATGCCAGGTTTTACATATCTTCACATTTTAGCGTCCTTAAATGCCAAAAAAACATGTTTATTCAATCCGTCGGTGCGTCTGTAGGTCAATTCGCGACATAGCTTAGATACTACTTACCCGATTGACTTCGAATTTTGACCAAAAGTTAAGGATCATGTGGGGATGATGTGGTAATATTTTGGTAAAAATCCAATATGGCGGAACAGTGTTAAAAAATGTTGTTAGAGTGGTGTACTATTTGGGGTTAAGATCCAGCAAAAAAATAAGTCTTTTTAAAATTGTCGACGTTTCGCAACTTAATTGTTGCGTCCTCAGGACACATATAGTTTCTATATCCTGCATGAACCCCATATTATCTACGTTGTTCCGTAGATAATGCCCAGATATTAAGTTTCTAAATAGTTTTCGTTAACGATCCTCTTGTTTTTATGTTACAGTGGTGTATTATTTGGGGTTAAGATCTAGTAAAAAAAAAACAAAAGTCGTTTGTCTAAATTATCGACATTTCGCAACTTTATTATTGCATTCTCAGGACCCATACATAGATTTTATATCCTGCATGAAGCCCATATTATCAGTCTTTACGTACGCAGGTTCGCAGATATTTCCGAGATATTAAGTTTCTAAATACTTTTCGATAACGATCTTCTTGTTGTTAGAGTGGTGTATTATTTGGGGTTAGGCAATATCTGCGGACCAATTTAACATGACGTAGCAAAATGGCGGTATGTGTCAATGTAAAAACTAATTGAATTTATTTTAAATTATGCCCAAAATACAAGTGTGCTATAGGTAGAAAGAAAATGGTAAGTATTGGTAGGAATCCAACATGATGGAACAAAATGCCACCCAATAAAAATATATGTAACTATGTACTGAAGTTAATTGGATCACACTTCATTATTCCTAATGGAAAAAAACATCATAACGAGGGATGTTCCGTGTAAAAGAAAATTACCGATTTTTTTTACAATTATTGCCCTCTTACAAGGGAAGTAAAAATTGACAGCCGAAACTTTCCTGGTACATAATTTCCTATACACAGATAAAACCCTTTGTGAATCCGTATAGTTTAATGATATCTTAAAAAAATCTATAAATTTTCTTTACCTGGGACTTCCTTCGTTATGAATCTTTCCTTTTATTAAGAATAGTAAAATGTAGTTCAGTACATAGTCATTTAGTATCACATATATACTTTTAAACATTTTTTTTGGGCGCCATGTTGTTCCATCATATTAGATTCCTACCAATATTTTAGCAGTTTCTATCTATGTCACACCTGATTTATGGGTATAATTTAAAATTAATTTATTCATATTTCTACAAAATTTAAAGTCAATTGAATACGATTTTTTTACATTGATTTTTAAAAATTTCGTTAGGCGGCCGTTTTGTTTTGCCATCTTGAATTCATACCACAACTTTACAAGTTTATCTCAAATTTTTTTATCAAAATATTACCTTAGTTTATTATCAAAATATTACCAGGTCATCCTCATATGACCCTTAATTTTTGACTACAATTTTAAATCAATCTGATTAATAGTAGTAGTAGGCTATGCTGCGACAGACGGACAGCCAAGCATTTTATTTGGCCGCCATTTTGTTCCGCCATCTTAAATTAGTACCACAATTTTACTAGTTCATCTCTATACCCACATTTAGTTATGCTACACAATTTGAAATTAGTTCATTAAGTAGTGTTTCCAGGTTGAATTTTTAAATATTTTATTAAACCACCATTTTGTTCCGCCATCTCTGATTCGTAACACAATTTTACCAGTTGATTCCTACATAAAACTTGATCTTTGTGCAAAGTTTGAGATAAATTGGATAAGCAATTTTTTAGTAATAAGTGTTTAACATTTCAGTAGGCCGCCATTTTGTTTTGCCATATAAGATTTTTACTAAAATATTACCAAGTCATCCACATACGACCCTTAATTTTTGACCACAATTTGAAGTCAATTGAGTGAGTAGTTTTTTAGCTATGTCGGCAACAGACAGACCGCCAGACAGACAAACCGACGGAATTGAGAAAACATGTTTTTGGACATCTGGGGATCCTGAAATGTAAAGATCTGAAAGAATTTCGGAAGGTGCTTTTTTCACGATTACAATACTTCCCTTTTATCAGCTATATTACGAATAGTGAAGTCTGACTCAATTTAGTTCTGCACATAGACATTTAGTAATACATATATACTGTCTATTCAAACATTCTTATTGGGCCCCACTTTGTTGTTTACCAGTTTCTACCTATGAACAAGTAGTTTTCAGATTGATTTTTATTAAATTTTATTAAAAACGATTTTTTGTTCTGTCATGTTGAATTGCTACTAAATTTTACCAGGTTATCCCTACATCTAATTTTTGTGCAAAATTTGAAACTGAATAAAAAAATTACGGTAATTATTTACACTTTTTATCTGGCCGCCATTTTGTTTCACCCTATTGGATTTTTACCATATAACCTGCTGGACACTCGAACTGCATAACGTAATTTTTTGGGGTATTTTTAACGTTCGATATTTCAAAAACGGTAAGCTAAATTGAAATGCGGTTTTCGACGTCAGCTTACTCAAGGTGTGTAGATTACAAACTCGACTGGTGGATCGCCAGATATGATGGGAAAAGGTTTGTACAGGGTGTAAACTAAAACTCTGCATTTTTTTCCAAATTTTATTTAACGATATTTTTTACAAAACAATATTTTATTTATTGTCATATACACCAAAATAATCTATGATTAGATACAAAAAAACAATTTCTCCCGTTTTTTGAAATTGCCATTTTTTCGGAATATACAGGGGATTTTCAAAAATGTGTACATGGTTTTACAAAAAAAATCCTAACTCACCAGTGGTAGCTCACATCAAACTGATTGTTGTATTATTCTCATTATTTACAATACTGCCATCAGGAAAAAATACAATTATAATATACAGGAGTCTAAAAAAGCTTACAGTTGATTTCATTCCTAAAATATCATGTTTTTGCATATTTTTATGCTTTGAACATTGAAAACTACAGAAAGTATAATAAAACGTAAAAATTTTCAATCTCGTTACTTGATTTACATAAATTAGAGTCTTTCACCGAAACGGTTTTTTATATTCCATCCAAGTGAGGTTACACTTTGGGAGAAAGTAGCGGCACAAATGGACAGTGTTGCTTTTTGACAATATTGTAGAGTGTTTTTTAAATCCATTTGACTCTTTAGAACTGAATAATTATTATAACGAAATTCTAGCATTATTATACCTATAAAACAGGTACCAGTAGCGTTTTATAGGAATTTCGTAATTTTACAGAGTGTCTCATGGTGATGGTTTCTGGCGAACTAAACAGCAGACCTTAGTCTTAGTAAGAATTTGGTTACTCACATAAGGAGACATGTTCTATCAGGTCCGCTTCAATTAAAAATTAGCGGTAAATTCTAGATTTTTTATGAAGCACCCTGTATATTAAATAATATTTTTATTCCTTCAACGATCGAAGAGAATTTATGAAAGGTGCTTACTTGAGGTATGTAGGACCGAGTTATAAATGAAAGCTGTTAGATACCTGTCTACGTTTCGCTTTATTTTAAGGGATCTTCAGGACATTCAAAGACGTTAATAATAATTAGTGTAGTAACCAAGGTAGTAATCGCACCTGGATTACTTTTAAATTAATTATATAAGGTTTTTAAAATGTTACAACAATTTTGAAGATCTTATAGTGTCTTGAAAATAAAACGAAACATCGACAGGACTATAGCTTGCATTTATAACTTGATCCATAACCCAACTAAGCATCTTTCAATACCCTGTATATTGTAACATATTGGATTCCACTCAATATTATAATACCCACAGGTATAGTATAGTATACCTGTATTCAACTCTAAAATTCTAAAATATAATAAACAATTATTTGTTAACCTGATTCAACTACAGCGAAGAAAAAGTTTAGAATAGGAAACAAAATCTGATGGTCATGAAAGTCGGTACCAATGGAGGTATTTGATACTCGTGATAACATTCTTGGTACATCCTTGTACAGTACTATCAGATGTGAAAAACCCTGGATAGTTTGAGTGTACCTAACTACGATGGCACATTTTTAGACACCTTAAAAAAACAAAAAATAACCGT
The DNA here is from genome assembly GCA_030620095.1 of Kuschelorhynchus macadamiae. NCBI lineage: Eukaryota > Metazoa > Arthropoda > Insecta > Coleoptera > Curculionidae > Kuschelorhynchus > Kuschelorhynchus macadamiae. The sequence goes on along the minus strand of JAUTXW010003372.1, from coordinate 328,284 downwards.
TGTAGGATTGGGATAAGAGAAAGAAGAAGAAAGAAAAGAAACGTAACCATGTTAATATTTGGTTGGCCCTCCTCGCAGACGAATAACTTCACGGCATCTCCGAGACATGCTGTGCACTAAATTATTAATGAAATCTAGGGGGACGTTGTTCCATTCCTCTTGTATGGCTTCGGACAGCTCGTTCAAGGTTTCTGGGGCAACATCTCTTGATCTCACTAATAATTTTAAATGCGACCACCCATTCTCTATAATGTTCAAATCCGGAGATTTTGCAGGCCAATTCATACGATTTATATTATTGACCTGCAAAGCCTCCGTTACAATTTGCGCTCGATGAGGCCGTGCGTTATCGTCGACCAAAAGAAAATCGTGTCCATAATTTGCGGCAAATGGCACGACAATGGGAAGTATGATATCGTCCCTATAGACTACAGCATTAACTGTTTGTCTGGTAGTGAAAATATCAGACTTCCCATTGTATATTACCCCCGCCCAAACTGTAATGCCTCCGCCTCCAAAGGCTTCTTGAGGTGCCATGTTTTCCTCGTCATACCTTTCATTCGGCTCTCTCCAAACAAGAATTCTACCATCCGAATGAATGAGGTTGAACCTTGTTTCGTCGCAAAAAAAACAGTTTCTCCACTCATTGATGGTCCAATCTCGATGTTCTTGGGCCCATGCTAACCGTGCTGCACGATGAGGTGGTAGCAAACGAGGACACTTCGCTCTACGTCGTGCTCTAAAAAATTTGTTTGATTTTATTTTTTAGTTCGTACTTGTTGACCTCTACTTGTAATAATAAATTGCTTTCGATGTTACAGATATTTCCATATTACTCATGGTTTGGGAATTTCTTGAATAAGATTTTTTTAAATGTAGATAAAAATTGGACCTTGCAAATTTAATGCTTGCTATGATAAAGTTTTACCTCAAATTGTTTCTGTTTAATGTCCTCCTTACAGTACGATCAGAAACATGCACTTCAGCTGTACGACGCAGCTCATCGTTCAATTTCCTGGAACACTTCGTTCTTTGTTGGCGCGTATTACGTACTAAATTTATTTCTGCCCTTCCTCTAATTTTCCTCACCCAACCACCACCGTGCCGATATGCGTCGTTTCCCGTATTTTCAAATCTTGTTTTTAGCCGCGAAATTTGACTTTGGTTCACATTATATAAATTTGCGACTTCTTGCTGAGACATGCCTTGGTCCAAGAGCCTAAGGGCATTTTGCCTTTCGGCAGCAGTTAGTCTCCGCATCGAGAAGATATGAATTAAATACACAAAAAACAAACAAAATAAAAATCAATAAAAGGTAAAATCACGAAGTAAAATGTAAAAATATGAGTTTAAGAAACAGTACGTCAAAATGACAAACAAGGAAGAATATCCAATTAAGCATTTTGTCGTATCCATGGAATCCATGACATTTTTATCGCAACGCCAACTAAGATTAGACGGTGCACAGGCCATAAACCTTCCATCTTACAATTTAGCGGAAATAATAAAAAATCCAGCGAAAATCGGCATTTCTATGTATTTTTCATTTGCTGTTACGCCCCCTAGCGGTCATCTTAGAAACTCAAAAATTTTTTCCAGCATTTATTTGGCCACTATAGTTAAAAAAAATTTTACAGCAAGTTTCTAAAATCAGTAGTTTCCGAGATACAGTACATTGCACGCTTATTTGGCCACCCGGTATAATTATGAAATTATTATAAAACGCTACTGGTACTTGCTTTCCAGGTATAATAATGCTACAATTTCGTTATAATAATCATTCAGTTCTAAAAAATCGAATATATTCAAAAAACACTTTACAATATTGTTGAAAAGTAGCGCTATACATTTGCACCGCTAATTTCTTTGGAAGTGAGGTTAGGATGGAATTTAAAAAACCGTTTCGGTAAAATACTCTAATTTATGTAAATCAACTAACGGGATTTAAAATTTTTACGTTTTATTATACTTTCTTTAGTTTTCAATGTTCAATGCATAAAAATGTGCAAAATCATGAAATTTTAATAATTAAATCAACTGTAAGCTTTTTTAGACCCCTGTATAATATTATTGTATTTTTTCCTAATAGCAGTGTCATAAATAATGAAAACAATACCACAGTGAGCTTGATTTGAGTTATCACTAGTGAGTTGGGATTTTGTTTGTGAACCCATGTACAAATTTTTGAAAATCCCCTGTATATTCCGAAAAAATGGCAATTTCAAAAAACGGGAGAAATTGTTTTTTTGTATCTAATCATAGATTATTTTGGTGTATATGACAATAAATAAAATATTGTTTTGTAAAAAATATCGTTAAATGAAATTTTGTAAAAAATGCAGTTTTAGTTTACACCCTGTACAAACCTTTTCCCATCATATCTGGCGATCCACCAGTCGAGTTTGTAATCTACACACCTTGAGTAAGCTGACGTCGAAAACCGCATTTCAATTTAGCTTACCGTTTTTGAAATATCGAACGTTAAAAATACCCCAAAAAATTACGTTATGCAGTTCGAGTGTCCAGCAGGTTAGTTAGCAGGTCATCCCTATATGAACTTTAATTTTGGACTGTAATATGAAGTTAATCGGGTAAGTAGTTGTTTAGTTATACTGCGAATTGACAGACAGACTGGCAGACCGATGAAATTTAGATGTTTTTTGGCATCTAGGGACCCTAAAACGTGAAGATCTGTAAAAACCTGGGAGGGTTATTTTCTCACTGTTACAGATATTTTATTTGGCCGCCATTTTGTTCTGTCATTTAGATTCGTACCAAAATTTCACCAGTTCATTTCTACTTAACGCTTAATTGTGCAAAATTTGAGGTAAATTAGATAAGCAGTTTTCTTGTAATATTTTTTTTAACATTTCACTGAACCTTCTTTGTTTCGCTATACTGGATTTTTACCAAAATATTACCAGGTCGTCCTCATATGACCCTAAATTTTTGACCAAAATAATTAGATAAGTAATTTTTTATCTATGTCGCGAACATACAAACTTACAGGCAGAGAAACCGACGGAATTGAAAAAATATGTTTTTTGATATCTAGAGACACTAAAATGTGAAAATGTGAAAAATCTGGGAGGGTGATTTTTTTCACTATTACAATATCTACTTCCCATAATTTTTGACCAAAATAATTAGATAAGTAATTTTTTATCTATGTCGCGAACATACAAACTTACAGGCAGAGAAACCGACGGAATTGAAAAAATATGTTTTTTGATATCTAGAGACACTAAAATGTGAAAATGTGAAAAATCTGGGAGGGTGATTTTTTTCACTATTACAATATCTACTTCCCATTTACGAGGGAAGTAAAAACAATGAAATAAATTACAGTTTATCTGCTTTGAACTTCCCTCGATATTAATCCTTTTTTAAATTAGGAATAGTACAGTATGACCCTATTTAGTTTTGCATCTAATCATTTAGCAGGACGTACTATTATAAATTGAATTATCACGAGGGAACTTTAGGGAAATTCGGGAAAACCAATCTGTAAAAGAAGTTAACAGGAAATTCCCCCTGAATCATTCCTTTTGACTACAAAATGGAAAGAAAACATAATTTATATATGTGTTACTAAACGACTATGTGTAAATAGGGTTATACTTCACTATTCCTAATAAAACGAAAGATTCATGACTAGGGAAGTTCCGGGTAAAGGAAATTTACCGTTTTTTACTTCCCTCCTAAAAGGGATACCGAGAGTTTTTCAGACCTTTACGTTCAGGGTCCCTAGATACTCGAAAATATGTTTTCTCAATTCCGTCAGTCTGTTTGTCTGTCGGTCTGTCTGTTTGAGGAATAGCTAAAAATCTACTTACCTCATATATGGGGATGACCTGGTAACATTTTGGTAAACATTCAATATGGCGAAACAAAATGACGGCCTAGTAAAATATTAAAAACATTATTACTAGAAAACTACCAATACAATTTATCTCAAATTTTGCACAAAAATCAAGTATTATGCAGGAATTAAGTGATACAATTTTGACACGAATCTGAGATGGTAGAACAAAATGTCAGCTTAATAAAATATTTAAAAATCCAGTCTGAAAAAACTAATTATTGGATCGATTTCAAATTTTGTGCAATAACTAATCGTGGTATAGAGATGAACTAGTAAAATTGTGGTACTAATTCAAGACGGCGGAATAAAATGGCGGCCAAATATAATGTTTAAAATCGCGAGAAAATCACCCTCTCGGGTTTTAGATATCTTCACTTATCAATTCCGTCGGTCCGTCTGTCGGACTGACTGTCTGTCTGTCTGTCTGTCAGTTTGCGTCAGGTAATATTGCCTTACAAATTGGAAAAGGCATTTTAACATATCTATTACATTTAAAACTGTAAACACTCCTAAAGAACATTTCGTTAACATTAAGAGTAAGACTGATAAATTCTCAAAATCTGGAGTGTATTCGTTAAGTTGTCCTGCTGTGTGTGTTGGCCAGTCCGGGAGGAAGATATCTACCAGAGTACGGGAACATGTAAACTTCTTTAATAAATATAAAAATTCGAAAACAACGGAGACTAAATCTGCATGTGCGAACCATCTATTAGCTTCAGGACACAGCTTCGCTGTACCTGAAAATATAAATATCTTACATGAGTATCCCAAGGGAAGGGAATTAGATTTATTAAAGAAATGGAAATAACTAAAGCCAAGAAAAGTCCAGATCTCACCTGTGTTAATGACGTATTTAATTTCGAACCCCATCTCAGTTTAAGTTTTGTGGAGCATATGCAACCATAAATACTCAAGGATTCAGCCTCTTCTTATTATTGTTGAACGTCTAAGATGTAATGTGTGCTTTGTTATTTTAATATGAGTATGTACAGGGTGTCCGGATTTGGTTGCAAAAGCAGGGTATCTCGCTTATTTTTAAAGATAGAACCTTGCGGTTTTCACGAACCTGAGCTAATTTTTTGTGAAACTCATGAAGCCGTAAACAAAATTTTCGTAGCCTTCTTCGTTTATGAGATACAGGGCGAAATAGAAAATTTTGCATTTTGGGACCCCCCTCGTTTCTCGGTTATCCTTTAATTTAACGCAAAGGGAAAAATTGCTGCTTATGCAGTTTTTTTACGCTGGATCCAGTGGCATATTTTTCATTTGAGTTGTTATTTTTTAGATATGACCCAAAATTGTGTTTTTTTAAATGGGACATCCTGTATATTTGTCCAGAAATTGATTTGTCCTTTTAAAAGCTTCTCAAAAATATATAATAGTATGGGTCTATTTTAATAAACAACAAAAATTCTAATTTTTATAATTATCATCGCAAATTTTGCAGTAGGTCATGCAAAACGATGCCGTTTTCTTTTGTTTTCTTGGAAGCAAATGACATTTCCCAATTTTGTACGCGTATATAAAATATAGCGCTAGTTTTTTGTATTTATTTATTGTGTAAAAATATATTTGTATTATTATGGAAGAAAACCAAACTTTCGAACATTATGAAAAGTACGATATTTTAGCTTGTTTTGTATTAAGTAATGAAAATGTTGAAGCGGCCTCTGAGATGTATTTTAACAGGTAAATAGTTAATTTTTAGGTATGTTGAAATACTATTGCTTAATTTTTATTTAGATATCCAGAAAGGAGGCAACCTAATATATCCACTTTTTATCGGATAAAAAAGAATTTACTTAATCACGGATCATTTATCAAACTTCGTACGAAAACATATAATAAAGAAAATCGGGAGGCTGAGGAAATTACGGTTTTGGCTAATGCAGAAGCTTACCCTACAAACTCTTGTAGGGCCAGTGAAGAGAGCATAGGGATTCCAAAAACTAGAGTTCAAGAAATTCTAAAAAAGCACAAATACCACCCATACAAATTTAGGCTCGTGCAGCACTTACAACCAGGGAATGCAGAGCATCGGGTAGTCTTCTGCAATTGGTTTCGAGAAAGATGCGATATGGTTAGAGATTTTGAAAGGAAGGTTATATGGTCAGACGAAGCACATTTCAGTAATTCTGGTATACTCAATAGGCACAATAGTAGATTCTGGTCCCAGGGAAATCAACACCAAATATTTCCCAGAAGACAGCAGGGCAGGTTTGGTCTAAATGTGTCCTGCTTCATATTAGGAACACATATAACATTTTATATATTTGAGGGAAATCTAACAGCCAATCGCTATATAGAAATTTTAGAGGCAGCTATACCTGAATTACTTGACGATGTTCCTCTAGCGCAAATTAACGAAATTTATTTTCAACAGGACGGTGCTCCTGCACACAATTCTGGAATGACGAGATTATTTCTGGACAATAATTCTACCAATCAATAGATCGAAACAAATAGACCTATAAGATGGCCCCCTAGGTCCCCAGATTTGTCGATTTTAGATTTCTTTCTATAGGAATATCTGGAAAATAGAATTTACAAAGACCACTATGATAATGTCCAAGATTTAGGAAATGCAATAAGGGAAAATTTTCGCTATTTACAAAATCATCCCGTTATTTTGCTTAATTCCCTAAAACGAATAAGAAAATTGTGCTAAGCATGCATAGAACAAAATGGAAATCAGTTTGAACAGTTCTTTTGATTTCCTTAGTTACTGTAGTTCTTATACGACAGTTGATATTTGCTGAAAGGCTTGTTACATAATAATTTATTACTGTTTTGTTCTTGTGTTACATAAATCTAGGTAGGTGGTACTTTTTTGGGGCGAAATTGTCAATACATATTTTGATAAATAGATTTAATTACATATTTATTTTGATTTATTGTTAGGATGTAGATATTGTTAACGACTTTAAATAAAAGGCAGCATTGTTTTGCATGGCCTACTGCAAAATTTGGGATGATAATTATAAAAATTAGGATTTTTGTTGTTGTTTATTAAAATAGACCCATACTATTATATATTTTTGAGAAGCTTTTAAAAGGATGAATCAATTTCTGGACAAATATACAGGGTATCCCATTTAAAAAAAACACAACTTTGGGTCATATCTAAAAAATAACAACTCAAATGAAAAATATGACTACGCCTTTGGATCCAGCGTAAAAAACTGCATAAGCAGCAATTTTTCCCTTTGCGTTAAGTTAAAGGATAACCGAGATACGAGGGGGGTTCCAAAATGCAAAATTTTGTATTTCGCCCTGTATCTCATAAACGAAGAAGGCTATGAAAATTTTGTTTACGGCTTCATGAGTTTCACAAAAAATTAGCTCAGTTTCGTGAAAACCGCAAGGTTCTATCTTTTAAAATAAGCGAGATACCCTGCTTTTGCAACCAAATCCGGACACCCTGTACAGGGTGGCCATTTTATGGTGATACAGTACCTTATCTAGAAAACGGTAATAGTTACGACAAAAAGTTAAATACAAAAGTTGTTTGGATTCAATTATGTTTTTATTTTATTTCACTTTTGCTTATACAGGGTTTTTCGTTTTGACGTGACACATGTCAACTTTCTTAATTTAAATGGGATACCCTATATATTATTACATATTTCGATTCTACTGTTAATTTGCGAAAGTTTTTAGAATAACATCTATATTTGAATTCTTTATCGTTTTTGAGAAAATTGAGTTTTTAGAATTTAAAAAAAAAACATATTTTAAAAAAAAAATTTTTTACCTATAAAACTTTAATGGAACTGACTAATATCTTAAACATACATTACTAAGGGTTTAATTCAACGAGTTTCCATGCTGGTCTTACCAATTAATATACAGGGTGTTAAAAATGGAGAGCAAAACAAACAGAACTTTAAATGTAAAAATCTCCGGTTTTTCAAATGGAACACCCTGTATATGTTTATTTCATCTGATTCAGCGTATTACCTATCATTACTCATATATATGTCCTATACCTAAAATAAACAGTCTCGATTTTATTAGCCGTTTTCTGATTTGACTATTTTTTTTTTAATATAAGTAAACAGATGAAGTGGGCTAAAATAAAAATATCGTAAACTAAGCTTTGTTCTCATTTCTTTAACACAGATAGCGACTATAAATAATGTCAGAAAATACAAATAAAAGTGAACTATTATGTAATTTATGTCCTTATTATTTAATGTTTACGAAAATAAGGGAGAGACAAAAAAATTATCTTGTGCCACACGCCAACTAATAACTAACTGAGTACTAAACATGATTAAAACAGATTATAAAAAATTTTCAATATGGCCACCGTCCATTGCGATACATGAAGTGTAAATAGCCTCCATTTTTCGAATAGCGTTCCTTACCGAATTAGACGCATTAAAATTATCGATCTCTTCCCTGATTTTTATTTTTAACTCATTTCTATTATTAGATCTATTTTTATAAACTTTATTTTTTAGTGCACCCCACAAAAAGAAGTCTAAAGGGCTTAAATCAGGGCTTCGTGGTGGCCAGGATATTAAACCATGTCTTCCTATCCACAATGGAAAATGTTGATTAAGGAAATTTACTACCGGCGCAACCGTGTGGTAAGGGGCGCTGTCCTGCTGAAAAATGATATTTTCTCGAATATTTGCTGGCAAGTCGTTAATAAGGGGCATGATTTCATTCCTAAGCAGCTCCAAGTATCTTTCGCCATTTAACGAAATATTGGTCCGATAATACGGTCGCAAATAATTTCGCACCACACATTTACGGGTTGACGGCCTTGTTTTTTAATTGCTTTTATTAGATGTTTATTAGTTTGAGACCAGTAATGAGTGTTTTTCCGATTAAAAATACCCGCCGTATTAAATGAGGCCTCATCAGTCCAAAGCACTTTTGAAAAAAACACATTTTCGAACTGCCGGTCCATAATATCACAACAAAAAGTCAATCTTTCAAGTCTAATTGTGATAATAATTGAGTTGGAAGAAATTTATAAGGATGATAACCATTCACCTGCAGTGTTTTTTGAATACTTCCTCTACTGACACCTGCAATGTCGCTGTCAGCATCTCTTTGGGATGTTTCATCATCTTCCTCGAAATAAAGTAAAATCTCCAGTTGTTTTTCCTCAGTGAGGACAAAATTGGGACGATTTTTCTTAGAGTTTTTTAGGCCACTATTTTCCAAATCACGCACAATTCGAAAAAATGTAGTCCTGGAGGGAACTCGATTATTAGGATATTCCCTGGAATATTCTCTAAAGGCTAACCCTGGACTTTTATTATTTTTATGAAACGGTTGTATAATTTCAAACGTTCATCTAAACTTTTTAACAAACGTTCATCTAAACTTTTTAACAAATTTCGCAGCAGAAATTTGACAAAAACGACAAACAGAGCAAATGTCAACTTAAGTCAACAATTGCATTAGGTTATTTCCTAAGCCTATCTTGATTTTTTTAGTTTCTGATCTCATTTACTGGCAAAATTCCGGTATAAATCAGAAAACGGCTAATAAAATCGAAACTGTTCATTTTAGGTATAGGACATATATATGAGTAATGATTAATTGAACGCTGAATCAGATGAAATAAAAATATACAGGGTGTTCCATTTGAAAAACAGGAGATTTTTACATTTAAATTTCTGTTTGTTTTGCTCTCCATTTTTAACACCCTGTATATTAATTGATAAGACCAGCATGGAAACTCGTTGAATTGAACCCTCAGTAATGTATGTTTAGGATATTAGTCAGTTCCATTAAAGTTTTATAGGTAAAAAATTTTTTAAAAAAAAATGTTTTTTTAAAAAAAATTCTAAAAACTCGATTTACTCAAAAACGATAAAGAATTCAAATATAGATGTTATTATAAAAACTTTCGCAAATTGACAGTAGAATCGAAACATGTAATAATATATAGGATGTCCCATTTAAATTAAGAAAGTTGACATGTGTCACGTCAAAACGAAACACCCTGTATAAACAGAAGTGAAATAAAATAAAAATTTAATTGAATCCAAACAACTTTTGCATTTAACTTTTTGTCGTAACTATTATCATTTTCTAGATAAGGTACTGTATCACCATAACATGGCCACCCTGTACTTGGATTTGTTGTTTTAAATGTGTTAAGGTGGCTATACTTAATATTATTTTTGTACAATAGTATATTAGGTTTTTCCAATATTGAAGATCCATGATGCTCGCAAGAGCGAAACACGAGTCACCTTAGGTTCTACTTAAGAATTTTATTAAAAAATTCAATAATTTTGCTGTCGCTCAGCAGTTAACCTTCTGACAGTGTCTAAAATATTAGTTGGTGAAAGAAGAATATTTAAACGTTTTACTTTAATGAGAGTTGAAATTTTATCCATGCGGCACTTTGAAAAGTGTGCATTACGTGTATTTTTAAACGTAAATGCCTTAAACCATTTAGATTATGTTTCTAGAAGTTTCAGTAAGACGAATGAGAGAGTATTCGACATTATAAATGTTTTATAACATTAATCATAATATCTGCTTTCGAGGAGTTTCCGAGAGAGTGCAAAGGAGACATGGCACCTCATAAATGATTATATAGAAAAGTGACAAATGGTTTTAACAGCTTGAATCTCTCTATCTGCTTCCAGTAGTTAATGGATTTTGATTCCAGGAGTCAGATTCCATTTATTTCATTAGTCTTTTTTATCGGAAAATGCCAATATTGTTCGAATTTGCACACGGTTTTAGCAGTTTATATAAAACGTAGTCTGGAATAAAACGTCACTGTATCAGTTATGAAATAATAGCTAACTTCTGCAAAAGTGGTTTGAAATATTGATGTTTCATGCACGTGGTATACCGGAGTAATCGATATACAGACAAATAAAAAATTGTTTCTTTTCCCGGAACTTTTCGCGTCATGAATTTTTTCTTTTATTAGGGATAGTGAAGTCACCCAATTTTTCGTTCGGTACATAGACGTTTAGTATATATATATATATATATATATATATATATATATATATATATAAATATATATATATATATATATATATATATATATATATATATATATATATATATATATATATATATATATATATATATATATATATATATATATATATATATATATATATATATATATATATATATATATATATATATATATATATATATATATATATATATATATATATATATATATATATATATATATATATATATATATATATATATATATATATATATACAGGATGTCTTAAATAGTGTGTGCCACCATTGCTATCTTCGAAACGGTAAGTGCTACGAGTTCGGTTAAATTAGAGAAAAGTTGTCTTTTTTAGTACTCATTTAAGATCTTTTTACCGTGTTGCCAAAATCCTGTTAGTTTATGTGATACAGTGTGATGTGTAAATAACGCCTAAATCAATTTAGTGGAATATTTCAAAAACTGTTAATTTTAGAGATAAAGTTTAAATTGGAAAGTTTTATATTTTTTTGCGCTCTATAACGCGGTATCTTTAAATTTTGATTCTGAAGTTTCATAATGTGGCCACAACTATCAACCTAATTTTTTTCAATACGAACCTGGATTTTTAGTTTCCGGTTTTGAAAGGAAATTGAATTTGCTATACAACCATGTATTGCACGGATATGACTCACTACGTTTCTATCCAGAAAATCCATCATGGGGAAATAAAAAAATTACCTGCGTACGGTCCTGTCTTTTTTCTTGTACTTTTTCGAAATTCAAATATTTGACATTTTTACAAGAAAAATATAGTTAAATAGTGAAAGCAAAAGTACTTCAAAATTCAGTTTTAATAAACGGAAACTCTAAAATCTTCAAATAAATTAACAGCAACGATTCAAATTTTTATTTAAACATAAACTTTAAAACATTTAAAGAAAATAAAGGAAAAACTATTCACGATAAACGAAACTATTATACAATGTGTCCCAAATTTGGCTTACATGCATTGCTATCTCGTAAACCGCTATAGCTACAGGGTGGGTTAAATTAGGAAAGTTTTAGAGAATTTTATTACAAATTTGATGACGTTTTGAAGTTTAGGATATCTTTTGTGGTTTTCAAGATAATTGGGAAAAATCAAAATGGTGCATTTTCAACTTTTGCCCGTAGCTTCTAAACGACTCGTATTAAAATTATTAGGGCACTTTTATTAGAGGAACATTATGCAGGTAAAAACTATTGTTTTTGAGATATTGGCATCAACTTTTTATTTTCTTACCGACGCCATAATTATTGTATTTTTGGAAAGATCTTTTTAAGAGCTTTCCAATGATGTATAACAAGGTAAGATTATTATTTTTCTTGAGCTCTAAAAACCAAAATAATTGTTTTTTTTAAGTAGGCTTTGAACGCATGGCGGCCATAATGAAACAAAAGAATGCCGCATGTCAACAATCATTTTGTGTTCCTGAATAGTACTTGTTATCATTTTCTCATTGTGCCGAGTTTTTACAAAGTTTATTTGAGTTTCTTATACTACTTAAAATGGAGGGTAATTATTCCAACGAAGAGAATTTGGATATGATAGAACTTTATTTTAAAGCAAATAGAAATACACAACAGCGTCATCAAATTTGTAATAAAATTCTCTAAAACTTTCCTAATTTAACCCACCCTGTAGCTATAGCGGTTTACGAGATAGCAATGCATGTAAGCCAAATTTGGGACACATTGTATGTGTTGGAAATGACCACCATTATTTCGTAAACATTTTTGTGCATTTACAATAACCTTTTTTTGAATATTTTCTAACATCCTAGGATTAAATTCGTTACATGCCTGTCGAATTCTTATAATCAGGTCATCTAAATTCTGTGGGGTAGTTCGATACACCTTGTCTTTAATAATACCCCATATGGAGAAATCCATTGGGGTAATATCAGGTGATCGCGCTGGCCAGTTATAGGCCTGTTGTTACCAATCCATCTGTTGGGTTTAAAATTGTTTACAAATCTTACACATCGACGGTCTCGATGGGCGGGAGCACCATCTTGTTGGAAGTATTTAAAATTAAGAAGAATATCTAATGGAAGGTTATCTAGAAGATCTTGGAGAGAAGTGGATAAAAAGTCAAGTAAATAAAACCAGTCATATTTTCTTGAAAAAAGAATGAACCCATCTGTCTAAAATCCCAAGCCACACATTGATACCGAACTTTTCCTGGAAATTGGTGGAAATGTTCATTGCTTTGAGTCCACCGGTAATGTATATTACGATTGAACCATCCATTGTTGCAAAATCTACTTTCATCCGACCATAAGATTTTTTTACAAATGTCGGGGTCTTGCCTTCGACGCCTTAAAAGCCAACGGCAAAATATCCTTCTCCTTGCGTAGTCACTTGGCCTTAAATGCTGCACTTTTCTACAGCGATAGTGCCTAAATCTATTGCGGTGTAGTATTTTTTTGCTGAATCTTTTGATACACCAGTTTCTCTTTCTATTTCCCTTAAGGAAACTTCCCCGCTGTTAACATTTTTGTAATGTACATATCCTAAAATATATTGCAGAGTAGGTATTTAATAAAAATTTACATTATAATTAACTAAGGAACCGTATCCCCGTCGGCGGTGTTGCCTATTTAAAGTAAAAATTAAAATTTAGGGGGTGCTTGAGAAAAGCGGGACAGTGAAACGATTGTTTCTAAGATAGGGAAAATTGGAAAATAGATTTTTTCTGGTTTTATTTTTAAAGATGTTGCCAAATAAAGTATCTTTGTGGCCCCTTTTGTAAGCTATGAGAAGGTTTATATTTTATATTTAAAGTTTCGTGTTTGGGCCAGCACCATCAATTTCATTATTTTTTAAATACCGACCTTCAATTGTCTTACTTCTTCAAGTACTTTAATCCATAATGTCGTACCTAATATAATAACAATTAAATTAATAATAAAAAATGGAGGGATAACTTTATGAGGAGTGTTTGTATTATTAAGTATATGGAAAGTTTGATACATGTTTTACTTTCCTCGCAAGAGGAAAGTATTTTTATGTCAAAATTAGACTGATTATGGTAATTCAAAAGTCTATTTTATAGTGCGCAAAAAAATATCATAATATGTTATTTTAGATTGCAACAGTCATTGCATTGTACAGGTATATTCAAAATAACACTACCATAATTTATTATTTTTAATTCTTACTTTCCGGTAAAAAGCTAGACTCTTTATGGCCGGTAAATAGCTTATTACACCACTAAAACGTTGTCTCGTAACGCCTGGTCGCGCGCCGGCGCCGTTAGGTTAAGTCTAAATAGAGTCTCTATTCGGACGCGAGAAGGAAAGCTTCGAAAATGCCAAATGTGATTTTGGCGAAACGTCAGCAAAACGGTTCTTTTCAGAACGACAGTAGTGAACGGATGTACACCTGGAAATGAAAACACATTGTATTTTTCCATCCGTGAAGGAGTAAAAATCAATATATATATATATAAGTATATATATATATATATATATATAAATATTTATAAATATATATATATATATATATATATATATATATATATATATATATATATATATATATATATATATATATATATATATATATATATATATATATATATATATATATATATATATATATATATATATATATATATATATATATATATATATATATATATATATATATATATATATATATATATATATATATATATATATATATATATATATATATATATATATATATATATATATATATATATATATATATATATATATATATATATATATATATATATAATATATATATATATATATATATATATATATATATATATATATATATATATATATATATATATATATATATATATATATAATATATATATATATATATATATATATATATATATATATATATATATATATAAATATTTATATATATATATATATATATATATATATATATATATATATATATATATATATATATATATATATATATATATATATATATATTTATATATATATATATATATATATATATATATATATATATATATATATATATATATATATATATATATATATATATATATATATATATATATATATATATATATCATATTTAATTTTTCTGTAAAATTTAAAGTCAATTGAATAAGATTTTTTTACGTTGATTTTTTTAAACATTCTATTTAGCCGACATTTAGTTTCGGCATCTTGAATTCATACTATATTTCTACTATCATACTTAATGCTTGCACAAAATTTGAAATTAATCTAAAGTAGTTTTTCAGGCTGATTTTTTAAATATTTTATTAAGCCTCCATTTTATATTGCTACCTCGGATTCATACCAAAATGTTACCAAGTTATCCCCATATGGCCTTTAATGTTTGATCAAAATTTGAAATCAATCGGGTAAGTTGTTTTTAAGCTACGCCGCGAACTGACAGACAGACCTACACATAGACCGATGGAATCAATAAAACTTATATTTTTTGGCATATACGAACGTTAGAATGAGAGGTCCGAGAGAGAGATGGAGCGATGGCGGGCAAAAAGCAGGCAATTTGTTACGCGTTTAAATTGGAATCGTCTGTTTCGAATTAATTAAACTAATTAAACAGATAATTTTAGATAATGTATGACCTAAATACATCTTTTTTGGATTATAATACATTGATTTATGCGGGAATGAAAGCACGGGAATATCGAATATCCATTATTTTATTACAGAAGCAAAAAAACAGGTAAGTTTCAACTTTTTGAAAAAAAAACAACGCGCTGTAATGCGGAGAAGGATGGGAAGGTAACAAATTTAACTGGTTTGAAAGGTACCAGATTAAAACCCCCATTCTATTAATTATAATAATTAATTATCTAAATAAGTTATTATTTAAATAAAAAGGATGTTGTATACAAAAAAAAAACTATTATACCAGAATTCAAACAGGACTTTTTCAAAATCACTGATGTGAAAATAATATAGTTTTTGTCAGTTGCTGTCTGATTCTGTTTCAAATTTATATATATTTCAATATGGTGTATTCGAATATTAAAATATTTTTTAAAAATTAATCCTATTGTATAATATGTACATGTGTATATGATCCTGGAATTTGGTATGCTCTAAAAGGTATTGAAATGAATCAGAAATATTTAATTTCCGAATGGAAAAGGATATTAATTTTACCATTATATTAGGTGCCGTAAAATTAATTTCAGTTTTTATATTACTTTTTGCCATTGTACAAATTTTAACAATATCCCTTGAAGGCTTACAAAGGCCACTGCTTTAAAAGTTATTAAAACACCACAAAAAATAACGAAAACACCAGCAAATACATAACGTCACCATACAAAACAAATGAAATTAAATTGTCTTTTCTAATTTTTGCCCGCCATAGCGCGATCCTTCTCTTGCACTGCGTTATCTGCAATGAATATTCTGCGCGGCAGGTCCATTTCTCTTCGTTTGTCAATTGTTGGAACCAACTTTTCGAACTGCTTCGTATTTCATTGATAAATTCTCGCCAGGCGATATACTTCTTCTCTTGTTTTGTTTTGTTACTTATGAATGGGTGGGAGTGTCCATTCTTAATTTAGTCTGAGATCTAAACTATGGTCAATTTTCCAAAATTCTTATATCTGCGCAAATGAAAGTAGTAATATGGAAGTAATTTTGACAATGGAGTTAATTTTAAAGTTATAATAATACTTTATTAATAGTAATAACTACGTAAACTGAATATAGGTAGGTAAGAGCGTGATTATCCAAAGTTTGCAGATTTTATTATTTTCAGAAATATCATTCAATCAATAAATCCAAAGTGAACTTGTGATACATCGTTAAAAAGTTAATTTGATAAGCATAGTATGAAAAGGAAAAATACACAAGTGCCGATTTAAAATTTTGGACAATGGTCTATCTTAACAGAATTTTAATACACTAAGGAAATGTGTAACCCGAACTCTGCTGTCTAATGGCACCACAGTTTTCGTTTTTCTGTATGCTCAGCTAACTATAAACTATTACTACTATAGCCTTATCGTCCGATTTAGCTCTATATAGCCTCATTATTACATAAGGCCATATCGAATATACTTAATAGGAAATTTCTTTAGTTGCTGAATACATGTTTAATCGTCCATATAACGAGATAGGGGACACGAAAATCGCCGTAAAAAATGTACACCACTTACAGAAAGTACTGCGGTTATTACGCCAGTTTTTTAAACTGTAACATTCCTTTAAATGACCCAAAATAATTTGGTTCTTGAGATTTTAAGTCTAATGATACACTATTAATCAATGGGGCACATTCTGCCTCGTTTGCAGTAAAATTTCTGGACTCACAGGGGCGAGAGCCTTTGAAAAATTCCCTAATACTCCCGCTTCGGCAATCCTTTCAATAAGTTTCAAACAATATCTTTAGTATTTTTAAGGACATAGAAACTAGATTGTCCTGAGGTCAAAAACTAAAATTTTAAAAATTAGTTAATGAAGACAAAATTTGTTTATTATTACTTTTAAGTTTTATACTTTTGTTTGAAGTGTTCTGCCGGACTTTATTTTTTTCTTTCACATCATTCAAAGGGTGACTATCTCCAATTGTTTTAAAGTGTAAATTTAATACTAACTCTGGGGATCTTTTTCGTAGTTATGTCAGCCGTTCGGCCATTACGTCTTTTCTTTCTTCGATGTGTCAATCAAATTATATGATGGGTAAGGACGTCGTAGGGCTCCCAAGTGAGGAGGGGGGATTAATTTCTATGTAAAAGAAAGTCTTTCGGAAGCTTGTATTTGTTGCACGGTAAGGGGAAGTCATGAGTTTTTGTAATGAGTTCGTTAATTAATTGTTAGTTCTGCTCTAATAAAATAGTTAAAGTTTAGTTTGTTCACGAGTCTCTATGTAGTATAGAATTTCTGATAAATTTGTCGGAGTTAAGAATTATTATAATTATTTTATTTTGAAAATATTGTCTCGGTACTTTGTATTTTAATTTTATTAGCCGTTGGCATCCTACTTCGTTTTCTGAAGATAATTGCATTGGTTTTGTTAGGGTTTAAATCTAGTTTCCAGTGGCCCATCCTCTGTTGGATGGCGTCTAAATGCCTCTGTAGCCTGGAGGCTTTTATGTTAAGAGTTTTGTTAGTTGACATCAGGGCAGTGTCGTCTGAGAAGAGGTAAAGTTCGGTAAGGTTATTTCTCGGGATAGCTGCGATAAAGATGTTAAAAAGTAATGGTGATAGAGGGGAACTTTGTGGGACGCCTGCTCCGATAGCTCTTGGCGTGGAAGTATCGCCGTCTATATTGATCACAAAGGATCTATTTCATAGAAAGGAGTATATGATTTTGATTAGGTAGTTAGAAATACCGTCTCTGATTAGTTTTAGCACCAGATCAGGGTGCCAAATCTCGTCAAAGTCCTTGTGATTTGTATTGAGGTCACCCTCTATAAGAATAGCCTCCCTGGTTTTAAAAATATTGATTAGATTATTAATATTAAAATTCTTAAGTGGATAGTGGAGTGCCATCTGTCGGCTCTGTAGACATCAAAATTTAGAAAAGAAAACTTCTGTTTATTTTTAAATCAGGTTTCTTGAATTAGGAAAACATCTATTTGATATTTTTCAGTGACATTAATTTAGAGGAATTGATGTTACATGAGGCTATTCTTATGGAGGAGGGACGCATTTTGCAGGTTTCGTCCGAATGTGTTGAAAATGTGGCAACTGTTCGTGCAAAGCAGAATGCCGAATAATGGGGCGTTGAATAGAGCAGCATGTCTGTGGGGGGGGGGGGGGAAATCATATGGCCTCCCTTTGCCACTTCGTTATAGGGGTTCTCGATAGCTTAGTTGGTAGAGTAACGTCCCGGTAAGACGGAGGTTGTGGGATCGAATCCCACCCGAGGGTAGACTTTTTCCACTTTTCATTACCTTTAATTTCAAAATTTACTAAGTTTCTCACCGGTTTTGATTTCCATAACAGACAAAAACTCACCATACCTGCTTTACACTTAAAAACGATTGAAGATAGTTACCATTCAAAACTATGTGAAACCAAAATTTTTTTATTTAAATAGTGCTGCTATCGGCCTGTTAAGGCATTAACATTTTTCAATTTTTTTGCTTTTATTCGCGAGTCATCCTAGTAAAGAATAGTATTTATTACTTAAAGCTTACAAAGGCGAATTTTTCATTGCTCTCGATAAAATATATATCCCCGTTTTTATTCCAAATTACATCTTTTGTCTGAAAACACTGAATATCTTTTATTACTTTTAAATGCAAGACATATTTCAAACAGAATTTGAATAATCTTCCATTTAAAACTTTATTAATCACCATAAAAAGTGATGGAAGGGGTGGTAAATAGTATTAAAAAGTATTCTATTAGCTTCCCTAGTGAAAATTAAGACATTTCGTAAAATATTTATATTAAAAATAAAGACTTTAACACTAACACTTCAAATTTTCAATAAAGTTTTATGAAGTGTATGGAAATGGTTATAAAATTCAAGCGCAGGTAAATAATAAAAAGTTTGGTGGTAAAGATTTACGATTTGGGTTTAATCTCAATCATTTCCTATTTATCTGCCTTTTAAAATGAGGATGCAATATTATACAGAGGCGGCTTGTGGTGTTTGAGTTTAGAGGGGCGCACCGGATCTCAAAGACCAATAACAGAACAGAATGTCGCGTAACAATGTATTATTTTTTTATTCGTCAGAATCACCCCCAAGATTATTGCAAATCTTTGCGTTTTGGGGTCCCTGGATCCCGAAAAACATGTTTTCCCGTTTCCGTCAGCGTCAGTCTGGCTGTCTGTCGTTCTGATTGTTCGCGGCAAAGCTTAAAAAGTGCTTATCAATTGACTCCAAGGGCCATAAGGGATGTAATGGTTACATTTTCGTACAAAATCCAATATGGCGGAACAAAATGGCGGCCTCACAAAATGTAAAAAAAATCATTATTAAGAAACTACTTATGGAAAGGATTTCGAAATTTGCGCAAAAATAAAATCTGGTATAGGGATAATCTGATAAAATTTTTGTATAACGCCATTATGGCCGAACAAAATGGCGGCCTAACAAAATGTTTAAATATTCGGTAAAAATTCCGTTCCCTAGAAACCTTTTTATGGAGGAAAATTGAACCGTGTCAAAACGGAAATTTTTTCCGACGTTTCTCCTTCGATTGCACTAGGCATCTTTAGGGATCTGTACTCCACTAGATCTGGACACTGAATGAGATCAGAGAGAAAGACTTGCGCTCGCCGGACTGTGACCCTGTCTTAAGATTGGTTTCCACATGTGATGTAACCCGTATCTCTATTGAAGTTTTTTGTACGTTTAAAAATTTCAATAGATTCTCTAATTTATCGTTTATAAAATCCTGGAACCGACGCTTGAACATTTATAATGCGGCCAGTGGTATGATGGCATTCAGCTACAGCAGATTAAACAATTTGTTTTCCTTTTATGTATAATGAAAATTGTAAGTAGGTTGAACCGCCGAAGTAATCGTCCTATTTTAGTTGTGGTGCCATGTATGTAAGGAAGAACAGCACTACCTACCTAAATTACTATATTTTTTAATTGAACCTGTAATATCTTTAGTGCAATAGCTATTCCCTCTCAGAGTTTCGGTCAGATTCCGATGTTAGAGAATTTTGATCAAAAATCGAAATGGTTCTAAATATATATTAGTAAGTTAATAACCGATTTCTTTTGTACAAAATAGTGGTGGGAATTTGTATTTAAGTATCTATTTGTATGCGTAAGTTTTCTACACACAGAATGTCCTAATTCCAATTTTCTTTCCTTTGAACAAATACAGCTAGAAAAGGATCGTTTCATTAGATTCAATTTCCATTGTGAATTTAATATTATGATGTTGATTAAGGTGGTCAATAAATATAAGGAGATTTTCCTGTCCATGAGGCCAAACACCAAAAATATCAGTATATCTGAATCAGTGTTTTCGCTTTAGTGGAGCGGATGTTAAAGCAATATCTTCAAAGGCCTCCGTATAAAGATATTCGCTACCACAGATGATAGAGATCACATAGCTGCCACTGAGGGTTGTTTATAAAACGTTTCTTGAAAAATAAAATATATAGATGTAAGATAAGCTTCCACTAGATCTATTAAGTTATTATTAAAATTATTATATTCCAATATGTCTAATATAACGGAAATTGAATCGTTAACAGGAACATTTGTGTTATAGTGGTTCTACATCGAAACTGACCAAACTGTCTTCGGGATCCAACTAGATTGTCTTAAGTTTTTCCACGAAATGTGAGTTTTTATAAAGAATCTGTTTTTTCTGTAAATGGATTAAGAAAGTTTGAAAGATATTTACCTAATTTCTATATGGGCGAGTCTATTGCACTGACGATCGGTTGAAGTGGTACATTTTTCTTGTGTATCTTGGGAAGACAGAAGAACCTGGGGATGTTGAAGCTGCTTAGCTTTAATGATTTCTTCTGATTGGAAGATTGGACAATGCTTGCGATCCTCGAAAGATATTATAACTTTTCAAACAGAAGAAGTATCTAAAATTCTTTGCTCCTGTGGAGAAGTATATCTGGAAGAAAAAGGAGGGTCAACGACCACTAGACTTAAGGAACATGAACGATGTGTTAAATAGAAACAAATGGTTTAATCTGCTGTAGCTGAACACCAGTTTACCACTCGCAATATTATAAATGTAAAAGTCACCAAAAATTAGAGAATCTCTTGACATTTTTTTAACATACAAAAAACTCCAGTAAAGATACGGGTTACGCTCTACATGTGAAAACCGATCTTAACACAATAAAAGCCCGCTGGAATCTCTCCGAAACGTTGGATAGTATTTCCAATTTGACACAGTCTAATCTCAAGAACCATGATTGCTTAGTTATTACCAAATAATTATATGCGTATATAGACTGTGTTATGTGTAAGTAATGAAATTCTGTACGAGGAAAGTTCGGGGTAAAGGC
Organism: Kuschelorhynchus macadamiae; assembly: GCA_030620095.1. NCBI lineage: Eukaryota > Metazoa > Arthropoda > Insecta > Coleoptera > Curculionidae > Kuschelorhynchus > Kuschelorhynchus macadamiae. The sequence goes on along the minus strand of JAUTXW010003372.1, from coordinate 306,461 downwards.
GAATTTGCCGATTTTTTAATTTCTTTATTTTCTTGTACAGGGTGATCAGTTAAGAAGGTATATTAAAACAAAAATTATTTGAATTTAGATACCTGCTTACTAGATTCATTATAAAAACTATATTTTGCGGTAAAATATTGACTTCCAAAAATCCTACATGCCACAAAATAAAACCCTTATTTTAGAGCTTTGACCCGTGTACAGTTTGATCAGTTAAACTCGAAAATAATTTTCAGCAATTTCTCTTGGATACTTTTATTATGATTTTTTTTCTCAAATCTATACGACCAATATCTTATGAGATATGGCCGCTCGCTTCCCTTAACTGATCACCCTGTACACGGGTCAAAGCTCTAAAATAAGTGTTTTATTTTGTGGCATGTAGGATTTTTCAATATTTTACCGCAAAATATAGTTTTTATAATGAATCTAGTAAGCAGGTATCTAAATTCAAATAATTTTTTTTTAATATACCTTCTCCTTTTTTGGATAATATAGAAGGGCTTTAAATTATAGAATATTGGATTAGGTAAAACTTGGACACAAATGAATGCAATACTATTAAACTGAAATTGTGAAAATGGCGACATACTATGCTTTCCGACTATTCATATGGAACAAAGTTCAAAGATCTTATCATTTAGCTCTGATAACGCAGCCAATAACGCCAAAACTCCCTTCCTCATTCTGTTAATAGGTACTCTCTACGAATAAAATTAATTAATAATATAAATTAACAAAATTTTCTCTTTAAAAATCTTTTACATTACTACCAAGACCTTAGCGGGGTTCTACTCTAATTTCTCTTTAAACAAAATATTTATTATTTTTGGGCATATACTGGTATACAGAGGATCGTGCAACCTCGCTTAAAAAGTAGCTAGATAAATAAATTTCAACAGAATTTTGAAATATGATAGAGTATACTCATTGATTGATAAACAAACTAGTTGTAAACAATCTATGGTTTTAATTAAATTTTGTGTTAGTTCTAGCTTCTCTTCCATTATAAGATTTACAAGAGTAAAGTAGAAAATTTAAGTCTTGTTTTAAGTTGAAAGTTTTGTAGGTCACACCTATATTATTTTTCCCAAGTGTATTAAAGTTTTGTAAGTCTTATCATTGAGTGGGGAAAGGCTTCTTTGAAGTTTTTTCCATTACGACGCATGCAAAAACCCAATTATTGCAAATATGTGAAGTGTGGGTCTCTAACTTATATAGCAATAAAAAAAGTGTTAAATTTGTCTAAGTAAAAGGCCATTCTGGACTAATAAATAGGTAACGAATTGTTTGATACATCTGCAAAAGAGGCCATTATATCAGGAATGCCTTTACAAGATGTTCCATATTCTGATCTATATTTATATATAATATTGATCGACTGTTAAACTGAAGCGTTAAGGAAGGAAAGGCATAACATATAATTAGGAACATGTACAGAGTGTCCCGTTTTCGTTGTTTTTACGGGGTATCTCTCTTATTAGTGAATATAGAGGGTTGCGGGTTCCGCGACATAGTGCTGTTTTTTTTGTGAAACGAAAGATGACCTAAACAAAATTTTCATAGCCCCCCTTCGTTTTTAAGATACAGTGTGAAATTGAAAATATTGCATTTTTGCCCCCCCCCCCCCTTCATATTTCGGTTTTCGGTAAAAACTGGCTTTGATACATTTTTTCACGTTGAATCCAGTGCCGGAGGCAGATTTTTTATGTGAGTTGTCGTTTTGGAGATATAACACAAATTTATAATTTTTTAAAAGGGACACCCCGTATATTTTTATTTTATATTATTCAGTTTAGAATAAGCTTCTCGCAAATATATAATAGTATATACTTTTTTATTAGAATCGCCCAGTAATTTGCATTTTTTTAGAAATAGACTCAGTTTCAGTAGGCTGGGATTGCTTGCAAAATAAATGAATTTTTCAGGTATATTTTATTTATAGTAAAAAGAATTTTTTTAAAAAATTCTGCAATAAATTTTTACCTTGTATATCCTTGTTTTATACTATTTTACAAGAAATGTTCAAATTTTAGCAATTTAATAATTCAATAATTATAATGTAAGATGTAAGTAGATTCGTTATAACTATCATAGCCTTATTTGCCTTACATTGTTATAATTTTAGCCTGTTGCCTTGAAGACGGTTCAAAATCAGGCCGAAAACTCGGTTTTATATAAAAAGAATTATTATTAACCTGTTTTTCGCTGCTAAACCCGTGAATCCGTCAATCTTGAAAAGTATTATTAATTAAATAAAATGAACATGTTAATAATTCTACCTCTAGTACCTCTAAACAGCAACTAACAACAACAAAAACTAATCCTACCACTAAAGATCACTAAAATAAACAGAAAACTAAATCTATACTCTAAATATATTGCTCGAAATGATGTCCATTTTGCCTTACACTAAGCCTACAAAATTTCCGTAGTCTTCTAAGGGCACTGAAAATACTAACCGGTCGTTGTTGCATTTCATTGAATACCCTTCTTGTGGGGTTTATTAAATCAGTTAAGGTGTCATGTCTTTTTGTTTTCTAAAGTACCCCACAGGAAGTTATCCAAAACCGAGACATCTGGCGATCTCGCCGGCCATCTTACAGGACCATTGGGCCCTATCCATTTTCCAAATACTACCTTATTCTATCGGAATTATGAGCAGGTGCTCCGTCCTTCTGAAAATATATGTCGAGTAAATAGGCCAAAGGCAGATCATCGAGTAATTCCGGTAGAATAAGTTCCAGTATTTGGAAATACCGATCTACTTATATATGCCTCATCGGACCATATTACATTTCTATAAGTCACGGTCATTATCGCATTTTTCTAGATACCAGTTACAGAAAATCATACGACGCTGCGCGTCGCCCGGATGTAAGTGTTAAACCAATCTAATTTAAATGGTTTATAACCTTGTTTCCTTAAAATTTTTTGTACCCGGTTTTTTTAGAACCCCAATATTCTGATGGATTTTTTTGCAAGAACTTGAAGGATCTATATCAATGGACGCCAGAACATTATCTGCGTCTTGCTTGTTTTCCTTGTTATAGGTTTTGCTTAGCGGCTTATTGAAAGATCCAAAATCAACTAGATTTCTCTTCATTCTAAGAAATGTAATATCACAGGATTGTCTTCGTTCCGGATACCTATGTTTAAAACGCCAACAGCTTCATAAAAATTAATTTATTATAAAATACGACGAATGCTAAGCATACCTTAATAAATATGGTTCCGAAGCCTCGGTAACATCTTCGTTAGATTGTACAAAGCAAAACATGTCGTATTTTTCTTCATTAGAAAATGTTTGGTGTCTAGCCATTTTTTATTATAAAATTTAAAATAATTGTTGCGGTTATCTAGCTTCAAAACGAACCAGAGGTTTTTGACAAGTTTATTTAACATGACAACAATCTTCTTTTGTTTTGTTTAGGCAATCCCAGCCTACTACCAAAAACTGAGTTTATCTCTAAAAAAATGTAAATTACTGGGCGACTCAAATAGAAAAGTATATACTATTGTATATTTGCGAGAGGCTTATTGTGAACTGAATAACATAAAATAAAAATATACGGGGTGTCCCATTTAAAAAAATATAAGTTTGTGCTATATCTCAAAAACGACAGCTCACATAAAAGAATCTGACTACGCCACTAAATTCTACGTGAAAAACTGTATCAGAGCCAGTTTTCACCTTTTTGATAAGTTAAACAACAACTGAAATACAAGAGGGGCCCAAAAATGCAATTTTCAATTCCGCGCTGTATCTTAAAAACGAAGGGGGCTATGAAAATTTTGTTTAGGTCATCTTTCTCTCAAATTTCCATAATTGAGGTATGTAGAAAATATAAGCTTTGTACGAATTACGCACTCTTTTGCTTGAGATCATTTTTGTCTATTTTCAAAAATAAAGTTTTGGGATTAATTAAATTCGGAGATGAAATTAATGTCCACTTTACATTGTCACTTTTTCTCCTCTACAAAACGGTAAGGTTAATTTTTCAATCTGACGTTTCAGATTTACGAGACGATCATCAACTTTCTTGATTTAAATGGGGACATTTAATTTAAATGGGGACATTTAACACATATTTCACTATTCAATGCCTTTCATAACTACCAAATAAATTGTGATATAAAAGTCATAGCGTACCATTTGATTTTTAAGAGAAAATCACCATTATTTGTAGAATTCCGAAAGAACGTCCTCTAGTAACCACTAAGAAAGTCATTACGGTACAGTTTATGGCTCCACGAGTAGAGCAAAAAAAGCACCACAGTTGGAATAAAATCGGTTCATCCAAAACAGAGATATCTACATTTGACACTAAAAGTGTTTGGACCTTCCCCCACCACTTTATTTTTGAAAGTAAATAAAAATGGTCTTAAGCAAAAAAGTGCGTAATTGGTTGACTAATACAATGCATATATTTTCATTTATGGAAATTTAAGAGAAAATTGGCATTTACACTTTTTTGTTGCTGTTACTCCCCCTAGCGGCCAACTTTCGAACTTGAAAGTAATTCTCAGCGATTTCTCTTGGCCGATTTACCTACAAATATTTTTTTCCTTAACTTCCCTCATTAAGGGTTTCTGAGCTACAGCCGACGTCCTCTATTATTGGACCACCCGGTACGTGTAGGGTTTACATATGTCGAACAACTACCCTATCTTCATTGTATTTGTAGTACATTTAAACATTTACTACAATTTCGTTATTACCTTCTTCTAGATATTAAATTAACATTTTTTATGTGCATTGTTGCCAGGTTTCGTTACCTATTTATACAGATTTATGATTTTGATCTTAAAAAGGATATAACGCCCGTTTTTGTAATGTTATCTTTCTTACCTTTCTTTTATCGTTCGGTAATCTAAACACTTATTTCACGAGAATGAAATAAAAAATCTGAGAAACGTGATTTTATCCAATAATTCTGAATATCTCCTAATTTAATCTCGAATCTGGCACAATGCGGCCGCTGCCACAAGAGCTCTCAATTTCTGTTTGCCTAGAACAAATTGCTAGGATGTCTCTCTGAAAGTTAGGGGTAAATAAATTAGCTCAGTTTCTAAAGGATCCGCAATTAATGCATAGTGTACATGAATAAACCACTTAACCCTGAATTTGTCCTTTGCAAGTCTCTAAAAATTATAACGAATTTAACTTGGAAGAAACTAAAGTGCTCAACAATAGCTCCACGCCGATAAAAAAAATTGACCTATTTTGAAACGTCGCGGCGTCGGTACTCAGTCAAGCGAAGTCCGATTATGTTTCGACTGCCGCCGTACAAAAGAGTGGTTCTTTGAGTCTAATTTGAGTTGACAGGCTTGTCAAATTTCTATTGGTTTGCCTACTATATAGAGTGTTTAAATGACTGCTGCAACTTGATCAAATTTAACTAACAAATTCTAGCTTATTTAACGTACCATTCTTATTTCTTGGTATCTTTTTACTAGTAGTATTGTAATCGTAAAAAAATCGCCTTTCAGATCTTTACGTGGGTGCGTAGATGCCGAAAAACATGTTTTCCCAATTCCGTCGGTCTGTCTGTCTGTCGGTTTGTCTGTTCGTGGGGTAGCTAAAAAGTAACTTCAAATTCTGGTGAAAAGTTAAGGATAGTAAGGGGATGACCTGGTAATATTTTGGTAAAATCCATTATGGCAAAATGTTAAAAAAAATATATTACTAAAGAACTATTTATTCAATTTATCTCAAATTTTGCACAAACATCAAGTATTATAGGATTCAACAGGTAAAATTTTGGTATGAATGCAAGTTGGCGGAACAAAATGGGTGCCAAATAAAATGTTTGTGCCAAAAAATATGTTTCTTCAATTCAGATGGTCTGTCTGTTTGTCAGTTTGCGGCATAGCTTAAAAACTACTTACCCGATTGACTTCAAATTTTGGTCAAAAAATAAAGGTTATATGTGGATGACTTGGTAATATTCTGGTAAAAATCCATTATGGCGAAACAAGATTACGGTCCAGTGAAACGTTAAAAATATTCTTACTAAATAACTAATTATCTAATTTACCTCATGTTTTGAACAAAATCAAGTTTATATAGGAATGAACTGGTAACATTTTGGTATCAATCCAAGACAGCAAAACAATATGGCGGCCTAATGAAATATATAAATTTTGCAGACAAATTAAATGTGATATTGGGATAATTTGGTACCAATTCAACATGACGGAACAAAATGGCGGTGTATGTCAGTCTAAAAACCACTTATGCAATTTATTTTCAATTATATCCAAAACTCGAGTGTCGCATGTAGAAACGGGTAAAATATTGGTAGAAATCCAATATGGTGGACCAATAAAAATATTTGAAAAGACAGTATATATCTGTTACTAAATGACTATTTACCTAACTAAATTGGGTTACACTTCACTATTCCTAATAAAAGGAAAGATTTATATTGAGGGTAGTTCCGGGTGAAGGAATTGTACCGATTTTTTTATTCATAACTCGGAAGGTTTTGGCGATTCTGAAGTTTTATGTTTTCCCTGTCTTTGCATCTGATTTTACTTCTGGTTTATTTTTTCCTGGCCTAAAAACGAGTACATTTCTAAAATGTTTTATATACAACTGAACATTTTTATTTTCTAGTGCCTCTTTTTAATCACCAGTCATACTTCGCTATGTTTTGGTCAATTTTGAAATTTCATGATTTTCCTAAAAGGAAAACCAAATTTTATCAGTGAGAAATTTCAACACCATTTCATTGCATCGGATACTTCTGAAGTGTAATTCTTAGTTAAAGGATTAAAGTAGTTAAAATATCAGATTCTGATCTAATGGTTTTTAATGTTCCAAAAAATGAGTTTAGTACATAAAATGTTTGGTGAATTTTAACATCTTTTTGGGTCTCTGTCGATTCAGAGGTGTAGTTCGTAGAACAGTGTCTTAAAAAATTAAATTCTAATTTAGTTTTTCATTTTTCATACAGGATGTCCCAAAAATGCGATATGTCTGATATGCTTTTAATTGAGCTTCTTGTATGTTATTGTGTTTCTAATCCAATTATGTTGTATATCCCATACTCAAATTCCATTGCCTCTTGGTTGGGTGCTCTTATATAGCCTCCCAATTTGTCTGCAAACGGAGTAACAACTGGTGTAAGAATTTCATGAATACGAGTTGAAATCTGTTTTGTATTTTACTCCCCCCACAAAGTTATTCCATGCACCATATCCAACACCAATTTTTGCTATTATAATATCTTTCATTATATTCTTTATCTGCACCTCATCTAAAAAAGGTTGCTGAAAAAGTTTAAAAAATGACTGTGTAACTTCTCTTAGCTAAAGTGTTATGGTATCTAAATTACCTTAAATTTAGAACAAAAATCAAGTGTTACATAGAAATGAACTATAACTTTTTCGTATGAATTCAAGATGGCGGTGTAATAAATAAAACAACAGCCTGAAAAAAACGACTTAGATTAATTTCAAATTTTCTACAAGAATTAAGTGTGATATAGAAATAAACTAGTAAAATTGTGATACGAATTCAAAATGGTGGCCAAATAAAATTCTCATTCAATTTAAATTGTTCATAAAAATAAAATGTGATATAGGAATAAAATGCTAAGAATTTAACATGAAGGAATAAAATGTCGGCCTAAAAAAAATACTGTAGAAACTAGAACTGGTGAAATATTGGTACGGATCCAATATGGTGGAACAAAATGGCGGCCAATAAAATTGTTTGAAAAGACAATATATGTCTTACTAAATGACTATACGCGGAATTAAATTGGATCACATTTCACTATTCCTAAGAAAAGAAAGTTTTATAACGAGGGAAGTTCGGGGTAAACGGGTTACCGATTTTTTCAAATTTGTTTTTCTTCATCTCACCATTAATCGACAACCCTGGCTAATAAGGAAGCTTGAGTTTATTTACATAAATATTTGTTCATTAATTTTAAATACAATATCCAACAGGTTAGCCTTATTATATAATATAAATTATATTATAAAGAGCATTCCAACACCCACATAATGACAAAAAAAATTACATTCTTTGGCAAAAAAAACAAAGAAAAACGGTTAAAATTAGAATAATACTAATAACAAAATGAACAATAAAAACGAACAATGAAGTTAAATAAACATCCTTCTAATCTGTTGAATGCTACAGTGTAATATGTCAATACTATTTTCCATTCTATTATAGTTTTTTGAAATCTGGTATAGTTGAGAAGATATAAGGATGTTAGTTCGTGGAGCTAAGGTTTGAATAAAGTTCAAGCGTCTTTCCTCCAATCTCTAGGCACTGTAAATGTAATATAATCGAGCAGACGTATAGAATGGATCTTATTGTTTAATATTTAATACAAAAATATAATGGAGTTGCATGATCGCCTAGCCGCCAACTCAGTAAGGCCGAACCTAGCAAGCAAATCATCATGCAGACATCTAACAGCCGGCCACACACCGTCCAATATAAAGCAAGCAATTTTGAGGAATCTACGCTGAATTCTTTCCAGGCTGGAAATATGAGTCTGATATATCGGACACCATAAAATAGACGCGTAGTCAAGACGAGATCTTACAAAAGTGGAGTAAAGGGAACGCAGTGTCGAGGGCTGGCGGAACTCCCTTGAATTACGCAAAATAAAGCCCATTCCTTTCGATGCGTTTATCACCGTGTCTTCAATATGGTTAACAAATCTAAGTTTTGAATCGAAAATCAATCCAAGGTCCTTAATCGCAGCAGTCTTGCTAGCACAACCCTGTCTCATGCAGACATCCAAATGAAGTACATGCCTGGCCACCCATTACCGTCCAATGGAAGTTTAAAGCAAGCAGTTTTGAGGAAAACATCTCACGCTGAATTTTTTCCAGGCTTCGACCTCCAATCCAGAGACAATGTTGTTAATAAACATATTAAAAAAAAGCGGCACAAGCACCGAGCCTTGCGAACCCCCCCCCCCGACTGTACAAATCTCTCAGGCCTGTATCCACGAAACTTTACATATCGATACCAATTTGATAAATAGGATTTTATTAATTGAACCAATAGATGTGAATTACAAAACATTAAAAGCTTTTTTTCGTAAAGTTTCATAAACAAGCCACTCAAAAGCTTTAGAAAAATCTGTTTAGATCACATCTACCTGACTACCTTTGTTACAAATATGTGATTATAATCCAAAAAAAAAAACTTGAATTTAGTTTTAGATTTCAGACATTTCTGTGGCACACAGCAACTGCCACCTTATAGCTACGCCACTGGTTTAGCCGATTTTCGAACACATTTTCTATCCTTATTACCACATGTAGTGCTGCTGTCCGTTAATAAACGAATACATTCAACTTGAAAGGTTTAAGTGACTTAGGACTGACAAAAAATGTTACAGATGTACTCCAAATTACAATCCTCTTTGATATAAGCATAATATATTGGACAGTATGAATTTTTTATAAAGTACGTCTTTATATATATATATATATATATATATATATATATATATATATATATATATATATATATATATATATATATATATATATATATATATATATATATATATATATATATATATATATATATATATATATATATATATATATATATATATATATATATATATATATATATATAATATATTGGAACTTCGAAAAAATGTTTACTGAAAATTCAAAGTGAAATATTTTCAATACGGTTGACAATTTTGAGTTCGAGTTATCAGCTTTTGTTGATCAATATCCATAGTATGCAGCCCGATAAGGTCCCCTCAGGACACCATAGCAACCGTCTTATACAGGAGATTATATAATTGTTATTTATTTTAAGTTTCTTCGACCAGAGTTATTAGTATAGAAGATTTCTCTTTCTTTTTGTGCAACTAAAATAATCTAGAGCTAGGTACGAAAAAACGCATTTCTTGCGATTTTGAAATTTTTTCTTCGTTTCCGACATACGGGTTTTTTTTCGAAAAATTGATTTTTTAAAATAATCTGCTCATGCCCACTTGTGGTAATAAAAGGTATAACTATCTGGTCGGCACCCTTCAATTTTCCAACATGAATATTGTATATAGGGTTCGCCAAAAACTAAGAGGTTCCTTTCGATGCCTTCTAATGCCAGTTTTAGTAATAATGGACATTCTTACCGAAACAGTTTTTTTACATTTGAAATTTGCTCTAGTTCTTTCAGATATTGCACCTCTTTTTAGCAATAAAATAGTGTCACATGTTATTTTTGTTAATACAGATTTACTTAACCTCTTTACCCAACATTTCGAATTAACTAAAAAGTTTTGAATCGAAAATCAATCCAAGGTCCTTAATTGCAGCAGGTCTTGCTAGCACAACACTGTCTATGGATTAATTAATTAAAATGAAGTATTTATGCTCAGTTGGCTGTGATTTCCTCGAAAAAGACATGACATTACACTTTAAAGTATTTAATGGAAGTTTATTTTCAGAACACCACCTACCAACCAAGTTTAAACTGTTTTGTAGCGTATAAACATCATCAGAAGAACGAATCTCACACAAAATTTTGAGGTCTTCCGCATAGAGCAAACATTCGACCTCCAATCCAGAGACAATATATATATATATATATATATATATATATATAATATATATATATAAGCGGTAACCCCCCCCCCCGAACTGTACAAATCTCTCAGGCCTGTGTCCACGAAACTTTACATATCGATACCAATTTGATAAATAGGATTTTATTAATTGAACCAACGGATGTGAAATACGAAACATTAAAAGCTTTTTTTCGTAAAGTTCCATAAACAAGCCTCTCAAAAGCTTTAGAAAAATCTGTTTAGATCACATCTACCTGACCTCTCAGGGATATATTGGGTAGCGCACACAAGGTTGTTGGTAACTGTTGATTTAGCAGGCCAAATATTCACAATTAAAAAATATACTGTACTGATATTGTACATTATTATTATACAGTTTTATCTGAATACGTTGTTCATTTAAAACGGCGTTTTCAAGCTGGCTTCAAAAAAGCCGGTTCTTTGTCCAAATAAAACCAACCAAAACAACTGGCATTTGATTACATTAATAATACAAAATACCATTTCTTTAAAAAATATTTTTAGCTTTTTTAAAATCATTAATTAAGATTCCATGTAGGTGATTTAAACATTTTACCTGTACTGATATTCCCATGCTTGTCTTATACCTCATCATTCATAAATGTGTTTGTTTCAACAGGGTTTTGCAATGCAAGTCGGGTAAAGAAGATGCCGTCTCAGGTTCCTGCTCAGATGAAGAAGGTGACAGGCGGGTAAGTTTGAACAATGAATTAGGACTTTCAGAAACACACAATAATACAATCAAATTACAATGTTATACTGATTTTAGGACTGTTGTGAAGCTTGCCGGATGGGCATAGAAGCGAAGAAATCTGGCGATTTTTGTATCGATTCTATAGGATTGGGATCACCTTATGGGGAAGCTTTTATAAGTTGTTGTGAGGAAGCTACCTTCAAACAAAAACCAGTTTTGACGAGTTCTACGATTAAACCTATTTTACGCACTGAATCTACTATATCGGCTGAGAGTTCCAAATACTCAAAGCCTGTCGATGATTTGGCATTTTATCCAGGTAAATATGATTATTTGAATGCAGGAATACTATAGGCATTCAAAAACCACATCGCTAAAATTACTCTCTGGTTTATAAAGGGCGAGCCATTTAGAAATAAAATTGTAATGTTCTGTCCATATATTTCGCTATGGTTTTACGTTTGGCCCTCTAGCATATGAACGGCTGATCCTAGGTAAATCTAGTAAATACACAAAATTTTTTTTCTAGAGATTGGTGTAAAAATCAGCTCGGTCAGTGTTAAGGGTGAATTTTGAGAAATTTTTGAATTGTAGCGGGCAAGAATTCTGTTTTCTGGGCCTTCGTAAAGTCATATCGGTACCTTCTGGCTTAAAAACGATTAAATAAAGCAAAAATTCCATATTTTCCTGCAGGACAGTAAAATATAATTGCCACTAAAAATGCATTATTTTTTGATTTGCCAGTGAATTTACCAATTTTTCAAGTTTGCCTGGCCCTGCCAGCCGTGTAGCTTTGACTGACATGTCACAACAATCAGTGTGACAGGGTCGCGATGTTTTTAACCCGAAATGTCTTCAAAATTTGCAAATATCTGTTGATTTGCCTATCTTAAATGCTTTAAGCATAAATAAATATACGAATACGAAATAAATATTCGAAAGTATAGAAATATCAGGAATTATATCCAAACAAAGTTATTGCAAGTATTTTATATATAAGTACCTATATTGCTCAAAATAGAAAGGTTCTAACCACACTACACCACAACTTGTTACGTTCTGGACGCGCGTTTCGCTAACCAAGTTAGCATCATCAGCAGATGATATAAACTAAAGTAACTTATCTTAACCGAGACTGTACCGTTGTCAAGTAAACAATAGAGGGGACTATAGGGAATAGACCCTCAGTCTTTATTTAGTGCTTTCTTACCACATTTAACTATTTCTATACTCTCAAACGCATCCAATAATCTATTATTAGATACATTTTTAATCAACTTAAGATTATTTATTCCTATTTGGTGATTGTTTTCCAAAGCGTGTTGGGCAACGCTTGACTTTTCTGTTCTTGCGTAACTTAAATGTGCCATGTCTTCTTTAAAACGAATGTTTATGGAGCGTTTAGTTTGCCCAACATATTTTAGATCGCAGTCATTACAGCTAATTTCATAGATGCCACTCCTCTCCTTCAAGTCGACTTTGTCTTTAGGGTTTCCAAGGAGATTTTTCAAACTGTACTCCGTTTTGTAGGCTACTCTAAAACCTACGTTTTCAAACACTTTTTCTAGACCTCTCGTATATCTGGGATCATATGGGATTACTATGAACTTATTGGGAACCTCAGGTGCTTGAAGAGTAGTGGCATCTTTAAACATTTTCTTGTGCTTATGTCTATTTACTAATTTATATACAAAATTATCATTATATCCATTACTTTTATCTATATTTTTAATCCGATTCATTTCATTGTTAAAACGTTCTTTACTTAATAGAAAATTGACTAACCTGTGAGTTAAGAAAAGAAAAGCTGCCATTGTGTGTTGACGGCAATGAAATGAGTCGGATTTTATATACCTATCAGTATTAGTACATTTCCTATAAATATCAAATTCTAATTTATCGTTATTTCTAATAACTAACGTGTCGAGAAAAGGTAATTGCCCATTGTTCTCCTTTTCGTACGTAAAATTAATGGACGGATATTTATTGTTTAATGTTTCTAAGAAAGTGTCCAAATTTTCTGTTTTAGTATCAAAAATAGCAAATATATCGTCTACGTATCTCTACCACGCCCTTGGGAAATACTTGAGTTCTTTTTTGAATTGGGTTTCTAATCTACCCATAAACAAATTTGCAAGGACGGAGATAAGCAATTGCCCATCGCAGTTCCCTCAAGTTGTTTATAATATTTATTTTTGAACTGAAAAAATGATTCATACATAATTTTGTGAGAAGCAAATATTCACCAATAATTTCTTTCTTCAAATTATTGATTTCAAGTTTGAGAGTATAAAAATAGTTAAATGTGGTAAGAAAGCACTAAATAAAGACAGAGGGCCTATTCCCTATAGTCCCCTCTATTGTTTACTTGACAATGGTGCAGTCGGGTGCAAACAAGTGTGACCACATTTATCTATAGTCTCGGTTAGATAAGTTACTTTGGTTTATATCATCTGCTGATGATGCTAACTTGGTTAGCGAAACGCGCGTCCAGAACGTAACAAGTTGTGGTGTAGTGTGGATAGAACTCTTGTATTTAGATCTATCTTCCACCATAGGTTCTAGTGTTAGGAATCTACATATATTGTGTTAATTATTAAGGGATTTCTCCCTTTTAGGTAACAGTAAGCAATGTTTGTTTCTTCTGGTATGTTTAGTAACGACTAATAAAGTAGGTATTGGTTATTTAAAGTGTCACTGACGATAGTATGTTATATGGTTTCGTGTTATATATTTATATACGGGGTGTTAAAGCAATCCGGTTCAGAGTAGTGGCATTTTCAACCGGGGGTTTCAACAGCAGCTTTAATCTAATTTTTGACATTAAGTACTGGGTTTAAGATGTTTTACATATGGGGTATGATTTAATTTGGATTTTATGAATACTGTAAGGAGTATTATAAACTAAATATTTTGATAGTAGGTATAGATAGGGTTTTAGTTGTTTAAGGCACTCTGAATTGAGAGCTGGAAAATGTTTTCTTAGTGTACATTTTAGACGATTAAAAATATGTATTTTCTATTAAGACTATTTACCTATCATATTTTTATTTTCCCATATAACAGCCCATCTTGATAAATCTCAGGGATTGCCGTATAAAGGTGGGTCCTTTTTAGTCAATGAAACAACTAGTTGGATAATTCTGAACTACTTTAATAGTAAACAAAACAACTAAAACTACTGACAATAAATATAACTCGACCTTGATACAAAAGAGTATTTGAAAAACACTGGATTAAATCGTTAAACAAAAGATCTTTCAGTCATTGATAAGGGGGTAACTATCGAGTAGCCAAAAAGTCAGTTTAGTCACAATCCTAGTTTATTTTAAGTTCTTAGCTTTATTAATTCTGCCGCAGCCACAACGCCCATTAACAGTCACCAGTTTTACTACGATTTCCAACAGTAGGGCTCCACCTCTTACACCTAGAGCTGTCTTTTGTTAAAGCGCACCGTCGACGGGCCGGATGTCGTCCCCCAGCCGTTGTTTCAGTTGCTCTCTAATACTCTACTGTCACGAGCGGTGAACAGCCACCTTGCATGCGCCGCGCGGCATCAGCTGACTACCTGACTTTCGGGCATTTTTGTCTCGAACTTCGGCAGTGGCGGCTCGTTTTAATAACTAATAAATATATAATAGACCATGCGTGCTACAATATGTGAGACAAACAAATCAATTCACTTCAAATCTGCACCAAAAATAGGTCAAAGTCTCGCGGGAATTAGATTTTGTGAGACATGGGCGTAGATCTTCGATCATTTTAAGGGGTATAATGACGTAAAAATAGTATTACGAGAACACACAAACCGATAACAGTATAATTAAACAGATATAGTTAACGTTATTGTTTTGACATGGAAAAATTGTGGAAGTTATTGACGTAGATACTGGATTTTTTCGTTTCGTCTAAACCACGGTGAAACACGCCAAATTTATTTTATAATTTTGTAAATATAAACATTTTTTTTCACTATGCAGGGTAGATTACAAGGATGAAAAAGCTCCCGTGAAAACGAAAAAGAAAATGTATTTTAAAAATATTTTTCTATTGTAAAGCTATTGGTTGAAAAAAGAAAATGGTGAAACATATTAAATTTCTTTTATATCTTTTTTTACATTAAATATTTTCTACATTATACAGGAAAGCCCTTGGCGATGAAAGCATCCCTTAAAAAAATTATATTATTTTTTTGCATACAAAAGCAATTTTTTGTATATAATAAGTGCATTTTAAGGGGATAAAACAACTCCATAAAATCAAAATTAAAATTTTAGGTTAGCTGAAGATATTTTTTTATTTTAGAAACAATTAATATTTTTAAAAATAATAAAATAAATATTTTATTGTATAATTTTTGCATATTGATTTGCACTTTCGTTATTAGATGGGGTTATGGTGATATATACTAACGGATTTCAGAAATGTTTTTAGTTTAATTTTTAGAAGGTTTAAAATATCGATTTTGGCAGTGGCGTGCCTAAATACCTGGGCAACTAGAGGGCCTCCAAATGGAACAGGGTATTAAAACAAAATATTTTTTCCCTAGTTAAAAAAAATCAAGGATTTCGCAATTTTTGCAACCATCGGATACATTGTAAATGATAATAATAAGATAACGTAATATATAAACCCTATGAAGCATTTGGAATTGACAGTATTAATGTGTATTTAGATGTAATACTAAGTTAGCTAGATAAAAGATTTAGTGCGTTTAAAACAGTTTATTCAACATTGTCAATTCTAAATCCTCCCTTAAATTAAATGACTCAGATATTTTGGAAAAAGCTCAGTTAATAGTGGAGAAATATTCGAATGATTTAACTTCTTAACTAGCAACTGATCTAATTCAGATAAAATCATTGTTGTATAACAACATTAAAAAGCTTAATACAACGTGAAGTCGTAAACTATATTTTCGAAAAAAATTAATTATTGTTAAGTAGTATACCAGAACTGTGTTCTATATTTGAATTATTTCTTGTCCTTCCTGTAACCTCAGCTTAATCGAAAAATCGTTTTTAAAGTTAAAATTAATTAAAAATATTCTTAGTTATCTAGCACTTATCTGAATAGCGCACGAAAGGGCTAAGGAAGTAAGTACTAACGCACTAGTTGATAAGTGTTTATCTAGTCGATACAAAAAGAAAAAATCTAGACTACTGCCAAAGAAAACGATTCTTGTACGCTTTGTTTTTTATTATTTTTTAGTTTTGCAAGAACCAGAGTATGGTTATAATATTTTAATATTTAGTTAATTTTTTTTTGTTTATTAGTTTATCTATACCTATTAATCTCAAAATGGTCATCGTTCGTTCCTTTTTTTTACTTTTTATTTCTTTATTTACTAGAGTTCTTTTTTATTTTATGGTATGGTTTTTGTTAATACATTTATGCCTTATTTTGTTTTTTTTGGAGAAATTATGCAGGGGGGCCCCAAGAAAAGTCTTGCGGGGGCAGGGGACTAAAAACTCGGCACGGTACTGGATTTTGGGGTTTCCACAGAATATTGGATATTTTTAATAAAAACATTTTTCAATTGTCGAAGCTAATTTTGAGTCCTACATTTAAACGGTATTTGAAACGTATATGTTCAGAAATTTGCGTCCTACATAATATTTTAGATATATATGTTTTTACATTTAGATTTGACAGCTGTCAAACTGTCAAAATGGCAACATAATATGGGTCTAAAGCCTTATTTTCAAGTCAAGTTAATAATTCATACTCTAGCGGCTATTGTTTCCATCCTGTCCAAAAGGGGCGGATATATATATATATATATATATATATATATATATATATATATATATATATATATATATATATATATATATATATATATATATATATATATATATATATATATATATAATGTGTTTTCATTCCGTGTAGGGAGATTTTGCCAATATAGAACATTATAAGACCAGAATTAATCCGAGAAGCCATAGAAATTGAAAAACAAGGTGATTTGAATAAAAGGGACGAATCATTAAAACTACCAACAGTATGGAAGACAACAATCGACAAATCTAAAATCGCAAAAACTCAAGCGCAATTAGCGCAACAACAACAGCACCATCCGGAAAATATAAATAACGACCAACGCCTGCGCAGATATAACCTTCGGCCCCGAGTGGGGGTATAAAAGGAAGCGTCGCAGTCACCAACACTTCAGTCTCTATTCGGACGCGAGAAAGAAAGCTTCGAAAATGCTAAATGTGATTTTGGCGAAACGTTAGCAAAACTGTTCTTTTCAGAACGACAGTAGAGAACGGATGTACACCCGGAATGAAAACATTGTATTTTTCCATCCGTGAAGGAGTCAAAATCAACACATATATATATATATATATATATATATATATATATATAATATATATATATATATATATATATATATATATATATATATATATATATATATATATATATATATATATATATAAATAAAAACACGCTGTTTACGGACCATTTTGTATTTTGACAAATTCACATTAAAATATTTTCATCATAATATAGTAAAAAATGTTCTAAAAACATCATTTCCAGAGGATTTTAAATCAAAACCCTTTACCTTTTAAAACAAATTTGGCCAGATCCATTAGAGAGGTATTTAAATTCGAAATTGTCTCAGAGTTTTTTCAGTAATACTGAATTTGGAGTCTTGAAACGAAATAAATAGCGACCCTTTTCTGGTAAGCCTTAAACTTTTTCATTTTCAAGCTGCGTATCCTGTATACTGATTAAAATTCAATGAACATGAATTGTTATTTAAATAGGGACCTTTTTCCCTTCTTTCCTGTCAAGATTTAAATGGAATCCAGACTGTATCTAAATACCGTTGAAGTCAGACAACATTTATAGATAACAACGAATTATTACAGTTAAAATTTGTTTTGACCACAAAAAAAACCTTTTTATTAATACCCCGGGACTACTAAAATTTATTTGAAGACTCTAGATAACCCAAAGTTTGTCCTTATTTATGGCTGTGGAGAAGCCTTTTTACCATTCTGGAAGAATGTTCCACAGCGGTTTGTCTCAATGTAAAGATTTGGCAAAAATATTTTTTAACTTCAATCATGAAATGAGAAACCGGATTTTTAAAATAAACTTCGTTCCAAAATTATGGAATGTTAAAAAACATAGGCCAAGTTCAAACTTCGATATTTTTCTTATTAGTAGATCAATTTAAATTTTTTTTCGCTGTTTGAAAGACTATTCCTTGGTTAATAATAGGCGACATTGGAAATAATAAAACATTAGTAGTATACTGGGAAAGTCAATAAGTACGGAGTCATCTCAAATTCACTACTTTTTAACCGAATCTTTGGAAAAGGAGAGAAGTTGAATCTGGTTTCGCTGTCTATTTTAGTTATTACATAACCTATTAATAAGTGTAATCATTTTGCTCCAACTCTGCGCTTTATGAAAAAACCCGATTTTTGCAAAGTTTAGTACTATTGCTAGGAAAAACTTGGCTTTTATTAGCCTTTTATTAGCTTTTTGCGATTTTTTGGTAGGCAAGGCACATAAAAGCTTATAAGTATATGCGGTAAACATTCAGGGTAAAAAGAAAATAACACCTTCGATTCATTACAGGTTTGTTTCTTACTTTTGACAAGCTTTTTTGTCAGGGTGATAAGAAAGCTTCAAAGTTTGATGAAGTAAAATGAATAGATTTATTACTCTTGAGAACTGGGCATATGCTAGAGGCTTGCATGGGCAAGGAAGAACTCAGGCTGATATTGACACACTTTTGAGAAAAAGTGTATTTCAAAAATTCTGGCCAGATAGAGGGAAACTGGGACGAATAAGAGAAAAGCGAGACAAAGAAGAAAAAGAATTACTACTCCGGCACAGGACATATTTTTAAGAGTGCAAGCTCTTAGAAGTAGATTTACGTCCAGTGCCAACCTTCAGTTGGAAAACGAGATTCGTTTAAGTAAAGAAACAAGGAGGCTAGCAGAAGATCGCCTGAAGCCATATGAAGTCGCTATCGGTTCCAAACTACTGTAACATAGACGTCAAAGGCTAGAGTTTGCTAGAGAGCATTTGCCGTGGGGTGCGGGTCAATGGGGTAACGTTTTATTTAGCGATGAATCCCGTTTTTGTCTCTATAGTAATGGCAGACGTTTTAAAGTTTTTCGCAGGCCTGGTGAGCGATACGCTCAATGTAATTTTAAGACGTCTGTCAGTTACGGTGTGGTGCAGAATTAATTTAGAGGCAAAAACGGAACTTGTCTTTATAGAACGGTTGACAGCTGATCAATAGATCATTGATATCCTTCAATCACATGTTGTACCGTTTGCACCTTTTATAGGCAATGACCTTTTATTCATGCATGACAATGCAAGGCAACACGTTGCAAGAGTCGTGCAGGAATACTTAGAAGAGGTAGAGATCTTAGTGATGGACTGGCCAGCTCGAGGCCCAGACCTTAAACCCCATAGAGCATTTGTGGGATCAGATGGGCAGAGAAGTTAGAGCTCTAAATTGACCGCCTCAAACCCTGGCCCAATTGAGGATATCGCTTGAGATGATATGGGGGAAAATGGACCAGAACAGTATAAGAAATCTTGTAATGAGTATACCAGATCGCTGTTAATGCAAGAGGAGGAAATACGCGTTTTTAATGTTTGTTTGTTGAGAAAAATATCGAAGCTTGAATTTGACATGTAATATTCCATAATTTTAGAAAGAAGTGTACATTATTTGTTTAAAATATATAAAGAAGGATGACTACTTGGAAATTTATTTTAATAGGACATATGTAGACACATCGCCCTATTGGGCAGGATGGAAACAATAGCCGATAGAGTGTGAGTTGATAACTTGACTTGAAACTAAAGCTTCAGAGCATATCCAAAAAATATTTAATACAATATTTATTACCTTTTAAAAAATATTAATAGTTTTTGAAAAATATTTTCACTTTTAGAAAACTGTTTCACCTCCTTAGAATGACCCTATATAGAAGAAATTGCCTTTGTATGCAAAAAAGAAAATAAGTTGTCTTATTTTACCGTTTTTAAAAAGAGCTAAGCTTTATGTATGTAAAAATATTTGTATATTTGCGAATTCTTGTATTCCCAAGGGCAAACCTGTATAGTGTAGAAAATATTTTCGTTTTTTGGGGGCTGCTTCATATCTCTAGGGTAACTATTGTAGAAGAAATATTATTGACAAAAAGTTATAAGTTTATTCTTATATTTTTTGTATGTTATAATCGTTTCATGAATTTCTTGTTGCTTTCAGGGGGCTGCCTCAATTTTAGAGCTACCTTTTATGACGAAAAAAAAATGTATGTACAAAAAATAAAATAAATTTGAAGTATGTCACTGTTTTTCGAAATATGTATTTTTAACATATAGAGAAACGAAAAAAATTCAGTATCTACATCAATGGCTTTCATAATTTTTCTATATCAAAACAATTATCTCACCTATATCTGTTTTCAGTTTGACTATTACCGGTTTGGCTTTGGCCCAAACTATTTTTTATGTAAATTTAAAATTAATTGGTTTGTTGTTCTCAAGTTATCGTTCCGGTGAAGTTTGTGTACACATAGACATACATTCGTACAGGCATTATATTTTTTTTTCTTCAAATATAATTTTCATTTTCTACGGCGTCTAAAGTAACGAAGAAAACCCCTCTTTTTATTTTTTTTTATTTCGAGATTACAATATTCCCCCTAATTAATTATATTAATTATAATTATACGAACTGTTATAAGGGAAATTAAAACATGATGGTTAATGGAGAACTGCACCCAAAAAGTGAAAAACCATCGCCAAGGTCTAGTCAAGTTCAAAGTAAGATGAAAAGGTACCTACGTATTAGAGAAAACCTCCTGCACGTCCGATCTCAAAAAAATGTGTTATGTATAGGCAATTTAAATTACATTTCGTTTAAAAATGGGTTCCAAAGGGTTCACGCGCTGCAGAAATTAGAAATTTTTCAGTTACGTAGACAAAGGATCAATGCAAGGCGGTAAAGCGCCATTTTGTGGAAAAAAAATTATGTGCGACGGCATTTGCGTCAAAAAGTGGTCAAAAAATGGTCGAAAATGGACAAATCTACTTCTATTTTATAATTCTAGATTTGATTTTTTCATAAAAATTCGCCTTTAGCGCCCAACTGTATATATATTTCCCTATTAAAATAACATTGAAGCTAATACATATCTCTTATAGTTTTAACATAATATTGCAGCGGCGGAAGGCTTGCAAATGATCTATAATACTGCGTGCAGTTTCCCCTTAATGGTCTTAATTAGTCTAAAATTTACACATATTTTGCAGCTCTAAATTCAGAGAGCCTTAAACAAAGTCTTTCTGTACTTACTATCAATGTATACCACATAAGCTTTGACCTAAATATTTAGTTTCTAATACGGACTGCGGTATAAATTAAATCCACGTTAAATGCTAGCATTCCTTGTGTATAGAATATCTGAAAAACAGTATAAGCATAATAGCCAACAGCTTTGGAAATTACAAGAAGTGATGACTTTATATATCCAGTACATAATGTCAAAAATTAAGTTAAAACTGCCCTTGCATGTCACTAGTCTGAACTTGCTTTAACGCCCCATATATAAATATATATCACGCAACCATATAACAAACTAAAGTCAGTGACACTTTAAATGTCGCATAGGCTTAAAACAAAAAGTAAGAATAAAATTACTACTAAGTCCTGCGTATATCGAAAAAAAGCGATAATTATTCCGAACCTACTTTACCAGCCGTTACTAAACATACTGGAGGAAGTGAACATTGCTTACTATTAACTAGAAGGGAGAAATCCCTTAATAATTAAAACGAATATACATACTTTTAAATCTCCACACTTATCATGTATTTATTATTTTGTATTATAACGACATTCATTTAGTATATAAAATACTTTATTTGGACAGAATTCTGATATTTCTGTACTTTTCGGGATGTTTATCCATTTTCACCGCCGCAAAAAGCATTCAAGATAGACAGATCAAATGCAAATTTTGGAGGCATTTCGGAATAAAAACATCGCGACCCTGTCGAACTGCTTATTATGACATGCCAGTCAAAGCTACACCGCTGGCAGAGCTAGGGCAACTTTAAAATAAATTCAATGGCAAATGGAAAAATAATGCATTTTTACTCGAAGCTAGATTTTACCGAGTTTTTCGACTTCGGATGTAAATGTAAATCTGTCTTGTAGAAAAAATATAGAAATTGGGACAATTTTAATAGTTTTTATCCCAGGAGGTACCGATACGACTTTACGATGAGCCAAAGAATGGCAAACAGAATTCGTGTACCCTACAATTCAAACATTTCTCAAAATTCACCCCAAACACTGATCGAGCTGATTTTCACACCAGTCTCTAGAAAAAACAAAGACGTTTCTTTGAGTGTTTACTAGATTTGCCTAGGTTCAACCATTCATATGCTACAGACGTAAAACCATAGGAAAATGTATGAAATCAAAATTGAAATTTTATCTTTAAATGGCTCACCCTGTATAAACCGGAGAGTAATTTTGTCGATGTGGTTTTTCAATTCCTCAGGGGAAATATAGAGTTCCATAAACAATTTCTGCCTCTCGATACTTAAGTTATTAAATATTGAAATATAGAAAAAGTGTCGTCGGAAACGGGTCTTTTTTTAATTGTTTTTTGCATATGGACAGCTTTTGAGGTATAGAGATCATATGTTGATTGTGCATCTACGTTATATTCCCCATCGAACTCTCTTTTTAACTTGTCAAAGTAGTCAGGGTTTCAACTCCGTAAAATGCCATTAAAATTACCCCATTTTTTACCCCTTTTCTATTTTTTTAAGCCACATCTCGTGCTCCGATTTTGTCCCTTAGCGAACTTGTCCGCGAATTTGAGACATGTAATCTGAAAAAAAATGCTCCAATTCGTGTAACGCAGTAGGAATTTAGAGAAAAATAACTACACTGGCAGGTATGCTTCGTTCCGTCTTACTCGATTCTATGTTCCGAAATAAATGTCATTTAGTAATATTTTTAAATTTTCAATCAAAGACGTTAATTAATTATTGAGTTAATATTAGTCTTTCATTATGAAATGAATAACCATTGGGACTACTCCCAATTTAAACAGGAATGTTGATGTTAATGCTTCTGTTTAGGGACTCATTCCCCTGCCATGGGTCCTGTATAAATGAGTATACATTTTTTTAACACACTTCTCAACAATCTTAAAGTTAAAGTCAATTTAAAATTCAAAAGAGATATAAAATATAAGACTCGGCCCATACTCTACACGCTGTTCACTTAACGGCGTTCACTATCCATATCTCGGAGGACCTTCATGTTTGTCTTGAAAAAAAATTATAACAAAAGTGGCCAGGCGCAATTGACTGAAAATATTTTTAAATTTTTAAACTGATCGCAAGGAGGCGCAGTTGCAAGGGTGAACAATACATTCTACAAAAACTCGCAGAACTAGGTATAACTTTTACTACTTTATTGGACAGCCCAGTTAATTTTCTATTTTGAAACATCGGTTAATTTACTTTTTTAATAAGAATAATATAATTAGTGTTTTTCAACATAGGTTTACACAATCCTGCAGTACTGAAAGTGCCCTGTGTGAACTCCAGACGACAGTTGTCGATGCAACTTCATGTATTGGGTTTATTTGTGGATTTCTTCTGGGCATTCGATATGATCAACTGTGAGCCAGTGTTGATAAAGTTGCATCGTTATGGTATTAGAGCATGGAAGCTCATTGAGTCTTATTGAATGAATGAACAGAGAAAAATACGAAAAATAAATAAAGAAAAATACGTTTATTATACTTATTTGGCAATAGCTTAAAAACTAATAAGATATCTCTTTATAACTAGCGCAAGAGAAGTATAACCTTCAATTTAAAAATTTTAAGAAAACTGAAAAAAAAAACAGTAATCGTTACAAACAGTGTCATCTAACTACTATCCGAAAACTAGGGAGTGTCACTCCATTCGAATCCTGAGGGTGGAAACAAATTCGTACCCAGAAAGAAAACCTACTGTAACCAATACCTTATTTGGTTTGCCCAAACTCTTCGTAAACCTTTACTGTTGATAAAGTAGCTGCAAAATTGAAAAACCTTGACTCCAGCAAGAATGCTGGTCGCGACAAGCATCCGTCATCTCTCCTTTCGGGTTGTAATGCACAACTCCCCTGTGCTCAATCTCCCTCGACTGCATGAAAATTCTCCAACCTTATGTCAATCAACGAAAAGCGGCTTAAAGCTGACATTTCAAATTATAGAGGCATATCGATGATCTCCTCTATTCCCAAACTGTTCGAGGCTATCGTGACCGAGGAGATATTAGCCGCTTACTCAAATTATATTTCCCAAGCTAGCATGGCTTCTATCGAGGACACTTTACAACTAACCTCGCCACTTATCAAGACTACCTAATCTTTTCCCTTGAAGCTTGTCAACAAGTCGATTCTATCTATACCGATTTGTAAAAGACCTTTGACATCGTATGTCATAAACGGCGTTATTGGAATTACAGGCAACTACTTCAACTGGAATGGTTCCTATTCTTGAAATTCTTCACGCCCAGCACGTCGAATAACTCTGCACTACAGTCCGACTTGGATCGTTTTGTCTTTTGGTGGAAGATAAACCTTCTGTCTATCAACATAGCCAAGTATTCCTATATTCACTTCTCACGATCCCCGAACCCTACACTAAATACGTACAGGATTTCCTAACGGTCTCCTACACAGACAACGACTTGTGTGTAGTATTCGACAGCGTATTATCCTATCCAGGGATTTATCAAGAGAGACTCCCGATATTTTAACGACACCAGATCTATCATATCACTTTATAACTGCTTTGTAAGGAGCTACCTTGAATACTGTTCTAGCATCTGACATCCTCGCTACGCATGCCACATCGAGAGAATCGAAAGAGTTCAACGCAAATTCTCTAATTACTTGTTATTCAAAATCCACTTTCTATTTCAAAATGTTAATTTTAAGAAATCATGGTTCTTGGGATTAGGTCTTGTCAAATTGGAATTACTATCGATTGCACGAGGCATCTTCAGGGATCTTTACTCCAAGATATCTGAACACTGAATGAGCTCGGAGAGATTCAAGCGGGCTTTTATACCCTTATGGAAGCCTTTGAAGATATTGCTCTAACATCCGCTCCACTAAAACCAAAACACTGGTTCATGATTTCTTAATTGACCAGAACCGTGAAAGATTCCTTTCTATGTTAATTTTAATACGAAATTACTTCTGTGTGGTATGCAGAGCTTAACTGAGACACGCAAACAAGCTCTGATTCTGTTTGCCTTCAAGCTGCTCAATGGCATTATTGACTGCCCAGCCTTGCTGGGTCAGTGAGCTTTCTAGTCTCAGCTCGGCGTGCTAAATTCTACAAAACTGCCACATCTTCAACATAAGTCTTCCCGCCGTCAAAAGATTCGTGAAGTTCGGCGCAGCTTGATCGTTTTATTTGTTTTAATTTACCCATTTTATTCGTTTTATATTATTTCACTATTTGTATTTTGTATTCCCTTTGGTCTCACCATTAATTAATTCTACATTAGTTATTTATAAGCCCTCGTCGTATCTCTGTAGTCCTACCTTTAACCTTATGTTTAACCCTAGGTTCAACTCTTTTGTTTTTGTTTTCTTATTTAGCTTAGTTTTAGTTTTCTCTTTTAGTTTAGTCTTTTGTTTCATCTTTTTTTTAATTTGTGTACTATTTAGAGTCTTGATTCTGTAGAGTATTCTGAATAAATAAATAAATAAATAAAAAATAAACAAATAAAATATTCAATTCGGATAAGGGATTCAGAAGACGATAAGTGATATGATAAGTTTAGAATGAGAGTAATAGGAAATTAACTCAGCTTTCTACTGAGCAAATAACAGTTATGTCTAGTTCTGGGAGTTCTTGTAGAATTTTTGAAATATATTCTTTACCCTTGCAACTGCGCCCCCTTGTCAATTTAGAAACTTTAAAATATATTCTTTACCTTTTTCTAAAGAAGCTAACATGAAGGACTTCTGAGATATGGATAGTGAACGCTCTTAAGTGAACGCCCTGTATAACTAAGTTTTTTGAACAAAGCGTTTTACTTTCTATACAGTTAGTGCCAGTTATTTTATAATATTGTAACGACGACGTAACGTATTTATTTATTTGAATTTCAGTATTACGAAAAAGTTCAATCTCGTTACATTTTACATTTTGTTTTTGTTTATCCGCTGCATTTAATTTTAGATCTAATTACTCGCCAGGTTTATCGATTTATCAAAAAACTCCAGCGCAGCAAAGTTCATTTCCAGTTTGATTTAAACAAATAAACAAGTCTGTATAAATTCTGAATTAATACCTTGTCGGTTATAAATTCTTCAACAGTATCGAAAAGAAGTAATCTAAACTTGTCATAGTATCACAAACTTTTAGTTAAAGTTTGCTAATATAATTTGCCTTTTTGCAGGACTTTCCGAAGAAAACGTATGCGAAACGGGAGAATTCTGCGCTCAGTTGTGCGAGCCATCAGGAAAAAGTTTCAAATGTAGCTGCTTTCCAGGATATGAGCTCATGAAAGATGGCGTTTCATGCAAGCCACTTAAACGTGCCAAGGGAAGCAGGTAATTAAGGTTTCCACAGTTTTTATTATTTTAAATTTCTTTGAGCTACAGGATATTCCGGTTTTAAAAGGTTTGTTTAACTAAGAATATACTTTTCTATTGTTGTATAAAAAAATAGTACCGACTTAAAAAAAAGCACTAAAAGTAGAAAATAATATTTTATCCCACCTTAAAAAACTGACTTTTGAAGTCGGCGTCCCCCTAATTCATAATTACTTAATCACAAAAAGATATTTATGTATTGAGTGTCTACATATGTAAGGTAAAAGGGGCAAACATTTCAACAAAGACTAGGACTGAATTTTTTACGGCCCAGTGCGACGAGCTACATATCGCCAAAAATAAGAAAATATCATCCAAGGAGGCATCTTGCATTTTGCGAAATGTCAGTTGTCATAAACTATTTATTTGATCTTGACGCCGCTCTAAAGTATTTTATCGCGCCTCTAAGAATCGTGATGGATGAATTGAAAGAACAAAGATATGCGATCAAATTTTGTGTTCGTCTTGGAAAATCAGTTTTTGATTAATACGGCTTTTGGGGAATTGTCTATGGCAAGGTCTGCTTGCTTTCGATGGCATAAAAAGTTTAGTAATGACACGGAAAGTTGTGAATTGCAAGACGGTCCAGGTGCTTCTATTATGGCACTAACTGAGGAAACCATCAATACCGGAGCAGTAATTATTCGCACAGATTCACGTCTGACTATCCCACAACTCTCAAATATTCTTAAAATATCTGTTGGAAGTGTCTAGTCTGTGTTAAACATGTCTAGAATTTGTGCTCGCTGGGTTCCGCGTATACTGACGCCATTTGTGAATACTGGAAACAATGCGTTGAAGAAGAAGGCGAAGAATGGTGGCGGATGAAACTTGGGTGTATTGTTATGATCCGGAGATGAAGCAACAGAGTACGAAGTTGGTAGAAAATGGAGGACCATGAGCTGATTGGAAAGTGGAAACTTCATGATGATAACGCTCGCCCTCACGCAGCGAATATAGTGACAGAGTTTTTGAACACTAAAAATATCAGCTGTTGTCTCCTCCATATAGTCCTGACAAAGCCCCATGCGACTTCTATCTGTTCCCTCAAACAAAAAAACCTCAAAGGGCGACGATTTCAAACAGAATTGGATGCTGCTAGGTCTTTAGAGGCGGTTTTGAATAGCAGCACCGTTGGAATAAGGTTATTACATTACAGGGGGACTATATAGAGCGTGATAAAAGTATTGTTGTTTAAGAATAATAAATAAAGTTTTGGTAGTACTAGTCCTAGTCTTTGTTAAAAGGCCGTGTACGTGTGTGCAATTCACATAAACTGAAAAACCTATCAAAAAACGGAAACTTAAATAAAAGAAAAATTAACCGTGAAAAGTATAGTAAACAAACCTTACAAGACACGTGTGTGCAATTAACGTAAACTTAAAATCATACGAAAAAACGGAGAATTAAATAAAAGAAATTGCTCTTTCTTTAAATCAAAATTCAACATAATGTTATTCCTGCCTGGAAACGCATCTTGAAATAAGGTTTTCCCCTTTGTATATGAGGATATTCTAATACTTGTTTAATATGTTAGCGCAATGTTATCTTTATCACTAACATCTGGATAGACGAAGTACAAACCTTTATTTCTTAAGAAATCAATTTCGGCGATATTGTTAGTAATTTGTTAGACCTTCCCAACATAGTGACAATTACCGTACTTCGCAAGAACAAACGATTAATCTTTTAAGTTGTGTTCCACGTTGGTTACTTAAGGTTCATAAACTGGATCGTCCAAATCAATTTCACTTTCAGCAGTTATTTGAGACGCACTAAGATCATCCATATCGTCATAGTCATCACAAACTAGTTCAACCTCACTCTCAGATGAACTTGATTCAGCTCTATTCTTCTTTCTTTTGGGTGTCTTTTTTACGGATTTCTTGTCTTCACTTAGCCGCAGTCGCTCCTTTACTTCATCGCTTGTTAAGCACTCTGAAAATTTTCTAGTCACCCTACAACGCTTCGACGGAAACTGATATAATAGCTGGTTCTAAATCCTTTTTATGCTCTTCCGGATCCAAATATGAGGTAGATGGAATACCTTATGTAGAGGTAGAGGAAGCCTCAATATCATTTTAGTGAGCCCCTGCGGGTATTATCTTCTTGTAATGACTCATTGCAAAAGATTGGCCATTTCTACTTATCTTAACATTTTTTCTTTTGATAGTGGGTAAATACCGCTGCCCTCAAATCCGCCTATCACATTAGCTCTCGACACGGCTCCAGATTGGGATAGTCTCTTCATCAATGAGGGGAATATTAATTTGTCCTAGTTTTTATATTCAGTTTCTTGATAAAACTGCCTAAGAATTAGTCTCCAGTTTTAACTGATTTATGCACACCCACGTCTAGGGGCTTCAACAAATGAGACGTATGTGCCGGCAAACAAAAAATATCGATGTTGTTAGCAGCTGCTATCTTAATGAGGTCTAAGGAAATATGAGAATTATGACTGTCTTATGTTAGAAGTTTATTTCCCTCTAAATTACTAGTTTCCTTTACCAAGCATTTTTCAAACCTGTCTAAAAATTGAGCTGCCTCCATCCACCCAGAAGACGAACACTTATAGAGTGCCTTATCGGGGCCGTTATTACACCATGTCGAGTAAAGGGGCGTGCCTTTATAATCTATAAATACTGGCAAAAGTCGTCTATGGCATTGCAACACGTCAAAACTGTGTAACAAGCTTTTGTGACCCTTCCCACTAGTTTATTTGGGTTGCGACTCCCCCTCTTGCATAGCACTTTCTGTATACCTGCGTCAGTTTGAAAGCCGATTTCGTCACAATTACAGATGTGCGGCTTATTTTTCAAATCCAGACGAGTTGGAACATTCTCTAATTTGTCGTACATATCCTCCATATCATCTTTTGTCCCTGCAATAGCTCTATTCTTGGGTAAATTCTGGGCGACCCTGCGACTGATCTGTTGCTTCCATCTGTTTTCTTCTCAAAGGGATTTTTTCTGTCGATTCTGCGTGGGTAATCTTGAACAAATCTTTGCAGTTGAAGTCGGTCAAACCCATATCCTCAATCACCCGGCTTCACTAAGGAATGAACCAACATCTCTTCGGTTACGGTTAACACTGTTGGCCGGCCCACTTTACCGCATTTAAATTCTTTACAGTGATTCATTAAAGTGGTCCGATTTAAGCCATATCTTTTAGCTACCGCCTGATATTTACCTGCATTTATTACTTCTAATACAGCTTTCTGCATAATGTCATCACTATAATTTTTATAGTGTCTTAAATCAAGCTGCTTCGGTTTCTTAGATCGAGGCATCTGAAATTAGAATATTGTAAATTAATCAATTTTGCCTGCCAAGCAACACTGTAAATATTGTCTTGTAGAGTAACATTGACACTTTCGATGTTGTATTGTAGGGTAACATTGATATGTCAAACATAACCTCATTTCTAGGCGAAACAAAAATCACACATTTTTATTTATTCTCATAGACTTTGTGTAATATCACTTATCTAAAGTTAGCGCTAAATAGCCCTTAGGTGCTGATGCGCTTCCCCTAAATTCTCTCTCTCACGTATCTAAAGTAATTATTATAATATTCTAGTTAACAACTTGAAGCACGAGAAATTATTTTTAAAAAATCAATTTTATTTCATAAGCGTACAAAGAGAACTGACTACAAAATACATTTCAGTTATATTTTGTTTATGTTGCATAGGTAATGCTTATGTTGCATAAGATCGAAAAGATAAAAGTCTAAGAATTGCAAGTACATAAACGCAGAATTGCATTTCTCACGGGAACGTAACTTTCTTACCTTTTTTGTTGAACCTAATCTCAGAAAAAAGTTTAAAGTTTTTTCACAGTCGACCATTTATACAAACCTAAACTCGTATTGGGAGTGGCAAATTTTGACGATAGATGGCGGAAGTACAACGTTATTCATTTCTTATGACGGTTTTATTTTACGGGGCGAATTTGAAAAGTTGTAATTATTGTTGCAAGTTGTGGTAAAGTTGTCAATGTTGGACCATTTTACCTTATACTACATGAAATAGACAAGGTCTTTCTTACTAATATATATTGTCTTTAAACGCAGTACCACCATTTGTAATAATATAAGGGGATAGGCGTCTTAGTTTACACACCTTGTACATAATATCAGACCATATAAACTTAAGGAATGAAATGTGTAAAATGTGTGACTGGCATATTTTATAAACCATTACGATAGGAACTCGATAACTCATTATAGTTCAGAAATATTTATTAGCATTACTGCAGCTGGTAATTTTGTTTTAAGCTTGATTCTCTGATTGTAAATCACTTTTCGGTTTACATGATTCCAACCCATAATAAGTTAAAAATGTTTTAACGGGAAATAAACCCTTAATGAGGTTCCATCGCCGTGACAAGATAACAAAAAAGCTGGCGACCTTTTGAATAAATTTCAATGCGACCCGACAGTTTGTGGGATGTTTCACCGCTATTTTATATTTAAAAATAAACTATAATTAAGACTTTATTTACAACGAGGGTCATTAATTTAGACCTTTTATTTTTATTTGCGCTTAAACTGCTTGTATTCAAAGCCATTATAAACGACACAGGTCATAACCTGTCATTTACAAAAATTTGCATACTTTAGATTAAAAGAAGAAACGTAGCTATAAATGAGTTTTTCTATTTTGCGATTATAAAGACGTGTTTTCGATACGTAAAGTAGTGTCGTACTGGCTCTCTTTTCGACACTACTTTTTATTTCCCTCGTAAAAGTGAAGTATTGTAATCCTGAAAAACCACCCTCCAAGATTTTATCCGATCTTTACGTTTCAGGATTCCTAATTTTCTCAATCCCGTCGGTGTGTCTGTCTGTCGGTCTATCTTTTCACGGCATTGATAAAAAACTTACCCGGTTGACTTCAAATTTTGGTCAAAAGTTAAAAATTATATGGGGATGGCCTGGTAACATTTTGGTTAAAATCCAATATCACGAAATAAAATGACGGCCTAGTCAAATGCTAATTAATTTTTGACTAAAATTTAAAGTCAATCTAGTAAGTAGTTTTTAAGCTAGCCGCGAAAAGGACGCTAAAACGTGGAAATATGTAAAACCTGAGAAGGTGATTTTTTCACATTTTATTTGGCCGCCATTTTGAATTAGTAAGACAGTTTTACTAGTTGATCCCTACATCACAGTTAGCACATAGTTTGAAATCAATCTATGAAGTAGTTTTTTCAGGCTTAATTTTTAAATATTTTATTATGCCGCCATTTTGTTCCGCCATCTTGGATTTGTACCAAAATTTTGCCAGTTGATTCCAACATAATACTTGATGCTTGTGCGAAATTTGAGATAAATTGTATAAGTAGTTTTTTAGTAATATTTTTTTTTAACATTTCAATAGTCCGCCATTTTGTTTTGGCATAATGGATTTTATTTACCAAAATTTGAAGTAAATCGGGTAAGTAGTTTTTTAGCTATGCCGCGAAGAGACAAACAGACAGACAGACCGACGGAATTTAGAAAACTTGTTTTTCGGCGTCTAGGGACCCTGAAACGTGAAGATCTGAAAAAATCTCGGAGTGTGATTTTTTCACGATTACAATATTATACCTTTTACGAGGCAAGTAAAAATGAGAAAAAGGACATGAGCTTCTGTAAATGTTTTAAATAGTTGTTCTATAATCAGTATGATGTACGCTGAACGGATATACTGTAGTCCTTGTAGAACAAACAAAGAACGAAACCCATGTATGATCGGTATATAGTGTTAAATAGTTTTAAGCAGCTGATCCGTATGATGTAATTTAATTGATATTTTGAAGCTCTACAGTTGGCGTATTTTATGGTTAGCTGTCCTAAATAAACGTTCTTTCATGATATTTTGAAATATTTGAAGTTTATTGATTTTTTGAGAAGTCTTGTTAAAGCAACGACAGTGATAATTCAGTTAGAAGAAGACCTGATTTATGGACACAAAACCAGTGAAAATATGACCGTCTTTACGGGAATGAGTATGTCCATATAGCGGGAAAGACTGCTAGTAAGAAGACTGTAGTGCCTTTCGAGTAAATTATTTATTATTTTTCGTCTAAATTTACTGACTTATTATCTACGTAAAATGTTTGTAGATGCAAAGATAAATGTACCAAAAACCTAACGCAAGGCGAAAAGGAAGCCATTTTGATTAAGTTGCTTGAAATGCATTCTAAGGATGAACAGGATATCTATTTAATGGGTCTTATGGAAACCAAACCAGTAGCTAGCCGTCGAACTTAAAGTCCTCTTAAAACTGCGACATTCACGTACTTTATCAGGACGGGAAGTCAAAAAATACGAGTATGTAAAAAAGCATTTATTAGCCTGCATGCTATTACTAATTCTCGTATGCAACCCTTAAATATGTTTCTAAAAGCTGGAAATACTCCAGTAGATCGACGTGGAAAGCACGATACTCACCGATACGTAAAGCCCTCAGAATACAACATTAAGATTAAGGAACATGCAGAATCATTCCCTATTAAATTGTCTCATTACAGCAATAAAAAAGAATCACGGTACCTCGATGCTAAATTCAACGTGAGAACAATGCACGAACTCTTTTTAAAAAAATTTGTCCAGATCTCAGCCAGGCAGTTAAATATGAATCTTAAGTAGTATTTCAAAGAAAACTTAAGCTTTGGAAGACCACAAATCGACGTATGCACAGTGTGTGAAAGACTTAGAACTTGGACTGAAATATTCTTAATTTAACGATTATGCAAAAAGGGTGGCTGCTGCAGAATTATTTGTACAGGGTGTTCCAGCGAGGACTGAATAGGGACCTATTTTCGACCTTCCTTGTATTTTGGACAAATTGAAAATAGCCAATCGATGTATTTTTTCTTGTAGAATCCAAAAATATCATCGAAAAAATATTTGAACCTGAAACAAAAGAGTTACGCTATGCATCAGGTGTTTTTTAAATGGAATGTATCGTTTTTTATACGATTTTTGGAAAGAGTGATTTTTTTTATGTCCGTTCTGATTAAAAGATTTGATTTTGCGATAGCTGTTTATATTACATTTTAATGTTTTACAAACTAAAATTTTAGCTTCACCTGTTTAAAATATACGATAGGTTGGTATAGGTGATCAAGGTAAAATGACGTTTGAATGCTTTGTCAATAAAAATTGACATTATTTTAATTATTGTCGAAGTCTTCACCTAAAAAATATATATTTGACTCTGATCGAAATGAAATACTCTTTGGACGAGAGACTACAGATTGTTATGCTATTTTACAAGTGCCAAGAAAATGCAAGAGAAGCAAGAAGAAGATTTATTGCAAATTTTCATAGAAATATATCCATCAATACAATTCTAAGGATAAAAAACCTATTTGAGGAAAATAAAACTTATATGATAGAAAAAGAAATTCAATAAAAAATAATTATTAAATAATAAAATAAAACTACTAATAACATAAGTTTTCAATGTGACCGCCGTTTTTCTCGAAACAACATCGATAACCCCTTTGTAGCCTTTCTAAACTTGCTGTTACAATATGATTTTCCTGGTAAAGTAGGTTTATTTCATCGACAATTTTTCCCATGATCTCTTGAATATTTTCGTTTCGTTGTCTGTATACGACGTTCTTCAAATGGCCCCAAAGAAATGTATCCAAAACTGAGAGGTCGGGGCTATTGGGCGGCCAAGCATATGTTCCATTTCGCCCTATCCATTCGTAATGGCGCCGATTTAAAAATTGAACCTTATCATGCACGGCATGAGGAGGCGCCCCATCATGTTGCCAAATTAAATTCTGATATTCTGCCAATGGTAAGTCTTCCAAAAAATTTTCAATTTCGTGTTCTAAAAACTCATAATATCTGTGCCCATTTAAAGTCCCGTTAAAAAATATTGGTCCCAAAATTTTATTGTTTTTTATCCCACACCAAACATGAATAGAATTCCTTCCTTGAAATTTCATAGTCTGGAACTTTTTTGGATTTTCAACGGCCCAGTGGTGACTATTATGTCTGTTGAATACTCCCGATGTTGTGAAAGTAGCTTCGTCGGTCCACACAATATTTTTGAATAAATCAGGGTCCTCGTTTTCTTGCCGAATTACCATTTGAGAAACAAATTGGAAGCGAAGTTCTTTTTGTGCCGGTGTTAGGTGCTGAAGTGGAAGGATACGAAAAGGCCTAAATTTATGAATTTTCAGAGTCCTGTGAACAGTCCCTCGGGTAACTCTTCTGCGCCTTACACCGCCACCGTACTGAACTTCCCGAACTGCATCCGAAATAGATTTGGTTGGATTAACTTGAAAATAATTTATAATGGCCTGGTCTCGATTTCTTCTTCTTTGTATATTTCTTTTTCTATCATGTAAAGTTTTATTTTCCTCAAATAGGTTTTTTATCCTTAGAATTGTATTGATGGATATATTTCTATGAAAATTTGCAATAAATCTTCTTCTTGCTTCTCTTGCATTTTCTTGGCACTTGTAAAATAGCATAACAATCTGTAGTCTCTCGTCCAAAGAGTATTTCATTTCGATCAGAGTCAAATATATATTTTTTAGGTGAAGACTTCGACAATAATTAAAATAATGTCATAAAAAAAATCACTCTTTCCAAAAATCGTATAAAAAACGATACATTCCATTTAAAAAACACCTGATGCATAGCGTAACTCTTTTGTTTCTGGTTCAAATATTTTTTCGATGATATTTTTGGATTCTACAAGAAAAAATACATCGATTGGCTATTTTGAATTTTTCCAAAATACAAGGAAGGTCGAAAATAGGTCCCTGTTCAGTCCTCGCTGGAACACCCTGTACATAAAAAGGCGAGCCAAAAAGTTTTACATACGCGAACTGTAAAAGATCTGTGTGCTCAGAGAGACGATGATTGCACTATAATTTTCGATTTTATGCAGAACTTGCCCTTGTCCAACATACCATTTTATACTTATCATGAGGGACAGGCCAATAAAGGTACTAATGAAGTTTGCACTTTTCTGTTGGATTATATTTCAAAGAAAATTTCTGTAGATCTCAACGAATGGCACATTTTTTGACACTGCCTTTTGCTTTTAATTTGAAAGCAATATTTATCTTTGTTTGAAAGCAAATACCTAGTTTGTCCACATTTTATACATCATGCCAAAGCTAACGGAGGAACAAAAGTCAATAATTTTTACTCGACTTCGGGATCGAAAAAAATTAGAGGAATCGCAGCAGA
Source organism: Kuschelorhynchus macadamiae (assembly GCA_030620095.1). NCBI lineage: Eukaryota > Metazoa > Arthropoda > Insecta > Coleoptera > Curculionidae > Kuschelorhynchus > Kuschelorhynchus macadamiae. The sequence goes on along the minus strand of JAUTXW010003372.1, from coordinate 270,278 downwards.
AGTGCATGTAAGCAAAAACATCGTATTGTTAGCCAAGCAAAAAGATGCAGAGTATGGTGGTATCATTGAGAGACCAAAGGCAGGACGTCCAAAAGTTACAACACCGAATCAAGACCATGATTGGTGCAGTTCCTTAAAAACAATCGTTTTTAAACAGCAGTAAAGGCTAAAGAAGAAATCAATTTCCCAGATTCTACAGATACTGCAAGAAGAAGAATACGTTTATCAAACTTGCTACTTCTAATAAAATATTCCTTACAGAATTTAATAAGCAAAGGAGATTGGAATTTGCAAGGGAATATGAAAATCAAGATAATTTCTGGGAGAATGTGGTGTTTTCTGACGAGACAACTTTCCAGTCATGCCATAATGGAACACTGCGCGTGTATAAACCTGTTGGGATGAGGTATGATGAGAGATATACACTGAAAATAAACCAAATCGGTTGTTTTTCAGTAAACTTTTGGGGTTGGATAAGTATCAGGGGTCCAGGAGTGTGTGCAGTGATTGAAGAAAGGCTTAATCAAGATGTTTACAGCAATACACTAGAAAACATTATGTTACCTTCTGTAAGGCCAGTTTTTGGAGACAACTTTGTATTTCAACATGATAATTGCCCTATACATAAAGTTAGAGTAGTGCAAAATATATTGCAAAATCAAATATCGAAACTTTGCCCTGGATTTCAAAAAGCCCTGATTTTAATCCAATTGAAAACGTCTGGGGGCAAATGACCAAACAAATTTATAAGGAAGGATTTCGGCCTCGTAATCAAGGTGATCGTCGACAATCAATCGTTCGAGCTTGGAACGAAATAACCCCTAAATATATAAGAAACTTGCTCTTAAGCATGCCTCAAATATTGCGCAACGTTATAGAACATAATGGTTCCATGACAAAATAGTAAGTTAACATAGAATTGAAGCTTTCACGGCTTTGGTCAATTAAGAAATCATGGTTCTTAGGATTAGACCGTGTCAAATTGGAATTACTATCCGACATTTCGCCTTCGATTGCACGAGGCATCTTCAGGGATCTTTACTTGTGACTTGTGCTCGCCGAACCGTGACCCTGTGTTTAGATTGGTTTCCACGTGTGATGTAGATCGTAACCCGTATCTCTATTGAAAGTTTTTGTATGTTGAAATATTTCAATAGATTTTCTAACTTTTCGTTTATAAAAACCTGGAACCGATGCTAGAACCTTGGTTTCCTTTATATTTATGAAATGGCCAGTGTTATGCTGGTGTTCAGCTACAGCAGATTGAACAATTTGCTTCTTTTTAATACATCGTTCATGTTCCTTAAGTCTAGTTGATATTGAGGGTCAAGGAATTTTATATACTCCTTCTGTTTGGAAAGGTACAAGATCATTCGGGGATCGCATGCATTGTCAAATCTGATTATGTGTATTGAAGATTGTACGTATGTTGAACCTCCGAAGTAATCGTCCTATTTTGTCTGTAGAGCCATGTATGTAGGGAAGAACAACACTACCTAATGGTGGCTCTTTATCATTCTCCTGTGGCGGAGTTGGTTTACTATGTCTTTTAATTGAATGCGTAATATCTTCAGTGCAATAGCCATTCCCTCTGAGAGCTTCGGTCAGTTTCGATGTTTCCGATGTTAAAGAATTTTGATCAGAAATCGAAATAGCTCTGAATACTAGTGAGTTAATAACCGATTTCTTTCGTGCTGGATGGTGATGAGAATTTGCGTTTAAGTATCTATTTGTATGCGTCGGTTTTCTATACACAGAATGTCCTAATGTACCATTTTCCTTCCTTTGAACACATACATCTAGAAAGAGAATTGTTCCGTTAGATTCAATTTCCATCGTGAATTTAATATTATGATGTTGCTGATTAATGTGGTCCAGAAATATGAGGAGATTATCCTGTCCATGAGGCCAAACAACAAAAGTATCATCAACATATCTAAACCAGTGCTTTGGTTTTAGTGGAGCGGATGTTAGAGCAATATCCTCAAAGGCTTCCATAAAGATATTCGCTACCACAGGTGATAGAGGAGATTCCATAGCTGCCCCTGAAGTTTGTTCATAAAAAGTTCCTTGAAAAATGAAATAAGTAGAATATAGTAGAATCTCTTCGAGTTCATTCAGTGTTCAGATCTCGTGGAGTAAAGATCCCTGAAGATACCTCGTGCAATCGTAGGCGAAACGTCGGATAGTAATTCCAATTTGACACGGTCTAATCCCAAGAACCATGATTTCTTAAAATATTAAGTTATTTAAGTTTTAGCTTACGTTTATTAGTCAAAAATTAAAAAGAACTAGGTCTAATTTTTTATGAAAGTTTATGGTTAGGTTGTATTAGTGAAATGTATTTCTTAATTTTACGGCAAAAATATTGTTAATCAGGAGTTTTATTTCAATTTTAATTTTAAATATCTTGTTGGTCAAAAAGCATAATAATGTGTGATTGGATTACTTTTCATGAGTGCTACTAAAGGTGGATTTATACAACATGTCAAATAAAATAAAAATTAAATTAAATTGAGGATTCAGAGGGGGTTTATACAGAAAATAAATAAGAAATAAGAACAACTGCTGCTGCTGCCAAACATACTTTTTACCAGCTATTCAATTCAGTAATGCATAAACTCATTGTCTATAACCTAAAATTCATAATTTGACAAATATTTGACAGGAAAAATCATATAAAAGTTCAACAGCTAATATGACGCTGTCCCAGTTACATTTAGTGACGATGGTACCAATAAAGGAAGCAAAAATAATAGACATTAAAAAAGTTCTGCAATATATTTCTGGAGAAAAGTTAGCTTTCTATTAGCATATTACTTCCTAGAAAGTAGCTAGAAACTAAAAATATTATACGTAATGTTTTTATTTTTTTTTGTAACCGAGCGAAAAAAAAATATATATCCAGAACATATTTTTTCAAATAACTTTTCTCTACAATTTTTTCTGAAGTTTTTTTTCGGATCATAAGTGGAAGCATAAAAACTACAAGTTACCAATATATTGCTTTAAAAAAAAAAACGAACGGTTTTATATTAATTTTCTCAAAATGGCAATTTTTTACATGTACTGTTCTTTCACTCACCGATTCAATTAATTCAACTAAGACATCGAGATTTTAATGTCTCAAATTATGAAAACCTAATCATCAATAGCCATATTAATATTAATAATTAACAATTTTTGTCATATACTGTATAAACGAACCGAAGAGTCTAAACTAAATATTTTCTAATTTAATTTTTAAATATCAGATCGCTAGCGGCTTAAAAACCTTAAGCGTAAAGCTTTACTTTTTTAATTCCTCAGACAATTCTGCAAAACTTTCTGAATCTTTTATTACAGTTTTGCCTTAAATTTATGTATATTTTTAAAATCAGTTTAAGTACTAAATTTGTATTCCAAGATCGGTATATTTATATTTCATAAAGTTCTGCTTAAAAAGTGCGATGAAAGTTTCTTAATTATTTTTATCATACTTTCCAAGTCGAGTGGTTTTTAGTGGTAAACCTGAGAAACTTTTTCTAAATTTTATATACTTTTGATTTTTTATCCCAAAAATGTTTAATTTCTTATGCAAAAGTATAGAATACTATATTTGATCATAATCATGACGATACACTAAATCCATTAATTATTCTTATTAATATTATCGCTCCTATAATAAAGAAGTTAGGAATTCCATTTTAGTACAGACGTTAGCTGTGTACTAAAATGTATTTCAGGAAAATATGTTCACTTGTACAGGGTGTCTCAAAAAAGTGTGGGCCTCTGAGGGTGATTTTTTAAACAGAACACCCTGTGTTTCTTTACATTTTTGGGTTCCTTCCTGATTACTTTACATAATCCTAGAAAGTTATTAAATTTGGTTTGATAGTTCCAGATAAATAAATAAACATTTTTAATACAAATCAAGTATTTAGTATACTCGATCTCTACTTATTTAATTATAAATATCGTAATCCTAACTTGTATAGGTTGTCCAAAATTCAATGCCACACTTGCTAAAATAGAAAACAAAAGCTATCTGCTTAGTTTACCCTAATTTAACTAATATAAATGTATTAAGAACCATGAAAAATCCAGTAACAAAACAGGCAATTTTCTATAAATGTGAATGTAGCATATAAAACCCATAACTCCTTAGGTAGAATTTAAAATAAAATAAGTCAAAAACAAACTTAAATAATAAATCGGGTGTCCATAAATTAACTTGTAGATTGCCCAAAAATACTATAGAGAGCAGACAGGTAGAAGTTTCGACAAAAGGATAAATGAACATTATAAATGCTTTGTCAAGGGGAATGACGGATTTAATTATGCTAACTATGCTTATCATTTAATTCACTGCAACCATCAGAAAAGAAAGGCATACAATTAAATTTACCAGAATCTTTAAAAATAAAGAAATTTAAACAAACAGGGTCTATTACTTAACGATCAAACTGACTTGAATAATTCGCGTCTTATAAATATTTATGAATGGCATAAATGATTTCGATATCAAAAAAAGTTAGTTTAATTTATTTTTATTTCAACTAATAAATTGTTAAAGGGAATTTCGAGGCCCTAGGCACCACTCTAATGGGAGATCCGCGCCTGCTCTTGATCTATTTTTAATAACGAACGGTATTATGTATATAATAGATTTTACAAACAGGTTAACTAGAATAAAATCTACACACATTATTTTTTCTTATTGGAATAGTAATATGCGAAATCTGAAATCAATCAGTTATATATAAACCTTGTCAACACATGGTATTGCAATTTTGATTTTGATAATTCAAAATAGTCCAATATTCATATTTTCGAGCCACCTTTCTTATACAGCGTGTAATAAAAGTAAGGAAACGAAGAAATATCTCAGGTGCCACCTATCTGAATTTAATGAAAATATATACACTTAAGTATGAAATTACGCCGGATCCAAGGGCGAGTTCCGCATTGCTGCCAAGTTTACCGTTTATCTGTTATAAATGGGAAATAATTTTTTTTTAATGGAACACAATATATTATATTACTTTTTTAAAATCTCCATATAATTCTCAATACTTTTTATTAAAGTCAACAGTTTTTGCGAAAATAAGGGTCGATTATCCATAATTTAATGTATTACTTTTTTTTGAATACCTGCACATACAAGGTTACCTGATACGTCAGTTTTGCCGATTTACAAAAATGGATCGTTTAACTGAATCCTAAAGAACTGAAATTTTAATTATACTGGATTATGAGGATAGAATGCGAAACCAGCAAGATGTTTGTAATATTTTAAATGACTAATACCACAACAGAAATCCAGTTACTAAATCTACCGTAAATAAAATTAACAAAAAATGTCGTGAAACTGGAAATGCTGTATGTTCTGGCAGACAATAATTCCTAATTTTGCTACCAAAACACTAGCAAGAGAAAACAGCGTCTGAAATTTAAAAGTAGGTTGTAATAAAACAACCGAAACAATACAATACAAAAAAGAAATACCTAATACAAGAAACAATAAATTAATGAAACTAAGAAAAAATGTTAAACAGTTGGCTAAATACTGTGGGATAACATTTAATAGAATAAAAATAATGCCAGCATCATCGATTCGTCTACATTCGATTTCTATTCGCTCCATTAAATACTCGAGATCATTGGGCTAAGTTTTATACACCACATTTTTAAGGTGTCCCCACAAAATGTAGCCGACGGGCGTCAAGTCCAGGGACTGAGGTGGCCACTCTATTGTACCCATACGTCCAATCCATCTTCCAAAAAACCATTGTCTAAATATTCCCGATCATTTCGAGCAAAATGCGGGGAGCACCATCCTGCTGAAACCGATTACCTAAAAAAATCAATTTTAAGTACTTAATACAGAAAGCAACGTAAAGAACTTACGGTTATTCGGAAATAGTTCTCCAATAGCTGGGACAATTTCGGTCCTTAAAAGATTCAAATATCTTTCTCCAGTTAATGTATCTTCCATTAAGAAGGGACCGATTATTTTTTCACCCTTTATACCACATCAAACATTTATCTTTTGGGGAAATTGGGTATGATTTTTACGTATCCAATGTGGATTTTTCCTGGCCCAGTATCAACAATTATGCCTGATAACTTTTCCAATTAAAAAAAGTTGCTTAGTCAGAAAAAATAATTTGCTTGGTAAAATTTAGATTCGTATTGCAACGTTCCATCATGATTTCACAAAATTCCAAACATCTATCGTGATCATCCTTAGAGAGTTCTTGTACCAAAGTTATTTTGTATGGATGAAACTTTTCGGTTTTTTGAAGTCGGTCTACGGACATGTGTGAGACGTCATTTTCTGTTTCTAATGTTGTTGTGGAAAGGAGCGAATTTTCTTCTAAACTGATTAAAACATTCAGAGCTTTATCACTGTCTGTTGGGTTTTTAGGTCTGTCAGAACGTACAGCATCTTTTACCTTTCCAGTTTCACGAAATTTTTTGTTAATTTTACTTACGGTAGATTTAGTTATTGAATTTTTGTTAGGATATTTGTCATTAAAAATGTTACAAACACCTTGCAGGTTTAGCATTCCATCCCCATAACTCAGTATAATTAAAATTTCAATTCTTTGGGTTTCAGTTAAACGATACTTTTTATAAGGTTATACATTAAATTATGAATATTAGACCCTTAATTTTCCTTTTATGGTCACTATTTTTAATAACTATACGAATTTAAGTTTTTCATACATCTTACAGGTAGGACTCATCTTATATTAATCTAAAATAAAATGACCCTACTTTAAATTCAAACATATTTTGGGTGTCAGGTTTCCCTATTTCTAGCAAGTATATGTTCTCGTATAATCAAGTTGAACAGATAATGAGAACAAGGTAACTTACGTAATTAACTCTGGGTCAAAATCCCTTTGGATCTCATCCGATAATGCAATAGACACGTAACACAGTTTGGAGTATGGCCCATTATTAACTTTTTGGCATTGGCTTTCATTGGCGGCTCGTGATGTATTTTCGAAAGTCTAAAATAAAATATTGTCTTGGATTTTTCATTTCCTCTTTTCAAATAAACCAAAGTAGACGTTTTAAAACCAAACCGTAAATTTCAGGTGTGAAGAACACAACCCATGTGATCACGACTGCATCGATACTGGAACGTCAGTTGAATGCTCTTGTAGGACAGGATATGAACTTGGAGCAGACAAAAAGTCTTGTAAAGGTGAGTATTTGAATTTCTAGGGACAAGAATATTTAGAATGTTGTAGCAAATTTAGCCCTATTTATAGCTTTATTGAGTTTTAGGTGAATTTATTTATTATTTATTATTTTAATGAAGTAGACTTAATTTTTTTCACCCTGTAGTTTTAGAATATTCTAGATTTTTCTAGATCATTCCATCCTTTTCTAAAGGCTATATAAGCCCGTTGTAAGGCATCATTTTGATTTAGTTTATTTTGAGATTTCGAAGTGTTAACAAGTTGACAGTGGCAGGTTTTAGGTTACTTTAGTTACCATTGTTAGCTATAACCAGTCTTTACCTGTACCACCTGTAAGCTGTGTTCTGAATAAACGGAGTGCATTCAGAAACTGCGTGTTGGGTTACCAGCTAATCCGGAACATTTGATGTCGGAAGCTGGATTAGGATCCAGTTGAAGCTAAAGGAATAGGAAATAGTTTCTACTAGTAGCAATAATCAGGGCAGCAAATTTGGATTATTTGATAAACTTGATTATTTTAAAGTATAATGACATTCTGAAAAACTAAGAAGAAATGAAGAAAACCCAAGATGAAATGAATGAAGAATGAACTTAAAGAAGACATAAAGAAAATCCCATAAGACATGAAGAAGGGCCAAGACGACATGAAGAGGGGCTAAGAACGCATGAAGAGAAGTCAAGAAGACATACAGAAAAGTTAAGAAGACATGAAGAAAAGTCAAAAGTCAAGAAGACATGAAGCAAGAACTAGGAGACCTAAAGAAAAATCAAGAAGACATGAAGCAAGAAATCATAGAAGATATAAAGAGGAGCAAGAAGAACTAAATCAAGAACTTACAAACGACATGAGGGAAAACAAAAAATGCAAGAAATGGAACAGAATCAAGAAGAAATCACTAGAAAAACGTTGCTTGATCTGACATAAGTTGGTACTTTGTGAGCCTAACATCAAAATAATTAAATTTAAACCAAAAGTTGTTACTTATAGGAAGTTTAAAAATTTTAATCACATTTTGTTTTATAACGAATTAACAGCGTTGCCATTTAATGATATATTTTATGTTAATTGTATTGAACACAAAATTCAGTTATTTAATAATCTAATTACAGATGCTTTTGATCGGCATGCGCCTCTAAAAACAGCTCCCATTACCAAGCCAAAGGCTTCATGGCTTACTTTAAAAATATTAATGAAAAGTCGCGATAGTGCCTTGACAAAATTCAAGCAAACGAAATCATTGGAAGATTGGCAGCGATATAAAGTACTGCGTAACTCTACTTTAAGTCTGGTGCGCAAGCGCGAAAGGATATTTGTTGGCGGTGTGGTTGATGAGGGTCCAATAAGCGCGACATTCCTCGACATTTGCTTGACGTTTACGCAATAAATGAGTATTTTGTTTCAGTTTTTAGGGAAATTGATTGCCGGGAGATGATAAATATATGGATTCTGAGTCACCATTTAAGAACAGTTTTAACTTTATGCCTGCATCTATTAACAAAATTCATCAAGCTCTTTACAATATTAAATTCAATGCTTTTGGGTCCGACAATGTTACGCGTTCAATGCTTCAATATTGCTCACCTTTTAAAATAAATTAAATTTCCTTTATCGCTCACATCGTCAATATTTCTCTCGAGTGCAGCTACTTTCCAAATGTTTGGAAAACATCTATCATTCAGCCCATTCCTAAAGTGATCAATCCGGAGTCTTATGCTGATTTGCGTCCCATAAGTCTCCTGCCAGTTGTGTCCAAGATTCTTGAAAAGATAGCATACTTCCAAATTAACCAGTTTGTTAATGATAATAAAATAATTCCTGAAAAACAGTCCGGCTTTAGAAAGAGTTATAGTTCGGCGACCGCTCTTTCGGGAATTTTGAATACGATTGGTGGGGACTTGGATGATGGCAAAATATCAGCGTTGGTGCTGCTGGATTTCTCGAAGGCATTTGATACCATCAACCATGCCCTGCTATGCTCAAAGCTCAAATACTATGGTTTCCAGGAGTCTGCTGTTAACTTTATCTCTGCATATCTGAGCAATCGAAGTCAAAAGGTTGTATTAAACGGCAATACCTCCACATTAAAACCTGTATTATCAGGTGTGTCGCAGGGTTCCATCCTAGGACCACTTTTATTCATAATATATACGTCTGATATTCTTAGAAGCATTAAGAACTGCGCCTATCAAGCATACGCCGATGATATTCAGATAAGCTACAGTTTTTTACCGAATGAACATCGCATAGGTGAATTTGTGTTCAACGAGGAGCTAAGAAATGTAAATGAAGTTTCAGGAAAGCATGGTTGAATTTTAAACCTTAATAAATCCGTAGTCATGTTTTTTGAAGACAATAAAATACCCAACATTGATAAAGTCGTACAGATTCAAATTGAAGTATGGCAAAATCATTAGGTGTTTTAATCGATACGAAATTAAAATTCGTGAAACAAGTTAATGTGTGTGTACAAAAAGCTTTCCATTCTCTTATGATGCTGTATGCGAACAGCCATATTTTGTCAAAAAAACTTAAGATTATGTTATCAGAGTCATTAGTACTGCCAAATTTTAATTATTGTTCATTTGTTTACGGTCCATTCCTAGATATCTTAGAAAAACGGAAAGTTCAGAGGGTGCCGAACTCTTGCTGTCGCTTTGTTTGCTCACTTCGAAAATATGATCATATTTCTAATGCACTTCGTGAGCTCAAATGGCTCAATATGAGTAATAGACGGGACCTGTTCTTTGCAGTCTTTGTTCATAAAATAGTCATCTACGCATCTCCCTCTTTTCTTAATGACGGATTAGTTCCTGCGAGCCGCACTCATTAAAGGGATACCCGTTACAAATGTCTATTTAGTATCCCCAGACGCTCGACAGCCTTATTCAGAAAGTGTTTTAGCTATCAGGCTGCGCATGTCTATAATAAATTAAACCATGAACTTAAGTTGTTGAGCTCAGATGTTTTTAAAACTCGATATAGACGCCAATTGCGGGCAATGCAATAGCATTTATTCATTTTTACAAAAAGAAAAAAAATTAAACATTTTTCTCTCCTCTCTCCCTTAAACTGTTAATTTGTGTTTTGTGTGTAATTGTGTATGTAAATATAGATATAGTTACTTGTAATTTTACTAGGATTAAGTCTATCTTAACGTAACCATCTAGGGTTCGATGTAAGAATAGCTAGTTGAGCTAAATCTCGCCCCGGGTGGTTTGCGCATTTGTGATGTTCTTTCTTTTTTTATACTGTGTATATTTATGTCACAAATAAAAGCCGATTTATTATTACTATTATTATTATTATATTAACCAAGGAAGATGTAAATGGGGGCAAATCGAGTGTTACAAGTATTTGTACGGGCAAACATTCCTTTTAAGAATGGACCATGCGTCACTTAAATGGTTTCTACAATTTAAGAATCCCGAGGGACAAATAGTCAGGTGGTTGCAGCCACTACAGGAATATTACCTTAAAGTTGAACATCGGAAAGGGATACGCCAGTTGCTTCCTGTAGTTGCTGGCAAGAATATGAATGCGTCGCTTCTATATAACACAATACATTTATTTCTTTTCTCTCTCTATCTTGTTTGGTGTATGCTTTAGGACGGGGCTGGATAAATGATCCGTACTGTACTAATTTTAATTTACTAAGGTATCCTCCTAGACTCCTAAGGTATTACCTTAACCATAGCGCTAAAAATGCGTAACCTTTGTAAATATAATTTCGATGCCTCTTGGGGATATTTATTAGATTGTATGAAATAAACCAACATATCACAATTTTCGTAGACCTCCATTATTGTAAAAAAAGCAAATTAAATATAATATATAGTTAAATAGAAACACCAAAATAACAAACATAATTAATTAATAATTAAACTGGCAATGTTTTTGACATTTTGCATTTTGTTCCAGTTAGCCATAGCCTGCTACCTGGCTGATTGGCAACAAAAGAAAATTTTAGAAAACCTCGAATTTTGAGTTTGTTTTTCAAAATAACTGCATACATGTATATATTTTTGGAAATCCCACATATTCCTAATAAATATAAAGAATAATATACCGGAGATCCTTTTTAAAAAGAAAGTAGATTCCTATAACTTTTTGACCAGACTCCGTATACTTATTCTAAGAGCGGCATTGACGTCTTTGGAAGAAGTCATGTAAGGAACAGTTTTCGCCTCTTAGATAAGTTATCAGACAGCTGGGATACGAGGGTTGCCCGAAAATGCAACATTTTCAAAAATGACCTATATCTCAAAAACCAAAAGTCCTGCGAAAATTTTGCTTGCGCCGTCTTTAATTTCACAAAAAAATGACACTTTACCTTTAAAAATAAGAAATAAAGATATCCCGCAAAAGTGCTGAAAACACCCTGTACATCTAAGCTAAAGTTAGACACTGTCAAAACTATTTTTCCTTCATGCACCAACTTTCATCAAGAAAACAACATTTTGAAAAATCAATAATAAATATGTTGCAAATATTATGTCTAACACTGTATACGGGTTTTTTGCTTAAAACGCCTCGTACTTTGACATGTTCTGTACTGCACACAGACAAAACTACGCTGACAAACCATCTGTCAATAATTTTTTTATCATTTTGTTTATAGCACTAAAAAATATAAAATGTTAACCTGTAGACATATTTAATGCCACAATTTACGTGCTTTAATTTCCTTAACAAGCTGAAAATCAAACTGATATTGTTTCCAGAATCGCTTTTAACATTATTTACTGGATCGTTTCATATTTGAACAAATCAAATTGTTTCATGTGAAGAATTGCATTTATACAAACAATAAATTAATGGTTATTGTAAACTTTTCGTTTTACCGTTCAATAAAAATGGATTTATAGTGACATTGTGGTAATGAGTAGTTTTAGGTTGTACCCCAAAATTTTTTTTAATGATTTATTTGCGCCAGGTAACTGAAATACATATAAATAATAATAAAAATATTACAATTCAATATTATCTATATAGAAACTAACTAAAACTAGATAAAAGGTAACCTACTAGATGGCACAATAGGTAGGATTTTGATTACTGAGTAATCAATCTTCCAATTCTACCTCACGATGAATAGTTTTGATACGTTTTTTAAATTACTCATAATTGAGATTTTTTATTTCATAAGGGATATTATTATAAACTAGCAGATACCCGCGACTTTGATCTCGTATATGACTATAATAAAAGGGATGTAAAAAGGTACTTAAATCGCGTCATTTGAGTACCTCTTTATAAACCACGTTTGTTGTTGCGCTTTCGCGCTTTCTGGCTATAAAATAGCCAAGCTACTACGCGAACTTACTCTAGAGCATGCCACATAGAGGTGACCATGGGAAAAGCAATCGTAGCGCAAGTCTACTCCAGCTTTTCTTAAGGATGGCCTTTGAGCTTTGTTAATTGTCATGGCGAAACAGCTTTAAAGGAAACTGTACACGTTTAAACTGAAAAGGATAGTCTGATGGAATTAAAGGGATACGTGGTATAAAAACTGTTTCTCACAGACCAGGGCCAGAAATAATAGTAGACTCTATTACATTGTTTTGTAATGTTTTAACCTGTAGCCGAGTTCCATTATACAATTTTGGTAGTTTCAAATTCCGAATAAGATTGGTGCCCCCACTTTTAAAGAACTTATGCTTGGTTCAGAAAGTGTATAACTTTCATCTTGGTCTATAACTACATCTATTGTTATGTTAATTGCTATTTTTTTCATCTGTTGTGCTATTTTTTGGAGTTAATATAGCTCGTTCTTTAAACAAGAAACGGTTTTATTTTAACTTATAGTGAATTTTCGAGTTCACTATAAATATTTAAGGGCCAGCTTCACCCCCTTGGAAACTGAGTTTTGAAGAATCCCTTCTTATCGAACCTCTGCACTCTAAAATCAAGCTATTTGCAGAAGCTCAACTTTCTACGTCAATCGGTTTGAGAAAGATCGCAAAAATTAATCAATGACCCTATTTTTTCCAAAATCCTGTATGAATTTATAAACAATTTTAAAATATGTAATAAAATAAATTAAAACACACGTGTTCAAGCGTTTTTTCGAAAAACTAACCGGTTTTTAAATGAAAACATATTGTATTATTTAAGTGGTGGCTTCACCACTTTGAACACCCTGTATGAATTTTTAAAAAATCCTAAAATATGTAAAAAAATAAATTAAAAAACACGTCTTCAAGCGTTTTTCCGAAAAACTGACCGTTTTTTGAATAAAAACTATTGTAATATTTAAGGGGTGTGTGACCCATTTGGAATTTGAGTTTTGAAAAATCCCTTCTTATCGAACCTCTACACTCTAAAATCAACTTGTATGCCAAAATTCAGCTTTTTACCTCAAGCCGTTTGAGCTGAAGCGTGATGAGTGAGTCAGTCAACTAAGTCTTTTATAAAGGGTGGTCCATCTCAGCTCCCTTCTTCTATAGCTCACTTATCATTTGACTCATGAATTTGAAATTTTGCACAATTCATATGTATATTATGGAGCATTTTCTAAAAATATTTTTGATTATACAGGGTGACCCAAAAAAGTGCGACGTTACAATGACATATTTTTTTAAATTAGATGACCTATATTTTTTTGCATATTTAGATGGCTTCCATAATTGTTTAGATCATCCTAAAATTTTATTGAATTCGATCGGAAAATAACGGCTTAAAAAAATTAAATGTGAAAAAAAGTGAATTTACACCACTGGTTAAAAAACATTATAAAAATTCAAATATTGCCTCGACATAAGAATCAAACTGTGAGTTCATTAAATAAGGTTTGACAATCTCGCTGACCAAATTTAAATGATCTAAATTATACAGGGTCTACAAAATTAAGTGTCAAAATTACCAAACCTCAAAGTGCATTTTTTTCTTATTTTAAATGTCAACCCTATTCTTTTTTGATTGCAATCGATGCGTAATTGAAAAATAAAACTTTTTTGTAAATACATCTTTATTAAAATTTATAACGTATTAAAAGATATTCGCCAAAAACTGGTAAAGCGTCCTATTTTAGCAAGCATTTTAATGAAAAGTAATCCAAGGTGGCTTAGAATATTAAAATGAATGACGTAGAATTCAATCAATATGACAAGAGACAATTTTGACATATCGCAAATTTTTATTTTTAAATTATTTTTTTATTTATTTCTTTTTATATCGAATTTTATTATAATTTATCTTGATATTAAAATTAAAAATTTACTATTTAAGTATCACATTTGAGACTTACATTATACTAAATTCAACTATATTTAATCTAATTTTTCACTAGAACTTATGTTCAATGTGTCTTCGGTTTTCTTCCAAACACAAGCGAAGACGAGTATGAAAAGATGCTGCCACTCTCTTTAAAATATCGGGTGTTATCTGTCGAAATGCGTCTTGAATTCGCAGCTTCATGTTCTCAGGTGTTGTTGGGGTTTTCTGGTAAAAGATTTCTTTAATATAGCCCCATAAGAAGAAATCAAGTTTAGTGATGTTGGGTGAACGGGGTGGCCATCTAATTGGCCCTCCTCTTCCGATCCACCGATCCGGAAAGGCTACCTCAAGATGGTGCCTGACCGGTAAAGAATAATGTGCTGGAGCGCCGTCGTGTTGTAGCCATATACCCTCCTTTACGGGTCTGGGTAGGTGTTGACATAAATGGAGCAACTCATGTTGTAAGGAATTTAAATACATGTCCCCATTTAAATGCGCATCGAAAAAATAAGGACCGATAATAAAATCTACTATGATTCCCCCCCACACATTAATAGACCATCTGTGCTGTCGATCGATCTGCCGAAAATGTCTTGGATTATGATCGGAGTAGTAATGAAAATTGTGGCGATTCACAAATATCCATTTTTATGGAAGGTAGTCTCGTCTGAGAAGAGCACTTTATCGAAGAATTCAAAATTTGCTCTGATTTTGGATTGTGCCCTGTTACAAAACGCTATCCGATGCTCATAATCTTCTTCATAAAGCTCTTGGTGAAGCTGAATATGGTAGGCATGAAAATGACTTTTTTTCAAAACCCGTTGAACGTTTGAACTGGCCTATTTCTACTAGGTTTTGAGTATTCGACATCTACCGTCTGAATAAATCTATCTAATAAGTTTTGCAGGCTTCTCTTATCGGGATGTCTTCGTTCCGGATATCGCTCTGCGTATATCCGACTAGCCAAAAAAACTATTTTTTAAGATTCTCCCAACACAAAAATCATATCTACTAGCTCTTCTTTGGTACAATTCATTGTAAAAATACTTATGCAAAACGTGAACAACTTAACAAACTACTTAAAAAAATAACTTCTTGAAATAAACTGCAAACAACTATAACCACAATAAACAAATTATACTACTAGAACAAATAACGCAATGCTTTGTAATAATTATGATCAAGAACAATATTAACCCGTTTGTAAACTAAATAATTTTTTAAATTTGTCAAAAAGACTCCTGTCATTTTGATTGAATTTACGTCATTCATTTTAATTATCTAAGCCACCTTGGATTACTTTTCATTAAAATGGCTGCTAAAATAGGACGCTTTACCAGTTTTTGGCAAATATCTTTTAATACGTTAGAAATTTTAATAAAGACAAATAATAAATAAATAAAAAAGTTTTATTTTTCAATTACGCTTCGATTGCAATGAAAAAAGTATAGGGTTGACATTTAAAATAAGAAAGAAAATGCACTTTGAAGTTTGGTAATTTTAACACTTAATTTTGTAGACCCTGTATAATTTAGATCGTTTAAATTTGGTCAGCGAGATTGTCAAACCTTATTTAATGAACTCCCGGTTTGATTCTTATGTCGAGACAATATTTGAATTTTCATAATTTTTTTTAACCAGTGGTGTAAATTCACTTTTTTTCATATTTAATTTTTTTTAGCGGATATTTACCGATCGAATCCAATAAAATTTTAGGATGATGTAAACAACTATGGAAGACATCTAAATATGCAAAAAATATAGGTCATCTAATTTAAAAAAATATGTCATTGTGACGTCATACTTTTTTGGGTCACCCTGTATAATCAAAAATATTTTTAGAAAATGCGTCCTAATATGCATATCAGTTGTGCAAAATTTCAAATTCATGAGTCAAATGATAAGTGAGCTACAGAAGAAGGGAGCTGAGATGGACCACCCTGTATATTAGTATAGATTATAGAACACATATATTTAATAGATGATGTATATTTTTCTATTTGATGAACAGGAATTTCCAAGTTATTTTGATTTCTAGTATTGAAATTTTGAATATGAATTCGAAATTGAATTTTTTCATATAAATAATTAGGTAATTTGTTTAAAATTATTTATGAATAAAACAAGATAAGTGCATTTTGCGTCTAAATTCTAATTTAGATAATTTAAATCTATTAAAAATTGGAGATATATGATCATACTTTGTAAGATCAATTGCATATCTGATATAATCATTATGTGAAATTTGTAATTTGTTTATCATTAGAACTGATACTTTTATGATAAATTGTTGTAGTGTTAGTATTTAAAAAAATCTTTAAAATTGTATAAAATTTTTAGTTTAAAATATGCATTTCTAAGGATTTTTTTCATATGCTACGGGTACGTAAAAGTTTACTGTACCACATCAGGGAACTTTGTTAAAATCGGTTGAATAATAACAAAAATATATGCATTTGAAGTTAATGTTAAAAATCAGTGATGCATTATAAATGTTGACTAGTGTATAATTTTTGCTACCCAAATTAACAAGGCCAAATTTTTCATGGTCCGTACATGCGACCTTTTTACATCTTAGTTTTTATGTTAAACTCATAGGTGAATATTTCTTTATAAATCATTCTTTAGGGCTTTGGGATTGAATAAAATTTCCCAGGTCTCTTATCTATAGAGCTACTACGCTTCAAGGGATCTCATATAAGCATTTTAAATAACACGTTGGAAATGAAAAAGGATGAAAATGTGGCCGTGATTTTTCATACATGCAGAGGTCACTTGTCACTTGCCCTTATCTCACAGGAAAGTTTCGTGGGATACAATTTTTAAATCGCACTCGTTATAAGAATATTAGAACTCACAAAAAGGATAGGGCATTTTTTCAATAAGTCTGGAGATGTCAGCTGACAAATTTAGTTTTAAGCTTTTGTATATCAATCCAGGCATGTTTTATCCAGCACAATTGCTAATGGAATTGCATAATGTAAAAATAAGACAAAATCTTTTTTTACAACACTTCCACTATATTTGTTTAACTTACGTACCGAATGCTGTACTTATTTATCGAATTTTTAGAACAAGGCTACTTCAAATTTAATAGTAAACTTTATACAAGCTCAGAAGTTTTAATGACGAGAAATCTGTTAAGCCCTACTATCTGAAATATTTTTGGATACACTGGAAAATCAAATTAATAAACACCCTTTTGTCAAATATTGTTAATGTCAATAAAATCCGCATCATATGGTTTCTTTTTTAATAATTAACTTAGGTAAAATTTGAGATTGCAGAAAGTCTTTGTTTGAAAAATAATGCTAAATGACAATAAAACAATCGATAAATTTCATTTACCCGGAACTTCCCTTGCTATAAATCTTTCCTTTTATTAGGTATAGTAAAATGTGACCCAATTTAGTTCAATAGATAGTCATTACTAACACATACAGGGTGTTAGTAAATAAGTGCGACAAACTTCAGGGGGTGATTCTGCATAAAAAAATAACGACAGTTTGCTATATAAACGTATGTGCGCAAATGATTCGTTTTCCGAGATACGGGGTGTTAAAATTGTTAAATTCTGACGATTTATTTATTGTTCTAAAAACGGTCGAGATATGCCAATGAAATTTGGTGGGTTTTAAGAGATAGTTATTGCGCATCTTTTGACATGCAATTAAGAATTTTATATTCATCATTGGTGCGCATACGGGTAATGATTTCAATTTTGTTAAAGAAAACAAATGTACGCAACTGAGACATTTCAAATTAAATTTTTGAATTCCTCGTTCAATTTGCGACAAAAAATCTCTCTTGCCTTTTTTTCCTATGGGGCGCGGTTTTTATGCAAAAAACTGAAACATCTTAACGCGTATTTTTCAATTTGTTTAATAGATTATCAGGATATACCTAATACAATAATATTAAACTAGAACAATAACAGAAAATGACACTAATACAATTTTAAATAGGCGTAAAGCTACAACAAATGTTGAAAATGACCTCCCTTAGACGTGACACAAGATTCAACTCTTCTCCCCATTGATTGTCGTATTCGCGCAAATATTCCTGGTGTAACTTTTATTGTCTCACAGTCGGCTATAATTCGATTCCTCGGGTCATCAACATATTCAACGGGAGTGGAATAAACTAATAACTTATGAAAACTCCAAATGCAAAAATCTAGAGGATTTAAATCCGGCGATCGAGTAGGCCAAATTTCCGTACCTTCCCTTCCTATCCAACGATTTGGATATAATGTATCTAAGCTAAAGTGGACCGGGGCATCATCATGCATAAACCATAATTGTTGTCTCAGCTGTAGAGGAATTTCTTCAAGAAAAACATTTAACTCTTCCTGTAGGAAATTAAGGTAAGATTCGCCTGTTAGTTGTTGTGGGAGGGAGGGGGAATTTGGACCGATTAAATGATCATCAATTACCCCAAGCCATACATTTATTGAAAACTGATGCTGAAAATGAGCTTCAAAGATTCCATGTGGATTTTCTTCAGCTCATAAGTGATGGTTATTGAAATTTCTTATACACTGTCGTCCAAAAATAGCCTCGCCAGTAAAGATGGGGTATCTTTTGTCCTGGATACGACTCGGCATACAATCGTCGAGCTTGCCGACCATTTCCATTACTTCGACCACAAACAAAATGTATATCTGACAATTCCGCATTTGTAAAATTTTCCATTCTTTCCGATAAAAGAAAAGTGTATTACTTATAAGCAATAATGTTATTGCAAACTAAAAAGCTTTAAGCCTGGGTTATAGATTGAAAACGTTTGCGTCTTACGTCGCCGTTTGCGCAGTCCTCGAAGTTTACTTAATGAAAAACAAAGAATATGGTTATATTTTTTCCGCCATCCTTTTGAGTTTCCGCTAACCGTGGAAAGAAGGCGATCTTTAACTCTGACGGAAGCTTCTAGCGTAAATCGATGTTTGCGTTAAGATGCAACCAATCAAATTGCTGAATTTTAGAGGGCCTTTCAAAACGTTCGTCCTTCGTAATAAAATTAATTAATATATACAGATAACATCCTCGTTCATTTAAAAAAACTGCTTTTGGGTCATTGTCTTTAATTTCAAGAAAATACTGGTAGCAGTTTTGAGTATTTGTTCTTTAATTAACAGGCCGAATTCGCCATCTTCTTTTCAATAACTTTACAGCTGCCGAACACATTAATATGTCCACAATGCCTAATCTTTACAAGGCATCCGTACTATAATTTTGATTATCGATTGTCAGCAAATTAGAAAAACGCACATAAACTTAAAAACAAGCTAGACAAAATTGCATTACACAAAAAGGCGATAAATATAAACACAAAAGTAAGGTTAATTCCACAGGCGACGCAAAGCGTAAACGTTTTCAATCTATTAGATGGGTAAGTTTTTCAATCTATTACCCAGGCTTAAGAATGAAGAAACGCTAATTTGACGTTTCGTTAAAATATTCGTATTTAACAGATAAATGTTAGCAGTAGCCTACTAGATAATGTATTAGAGAAATGAAAAATACGCGTTAAGATGTTTTATTTTTATGCATAAAAACCGCGCCCCATACGATAATAAGTTAAAAGAGATTTTTTGTCACAAATAGAACGAAGAATTCAAAAATAATTTTTTATTTAAAATATCTCAGTGGCGAACTATTTTTTTCTTTAAAAAAAATTGAGATCATTACCCGTATGCGCGCCAATGATGAATATAACGTTCTTAATTGCATGTCAAACAATGCGCAATAGTTACCTCTGAAAACCTATCAAATTTCATTGGCATATCTGGACCGGTTTTAGATCAATAAAAAAATCGTCAGATTTTAACTAAAACTTTAACACCCCGTATCTCGGAAACGAATCAAACTGTCGTTATTTTTTCATGCAGAGTTACCCCGTGAAGTTTGCCGTATTTATATACTAACACCCTGCATTATACTATATTTTCAAACATAATATAAAATAAATTCAATAAGCAGTTTTTACATTGACACACACCACCATTTTATTACGTCATGTTGAATTCGTTCCAGTTGTCCCTATATCACATTTAATTTTTCTGCAAAATTTGAAGTCAATTGAATAAGATTTTTTTCACGTTGATTTTAAAAATAAATATTTGGGCGCCATTTTGTTCCGCCATCTTGAATTCGTACCACAACTTGGCCAGTTTATTCCTATATTACACTTAATGCTTGCACAAAATTTGAAATTAATCTAATGAGTAGTTTTTTCAATCTGATTTTTTAAATAATTTATTATGTTGCTATTTTGTTTTGCTCTTTTATGTCCATAATACCAAAATGTTACCAGTTCATTCCTATGTAACACTTGATTTTTGTGCAAAATTTGAGGAAACTTGGATAATTAGTTCTTTAAGTAATATTTTTTAACGTTTTACTGAACCGCCATCTTGTTCCGACATATTGGATATTTAGCAAATTATTACGAGGTCATTCCCAGATGACCACTAATTTTTGACTAAAACTTGAAAACCCTCTGATAAGTAGTTTTTAAGCTATGCCCCGAACTAATAGACGGAATTGATAAAACTATTTTTTGAATATTTGTCTAGGGACGCTAAAAACTGAAAACATGTAAAACGTAACCTAAACGGTGATTTTTTTCACGGTTACAAATATTTTATTTTGCCGCCATCTGGAGTTGGTACCACAGTTTTACTACTTCCTCTCTATCAGTTATGGCACAAGAGTTAAAATCAGTCCACTACGGTGTTTTTCAGGCTGAATTTTTAAATATTTTATTAAGACGCCATTTTGTTCCGGCACCTTGGATTCGTACCAAAATTTTACCAGTTGAGTCCTACATAATACTTGATTTTTATGCAAAATTTGAGATAAATTGGATAAATAATTTTTTTAACATTTCATTAGGTCGCCATTTTGTTTCGCCGTATTAGATTTTTAGCATAATGCTACCAGGTTATCCCCATACGACCCTTAATTTTTGGCCAAAATTTAATGTTAATCGGGTGAGTCGTTTCTTAGCTATGCCTCAAACAGACAGACTGAAACGTAAAGATCTGAAAACATCTCCGAGAGTTATTTTTTCGCGATTATAATACTTCCCTTTTACGACGGAAGTAAAAATAGTTTTTATTTTTTACATGTTACGCAATATTTTTACAATACTTTATGTATTCCTAGCCCAAATTGGGGAAAACATGGGATTAAACTTGGATTTTTTGGATAGCGGTTATCTTAAAAATGCATTGTCTAATAAATTATTTCAGTAGTCTATACGCAGAAAATCAATATTAATTACTGAAACATGGAGGATTTCAGCCAAATTTATAAAGTAATTCTAAAAGTTATTTAACATTTGAATGTTGAGCTCTGAAACAGACTATTCAAAATTAAAGCCGGAGAGGAATGTAATGTATAACTCTCTAAATCCTGTGACAAGTTGAAACAAGAGCCATTTTGGTTGAACCGTAATGGTTCGCATATTAAATTACACCTACAGGCCACATTATTCACCATTCTGTTTGGTGAAAGCCATGTTTATCGATTGACAATTTTAGTCAATGAAATCGTGCTTAAGGTATCTCTTGATATCCAGCATCAAAGTAAATCTGATTAATTAAATGACAGACTTGGCTTTGCAGAAATGATAGGTATGTGCCTTAGAAAATACAGTTAATTATAGTTCATTTTCTAAAGTCATATTACCCACCCTTATAAATGCAAAACACAGTTTGGCTTGCATTATTCTTTTAATACAATTTAAATATTTTTTTTAAATTATAAAGATAGAGCCAGAGATTAATTTAGAGGGGTGCCCGGGGGCAAATTGATAAAATAATGTTAATCATTTAAATAAAGTGAACCGAAACTTTTTATTGGTATCCATTTGACATTTCTTTTGTAAACTTAATATACAGGGTGGTCTAACAATGCGTTCAAGACCAATAGTTCGGTTATTGTAGGAATTATAAAAAAAAAATTATACGAAAGTTGTAGGGACTGCTGAGAGCTACAACCTAAAATTATTTTCGATTATATAGGCTGGAGCACAAGTTTGTCACAAACCAAACTTACATTTTTTTAAATGGAACACCCTGTATATTGTTTTATTTTCAGATTCCTACCTTTTTGGCCTTTCACCCAATATAGGGTTTGTGGAGTCTATACAGAGTCATTCAAGATTTATGGCCACTTTTCAAAAATATTAGAGGTACATTTGACACCCTGTATTTTTTATAATATGTTAGCATAAATCATTTTAGCATAGTAAAAACTTTCCTTCTTTCAACTGCGGTATTTTTCTTTAGTATTATTTAATAACGGTATACAGGGTAAATAAAAATCCTGGATGCAAATTTTCTCGATTAATTTAAATGGATATATTACTATATTTTCAGATTCCTCTCTTTTTGGCCATTTACCCAATATAGGGTTTGTGTGGGTCTATACAGAGTCGTTTGGGATTTATATCAACTTTTCAAAAATATTAGAGGTGGACATCTCAATTTATTACGGCAAAATATTGCAGTGTTCTCCTTTCAACATCTATTTTTTAAAATTTTATCCATACCAGCATGGATGCAGTGTTCTCCTTTCAACATCTATTTTTTAAAATTTTATCCATACCAGCATGGATGGGTCGAAAAAGTTTAAAACTTCAAAAAATAAGAATTATCACTAATAAGAACATAATTGAAGTCACTCTGATAAGTAGTTTTTAAGCTATACCGCGAACTGACAGACGGACCGACGGAACTGATAAAAATATTTTTTGAATATTTATCTAAAGCCCTAAACCTGAAAACATGTAAAAACAAATATTTTATTCGGCAGCCATTTTGTTCCGCCTTCTGGAGTTAGTACCTCGGTTTTAAAGAGAAGAAGTCTCTATACCACAATTAGTTATGGTATACAATTTGGAATCAGTCCAGTAATGTGTTTTTAGGCTGAATTTTTACATATTTTAAGAAGCCGCCATTTTGTTCCGCCATCTTTTTTCAATTTTATTAGACTCCTTCATAATATTTGATTTTTGTGCAAAATTTGAAGTAAATTGGATAAGTAGTTTTTTAGCAATTTTTCTAACTTTTCATTTGGCTGCTATTTTGTTTTGCCACAATGAATTTTTAGCCAAAATGTTACCAGTTTATCCTCATATGACCCTTAATTTTTTTCTAAAATTTGAAGTCAATGGGATAAGTAGTTAGCTATGCCGCGAACAGACAGACCGACGGAATTGATAGAGCGTGTTTTTCGGCATCTAGGGACCCTGAAATCTAAAGATCTGAAAAAATCTCGGACGGTGATTTTTTCACGATTACGAGGGGAAGGGAAAATTATTTGACCGCCATTTTGTTCCGCCATGTTAAATTCGTACCACAACTTTTAATGCTTGCACAAAATTTGAAAATAATCTATAGGTAGTTTTTCAGGCCGATCTTTTATATATTTTATTAGTCCGCCATTTTATTTTGCTATCTTATATACATATTAAAATGTTACAAGTTTATTCCTATGTAACCCTTGATTTTAGTGCAAAATATAAGGAAATTGAATAATTAGTTTTTATAGTATTAACCTTTTTAACGTTTCAACATGTCGCCATCTTGTTCCGGCATATTGGATTTTTACCAAACTATTCCAGGTCATCCCCATGTAACCCTTAATTTTTGACTAAAATTTGAAGTCAATCTGATGAATACAGACTAGTTCATGTCTATACTACAATTAGTTATGGCATACAATTTGAAATCAGTCCATTAAGTAGTCTTTCAGGTTTAATTTTTAAATGTTTTATTAAGCCGCCATTTTGTTCATCCATCTTGGCTTCGAACCAAAATTTTACCAGTTAATTCCCACATAATCCATAATTTTTGTGTAAAATCATAGATAAATTAGATATACAGTTTTTTAATAATTTTTTTCATTGGGCCGCCATTTTGTTTCGCCATATTGGATTTTTACCAAAATGTTACCAGGTCATCCTCATATGACCCTTAATTTTTGAACAGAATTGAAGTCAATCGGGTAAGTAGTTTTTTAGCTATGCCGCGAAAAGACAGACCGACGGAAAACATGTTTTTCGGCATTTAGGGACCCTGAAACGTGAAGATCTGAAAAAATCTCGGAATGATTTCATGATTACAATACTTCCCTTTTAGAAGGGAAGTAAAAATGATTCTTTACTCAAAAACCGTTGAATTTAGGAATTAAATGTATCTTAGGAAACATCTTTAGAATAATTAGTAGAACCAAGTATTCCATCTTTTGGAAATCAGGAAAAAACTAATGTACGTATTGGCCAAGATCAAGTACATGTCGGAATTTGTTGACAAGGTAACTTTTAAGCTTTTGTACTTTGCTCTTGCCCACTCGGTTTTGTCATACGGTATTGCAGTCTGGGGTGAAACATTTGTGTCTGATGTCAAGCCTTTAATTTTACTACAAAAGGCCATGATTAGAATTACCTGTGGAAAATCACGATTATTTCATACCCAAGTCTCTTTCAAGAAAAAATTATTAGACTCCTAGAGCAGTTTTGTGTCTCAATTTGCTTTTTGATTTGTAAGCATTTTCCAACATTGGGTCTTGTAAAACGAGCCTGTGGAACTTATACAAAATCTGAAGATGATTTTAACCTAAAAGTAACCTTCACATCGAAAACTCTTATCCAGAAATCATCTTTGATTCTGGGCCCTAAAATATTCAATAATCTTTCTAGTAACTTAAATTGATGAGTTTATCAGCAACAGTTCAACTAAAAAAATTAAAGGCTGATATAAAAAAAGAGATTGTAAATGCAAATGCAGGTTTCATTTTTAATGTAATTGGCTAATGGGATAAGCATTTAAAATTAAATGTAACATTAAAATACTCAGATTGAGTTTAGGTATGTATAGCGTAACGTTAAGAAGCAATTATCAGCAGCACATAGCGCACAAGCCTGGTTGTCGCAGCCTAGGTCCTGGTTCAAGTGTATTATGTATTTATTTTGTAAATGTACTTTTGGTATTGAATACATTTTGATTCGAATTAAAAAATAAAAGTTCCTATCAATTACTAAAAAACGTTAAACTTGGCAATGTTGCAAATGTCACCTGCTTAATTAAAATTGGATGAGGGAGTATATTTCGAATCGTCTTAGTAAGCTGTGTAATTTGATATGTGTCGATAAATCGTTTCATTGCCACCCCGGTTTAATAATAATAATAGCAGCTGTAAATATAGGTTCGATAATTATGAAATGACAGTTTAGTGCTAAATTACAGATAACAACTAACTAAACTACTAAATTGTCTAACTACAACAGCACATAGTACACAAATAGTACGCGAAAAACTGCTGTCTCTTCAAGAAAAAAAATTATAAAAGTTACCCACAATAAAATTAAAAGCTACTTTATTTTTGATACAGAGTATGTTGTTGGTGCTAACGTGTTCTTAAATTCTGCAAGCTGCAAAAACTTTTTATAATTACAAACTAAAAATTGGGAATAAATAATTTTGCAGTAATTCTAATTACCTCAGAAAATCAAAGCCCTTTGTTTGACGCACGTGTACGAATGAATCACAAATGAGTAAAAATATGTTCTATTTAATTAAACCCACACACGACAAACGAATGTTTTCAGCATTTAATGCTGTTTTTCTGCTGTAAAAATCCTGTTTTTAAAATGAAATTATCACGTATCAACTGTTATTTTCATTTGCATACGCGCAATTAGAAACCCTTTTTAAAAAAATAATTTCAATAGCGTTTGCAGCTGTCTGGTTATTTAACATAATGTAGGTTCATTTTTAACCGAGTTTAAAAAAGGAGGAGGTTCTCAATTCGACTTGAATTTTTTTATGTTTGTTCGCGCATATTGTCTAAACGGCTTGGCCGAAGTAGTTTCTATATTAACACTTCCCGCCATTTTGTTACGTCATGTTGAATTCTTACCAGTTTATCTAGTAATTTCACATAAAATTTTTCTGCAAAATTTAAAGTCAATTGAATAAGATTTTTTTAGGTTGATTTTTTTGCATTCGTAACACAACTTTACAAGTTTATCTCTATATTGAACTTAATGCTTGCACAAAATTCGAAATTAATTTAATAAGCAGTGTTTTCAGGCTGATTTTTTAAATATTTTAAAAGGCCCTCATTGCCATTGTTTTGTTATCTTATATTCACACGAAAATGTTAGCAGTTCATTCCTATATAACTTGATTATTTTTGTGCAAAATTTGAGGTAAATTGGATAATTAGTTGTTTTAGTAATATTTTTTTCTTATTCCGGCATATTGAAATTTTATCCAAATATTACCAGGTCATCCCCATATGACCCTTAATCTAGGGGCGCTAAAACTTGAAGATATGTAAAACTTGAGAACATGATTTTGTTCCGCCATCTAGGTGTTACTGGTTCATGTGTATACCACAATTGTTTATGGCATATAATTTGAAATTAGTCCATTAAGTAGCTTTTTAGGCTTCATTTTTAAACATTTTACTAAGCCTCCATTTTGTTCCGTCATTTTGGATTTGTAGCAACATTTTACCAGTTGATTCCAATATAATACTTGATTTTTGTGCAAACTTTGAGGTACATTTCACTAGGATGCCATTTTGTTTTGCCATATTGGATTTCTACCAAAGTGTTACCAGATCATCCCCATATGACCTTTAATTTTTGACCAAAATTTGAATTTGACAATCGGGTAAGTAGTTTTTAAGCTATGCCGTGAACTGACAGACTGACAGACAAACTGACAGACGGACCGACGGAATTGATAAAACATACTTTTTGGCATCTAGGGACGCTAAAACGTGAAGATATGTAAATCCTGAGGGGGTAGTTTTTCATGGTTACAAATATTTTATTTAGCCGCCATTTTGTTCCGCCATCTTGAGTTAGTATCTCAGTTTTACTAGCTAGCCCAATTGTATACCACAATTTTCAGGCTGAAGTTTTAAATATTTTACTAAGCCGTCATTTTGTTCCGCCATCTTGGATTCGTACCAAAATTTTATCAGTTGATTCCTTCATAATACTTGATTTTCTTGCAAAATTTGAGATAAATTGGATAAGTAGTTTTTTAGTAATAACTTTTTTAACATTTCACTAGGCCGTCATTTTGTTTTGCCATATTGGATTTTTACCAAAATATTACCCAGGTGATTCCCATATGACCCTTAATTTTTATCTAAAATTTGAAGTGAATTGCGTGAGTAATTTTTAGGCTATGCCGTGAACCGACAGCCAGACAGGTAAACCAAGGGACGGACCGACGAAATCGATAAAACATATTTTTTGGCATCTAGAGACTCTAAAACGTGAAAATATGTAAAACTTGCGAGAGCGGTTTTTTTCACGATTAGAAATATTTTATTTAGCCTCCATTTTGTCCCGCCATCTTGAATTAGTACCACAGTTTCACTAGTTGGTCTGTATACACCAATTATTTATGGCACACAATTTGAAATTAGGTAGCTTTACAGGCTGACTAAGCTGCCCTTTTGTTCCGTCATCGTGGATTCGTACCAAAATTTTATCAGTTGATTCCTTCATAATGCTTGATTTTTTTGCAAAATTTGGGATAAATTGTGTAAGCAGTTTTATAGTAATAATTTTTTTAACATTTCGCTAGGCCGCCATTTTGTTTTGCCGTATTGGATTTTTACCAAAATATTACCAAGTCATCCCCATATGAACCTTAATTTTTGACCAAAGTTTGAAGTCAATCGGGTGAGAAGTTTTTTAGCTATGCCGCGAATAGACAGACCGACCGACGCGACAGACAGACAGACCGAAGGAATTTTATAAGGGAAGCAAAAACACAGGTATAAGGACGATAAAGGCAGAGAGTTTTATAATTAGATTTACATTTTTTACTTTCCTCGTAAAAGGGAAGTGTTGTAATCGTGAAAAAATCACTCTCCGAGATTTTTCCAGATCTTTTGGTTTCAGGGTCTCTAGATGACGAAAAACATGTTTTCTCAATTCCGTCGGACTGTCTGTCTGTCTGTCTGTTCGAGGCGTAGCTAAAAAACGACTTATTTTATTCTCTTCAAATTTTGGCCAAAAATTAAGGGTCATATGGGAAACCTGGTAACATTTTGTTAAAAATCCAATATTGCAAAACAAAATGGCGGCCTGGTGAAATGTTAAAAAAAATTATTATTAACAGACTTCTGATCCAATTTATCTCAAATTTTACAAAAACATCAAGTACTATGTTGTGGTAGTGGTAACATTTTGCTACGAATCCAAGATGGCGGCATAATAAAATATTTAAAATTTCAAGCTGAAAAACTGCTTAATGGTTTCATTTCAAATCGTATACCATAACTAACTGTGGTATAGGAATCAACTAGTAAAATAATGGTACTAACTCAAGATGACCGAACAAAATGGCGGCCAAATAAAATGTTTGCAATCGTGGAAAAATCACCCTCTCAGGTTTTACACATCTTTACGTTTTAGCGTCGCTAGATGCCAAAAAAATATGTTTTATCAATTCCGCCGGTCCGTCTGTCTATCTGTCTCTCAGTTCGCGGCATAGCTTAAAGACTACTTACTCGATTTGCTTCAAATTTTGGTCAAAAATTAAGGGTCATATGGGGATGACCTGGTAACATTTTGATAAAAGTCCAATAAATATTTTATTAGGTCGCCATTTTGTTTTACTATCTTGGATTCATACCAAAGTATTACCAGTTTATTCCTATATAACGCTTGATTTTCTTGCAAAATTTAAGGAAAATTGGATAACTAGTTTTTTCAGTAATATTTTTTTAACGATTCACTAGGCCGCTATATTGTCCCGCCATACTGGATTTTTACCAAAATATTACCAGGTCATCCCCATATGATCATTAATTTTTGGCCAAAATTTGAAGTCAATAGTAGTTTATAAGCTATGCCGCGAACTGATAGACAGACAAACAGACCAACGGAATTGATAAAACACAATATTTTCACCACAATTAATTATTGCACAAAAATTTGAAAACAATCCATTAAGTAGCCTTTTTAGGCAGAATTTTTAAAGATTTGATTAAGCCGCCCTTTTTTATCGCCATCTTGGACTCGTACCAAAATTTTAGCAGTTAATTTCTACACTTGATTTTTGTGCAAAATTTGAAGGAAATTAGATTAGCAGTTCTTTAGTAATAATTAAAATAATAACATGTCATTAGGCCGCCATTTCGTTTCGTGATATTTGATTCTTATCGAATGATACCATGTCATCCCCATACGGCTCTTAATTTTTGACCAAAATTTGAAGTCAATCAACAGACTTCCCTTTTACGACGGAAATAAAAACAAAGATGACACTTGCCTTGCTTTTTTGAGACACCCATACAATAAAATGTAAGCATACGAAAAAGCAAATCGAATCAAACAAGTTTTGATTGGAATATTTTTTTCTGATTTCAAAAATATCCGAGATATTTCCATTAAAAAAGTTATCTGAATCACCCATGTACTTTTCTATCTATAATTGATATTTGATTTTTCGTTATCTTAATATATTCAAAGTTTTCTTATTTGTTGTCTTTTTACGTATTTTTTCCCTGTTTAAGGTTTCACTTTGAAAACTTCAGAAATTTCACTTCCGTTTCCTTGCTGGGACATCTTATGATTTCCTACCTTCTTTCTGTACTCTGTCAACTTTGTGGCTTATTAAATTTAATTTTGTTATTTTATATGATGAACTCCGTTTATGTATGCCAAAAGTTCAGCAGGGGTCGTTCACAGGATAAAGTTTGTTATTCCCAGGAATAGGTAATTTTAAAAACAAATTAGAGCAGAAAACAAATTATATTTCAATCGTTAAATACGAGCTATATTTTGAATTATATATTGTCTCTGTTACTCGCAGTATGAAATTCTACGGTGACAGAGAGTTAAATTTGCCTGCTTTTAGATAAACATTAGTGAAACCGTAAACAAAATTTTAGAAGAGATAGTCCGAGAGTCATTGGATAGTTTCGTGTACTGATACCGATGTGTCTGTAACATTCTCCCATGTAAATACCAACAGTTTAATTCCTCTCTAGAACAATTTAATTAAAAAAAATCGGTAAATTTCCTTTACCCGAAACATCCTAGTTATGAATCTTTCCTTTTATTAGGAACAGTGAAGTGTGACCCAGCTTAGTTCGGTACATAGTCTTTTGGTAAGATATATTTACTATGTCTTTAAACATTTTCATTGGGCGCCATTTTGTTTCATCATATTGGATTCCTGCAAATATTTTACCAGTTTCTACCTATGCCACACTTGATTTTTGGGCATAATTTAAAACAAATTCAAAGTATTTATTACATACTACTTTATCCCTATATCACATTCAATTAAGATTTTTTTGCGTTTATTTTTAAAAAAATATTTGGCAGCCATTTTGTTCCGCCACCTAGAATTCGTACCACAACTTTACTAGTTCATCTCTGTATTACACTCAATGCTTATATTTATACCAAAATGTTATCAGTTCATTTCTGTATAACAAATGATTTTTGTGCAAAATTTGAGGAAATTAGATAAATAAATTTTTAGTAGTACTTTTTCTAACGTTTCACATTCATCTTTTTCGGGCCTATTGGATTTTTACCCATTCGACCCTTAATTTTTGACCAAAATTTGGAGTCGGGTACTTTTTAGCTACGCCGCGAGCAGATAGCACTCAATATTCGTCTTTCCATATGTTGAAGACATATCTTTCATTAAAAGTTGCCTAATAAAATGTGTATTAAGGGGTCTAGTAGAATACAGGCAGTTTCACATTTAAAGAAGACCTTAAAACTATTTAATCAAAAGTTAAAAAATATTAATATGTTTCTTTATCGTTAGCTAGTTCTCAATAACTTTTCAAGGCAAAAAATATGTTTTGCTTCTTCTTGCAGAAGTTACCCAGTGTTAAGATTTTGTAAATTAAGCACTTTTATTCGGTTATATCTTGTTTAAATTCTTTTTGATACCTTAATAAATAAACGTTTTATCACACTTTCTTATGGTTTTTCTTTATCACAAGCAAGTTTTTTTAGCAAAAAAAGATTAATAATATTTCTAATAATAATGTGTGTTCAAAGTAATGCATATATAGAACGTATCCTTTAATTTCAAGCTCTGTTCAAAGTTATAGTTAAGGGCTATAACTTCGAACACCATATATATTTTTTAAAAAAGTCGCTTTCAGTTTGTAATTGTGATAATATGAATATAATTTCAGTTTGTAATTGTGATAATATGAATAGACAAATTTGAAGGTTTCGTCCTCCCCCCTGTATACCTGTAACCAGGTTTCTTCCAACGCTTATTTAAAAAAGTTATGCTCCGTGAAAGTTCAAAAAAAAAAGTTTTTGCATAGTGATACATAACGTCTCAAAGTACCAGAAACCGCAAAAACACGAAAAAGTCAATTTTTGTTGTTAGGACTTCTTGTCTTAGCAAGGCAGTATACATGACTGTTAAACCTATTTTAGAGAAGAAGAGGGCTTCGTACTAAAACCATACATTTTGTCTTAGCAGCCAAAAATTCTGGCTATGATATCGTCGCCTTGACGGAGACTTGGCTCTCTACCGATAAAGCAGACTCTGAACTTTTTTCTTTGTTCTATCAGGTATTTTGATATGATAAAGATTATGAAGGTATACATTATTAGATAGACGGAGGCACACTCCAGCATTGAATTATACCAGGATCTTGTCGACACTATAGAACAACTTAAGAACTTAAATGAAAATTTTCTCATCTGTGAAGACTTTAACTTATTCCAGATAAAATGGGAAAATGAGAACGGATACCTGGTTCCAGCAAATACTAGTTCTGTTCCTGGCGACGTCTTTGTTAACCATGTCTACTACTTAGAGCTTCAGCAAGTAAATCCAATTGAGAATTTTAACAACCGAATTCTAGATCTAGTTTTTCACGATTTCTTTGATAGTATCAACGTCGTCAAGTGTGCCAGCCTATTAAGTATTCCTGATATGCGTCACCCCCATTGTATATCACGTTTTCTGCCAAGTCTGCACCATTTTTAGGTAATAAGACTAATGTTAAGGTAGATATGTTTGTTAAAGCTAACTTTGCTCAGATCAATGACTATCTCAGTAGCATGGACGGGAGTTTTATTGTTGACTCCAAAAACAAAGACTCTACTATCGACAGGTTCTATGATATCGTTAATAATGCCATTAAAAAATATGTACCCTAAAAAAATATATCCGGTAACAAATATCCTAAGTGGTACAGCAAGGAACTAAAGAAACTTATAAATAACAAGAACAAACTTTATAAGAAATATATACAGGTCAACATTCCGATTACTTATTCAAAAGTAAGACAAGAAACAAAATACCTAATAGAGTTATGCTATCTAATCTATGTATTAAACACAGAACAAATCATTCCTACAAATATCAAGTATTTTTGGTCATATGTCAACTCTTTACGTAACAATATTGGTATACCAAAGGTCCTCGAGTACAATGGTACATCACTGAAATTTTCTAGGGACACTGTTAATGCTTTTGTGGAACATTTTGAATCTTGTTTTTCATGTTATAACTCTTTTCATCAATTTGGAGACGTTTCTGAGGTTCTGGACAACTCACTTCTTTAAAATGTTTTTACACTCAGAGAAGTTGGAAATAAGATGGCATCCCTAGACGTAAATAAAACTGCTGGACCCGATGATATACGTACAATATTCTATAAGAAGTGCTCCAATACTTTATGTGGCCCTTGTGTCAAATATTTCAACAGTCCTTTAATTCAGGGAAATTTCCGACTGTTTGGAAATGGAACATTATATCCTGTTTATAACTCTGGTTCAAGAGGTGAAGGGGGATATGAAGAACTATAGGGGGATATCTTTGATATCGATTGTTGCAAAAATGTTTGAAGCAATAATAGCGGATGAATTGTTTCAAATTTACAGAAATTACGGTGTACCAAAGCAAGGCAGGTCTACAACAAGAAATCTTGCTATCAGAACTTCTTAAGTATCATTATAGAAAAGGAATGCCAGATTGATATCATTTACACGGACATATTAAAAAGACTTTGACAGTGTTCATCATGGCCTCCTACTCAACATGCTTCGCTCTATTGGTATCTGTGGTACTTACTTGGAGTGGACCCGATCCTACCTTAGTGGACGAAAACAATATGTGAAACTGAGTGGTGCCTCTTCTCGCGAGGTTAATGTGAGTTTTGGCGTTCCACAGGGTTTTCATTTGGACCTATATTATTTTTATTGTTTGTAAATGGCGCCGTTTCTATTTTTAAAAAATATATATGTTTGTTGTACGCAGCTTAAATTCTTTAACATTGTCAACAGTTACGAAGACTGAGTTTCCGTTCAGTCGGATCTAGATAATTTGGTTCACTGGTGTTTTTATAGATATAAGCATCCAATAATATTTGATCATTGTATTAGAAATGATATTTTGGAATCAGTGGACACAATCAATGATATGGGTGTAGTTTTCGACAAGGAGATACACATTAATAAATATATTAACAGCATTGTCTTAAAAATACATAAAATATTAGGATTTTTGAAGCGGAACTGTAGGCATATCTGCGATACCAGAGCTATTATGTTTATGTATAATTGTTTAGTTAGGAGTATTGTTCAATACTGAAAATTGAGAAACAAAGCTTTAAAAAAATTTAAACAGTCTAAAAACCCTGTGCATTATGAATCTTAGAAATTATACCACTATCGCAATAAGAACTGAAAGAAAAGTATATTAACGAACTAGATTTGAAAATTGTGCGTATAAAAAAATGGCGTGAGCTGAAAAATCTAAATTTAGTCAAAGCAAAAAAATGTGAATTACCTTTAAATCTTATTGATCCAGATAAAACAAGTAGCTTTTTTCTCTTCTTTTCCTTACTCCCCTCTCTGCTTTACATTTCCTTTTCAGAAGTAGACTTGTAAAATTTCAGATTATATCTGCATCCAAATTTAAAAACATATTTATCACACTTTATATAAACAATGCCATATATTCTTAATTGTTTTGTATAAATTAGGGCTTAAACGGTATTCAAGTCCTGTACCTGGATGTTTGCTTTACCAAGGTCCATTGTTTGCCAAAATAGTAGTATTCAGAGTGTATTAATTTCATGTAAATGATTGGTAAAACAATAAATGTATTATTATTATTATTATTAATATTATTATTATCATATACTACTAGGCTACAACTAAGTTGACTCAATAGTATCGAAAAACGTAGACATAATTAAACAATAAACAGACGCTAAGTCTCGGTCTCAGTCAAAGTTTATAATAAAATAAAACTGGTTACACGTGTTTCGCCCGGTCGGGCATCATCAGACCTATCAGAAAAAATATATCCTAATTACTAACTAAAAGCCTTTAAATTAAATAAATAAATAGTACCTTTAAAATAAAACAACACGTCACATATACAACGTTAAAACAGTAAACAAACAATCACATTACATAGTTCAACGGATACTGAAAGAGGCTGAAACGAAATGTGGACAAATGTATGTATAAAAACTCCTTATGCTTAAATTATAAATAAATAGGATAGTAATACAATAATGAAAAATTAAAAAAGGAGGTATAGCAGTGGTGAGATTTGAACCCGTATATTCTGGGTGAGAGGCAAGAATAATAGTTTTACTGCTATTCGTGACTATAACAATATTTCGTTTTGGGTTTTTAGTTGTTAGGTAAATTATTAAAGATGAGGTTCGGTTCAAAATTAAATATATCATTCACGCAATATAAAACAGGGCTCCTTTTAGCTTTGGTTATTTCCATCTTCTCCAAAAGGTCCAATTTTTTACCCTTCTGACATTCATGGATAACTGTTACGTCATCCGATGTAGAAAATCGGTGGCCTGTAGATAGAAGATGGTTAGCGAAAGCTGATTTTGTCTCTGTGATATCTGTATTTTTATGTTTGTTGACCAAATGAACGTGTTCTTGGACCCTGGTTGAGATCTTTCGTCCTGACTGTCCTATGTACGTGGCAGGACACTCTCGACACCTCAAAGCATAAACACCCGACTTTGACAGAAATTCAGGTTTATCTTTCATAGTCTTAATTCTGACACTTAAGTTAAGTTTGCTATGTGACTAGTCTCAGCCAATTGGAGTCATTCTCTGTAGAATTTGAATAAATAAATAAAAAAAATAAAAATTATGTCAGAACCTTTTTAAACCCAACTTTGATTCGGTTTGACTTTAATATAAATAAATAAATTTAGAATTTATATTCCTTAAGATTGAGTTACGTAATATCAAAATTATTGTAGGAACTTTTTATAGACCCCCTAATACAAACATTAATGGTTATATTTCTGACTTTGATAATATTCTAAGTGAACTGATTCCAACATCCGATATTTTTCTGTGTTTATGTGACTTTAATGTAAACTTTTTTAACTTAAATAATCCAATTCTTAATACGGGCTAATCTTATGGTCTCCTACAAATATTAAATAAACCTACCAGGGTGACTGAAAAGTCAAGTATCCTAATTGACCTAATTTTTATAAACAACACGGATATCTTGGAAGGACATGGCACGATCTCATGCGAAAATATCTCAGATCATAATCTAGTTTATGTTTAACTTATTCTTAAATCCAACAAACCACGTGCTAATTAAATTTAGATGCTTTAAAAGCTTTAATAACCAACTTTTTCAACACGATTTTATGAATTACCTTGAATCTTTTTAGAGAACGTAATCTGGACAACAAAATAATGCTTTTTGTTTGACAGGCATGCACCTTTACTCCAGTGTAGGGTCACTCAACCTAGGGCACCCTGGATTAGTGAAGAAATTAAGCAAGTTAAAAAAATAAGAAACAAAGCGTGGCAGAAATACAAAAGAACAAAGTTCCGTCAAGACCGTAATGAATACAAAACTATCAGAAATCGAGTAGTTTCGGCTACTAGAAGATGTAACATGACCTGTCAAACAAATATCTCAATGGATAATAATCCCGCGAGAACTTGGAAAACCCTAAGCGAACCTAATTTTCGCCGTAACAAAACTTATACATTACCCAACAATATTTCACAACCAGAAGAAATTAATAAATATTTTGCCTCTTTCTTTCAAAACGTATCAAACTATTGCAGTGATAAAATTATTTACCAGCCCATAACCCAGAATTTCACTTTAAATTTTTGTTGGCTTCTGAGGAAGATAAACACTTCTTTCTGAACAACATTTCAACAAACGCACAAGGCACAGACGTCACAGAAAAATGTTATGCAGTCCCTTTATTGATCACGTTATTTCCACATTATTAATAGCATTATTGAGAATAGTTACGTACCTATCACCTGGAAAACAGCTATAGGTATACCTTTCCCCAAAATTAATAACCCAAAAAAATTACTCTGACCGGGTTATAAGCATCTTGCCAACCATCTCCAAAATTTTCAAAAAAAATTCTTTATACGCAAATTTTTAACTACTTTCTAGAGAAAAAACTAATTCCTGTATTCTAGTGTGGTTTTAGGAAAAATTTTAGCACTGCCACTGCTCTGACCATGGTACTTGATGATGTAATTAAAGCATATGATGACGGCTCGCCCTACTGGGCTATTCAAAGGCAGTCGACACATTAGATCACAGGCATCTATGTTCAAAACTAAAATATTGTGGATCTGATACTAACTCGGTGAAATTAATAAACTCATTTTTAAGTAACCGTTGTCAAAAATCGTGTACGATAACACTGAATCCAGTAGTTTAAACATACATACTGGTGTACCTGAGGGCTTTGTTTTATACCCATTACTATTTATAATTTACACTATAGAAATTATAACTTCCCCGCCTCACTGTAAAATACAAGCATATGCTGACGACACCCCGCTTTACTATTCGTTTAGCCACCTAAATATCAACGAAGCTTCAATAAATATTAACAGAGACCGACCTGGAGCGCATTAATATATTATCTAAAGAACACAAACTAAAATTGAATTCTGACAAGTCTAAACTGGTTTGTATTGGCAGTAAAGCTAAAATTGATATTGTAAAAAATGAACTAAATCTACATATCAACAATATTCCATTAAAGTTTACCCCATATGCAAAAAATCTGGGATTAGTTATAGATGAAAATTTACGTGTCACTCAACATATAAAAAATCTGATAAAAAAAGCATTTAACTCTTTAACATTAATATACACTAACAGACATATACTAAGTTTCGATATTAAAAAAATGCTTTGTGAAAGCTTAGTTCTATCACATTCTACGTACTGCGATTTTTTATAGGGCCCTTGTCTATACGAAGCAGAAAAATATGGAATTCAAAAAGTTTAAAATTCGTGCTGTAGACTAATTTTTAAACTTGCAAATGGCTCGACATGAATAATCGTCGACTTCATCACCTCGGTAATTTTGTTCATAAAACATTAAAATCTGTAAACTCGTCGAATTTACTTAAAAATAAATTTATTCCTAGAAATAATATTCATAGTAGAAATATAAGGTTTAAAAACAAGTTCACAATGTCACAACATAAAACCTCAACGTTTAAGAGAAGCTTTTCCTTTAACGCGATTAGTTTCTATAATTCTTTGCCAGAAGAATTTAAACTGTTCAACATAAACACATTTAAATATAAACTGCGTATTAATCTGTTAAGTCGGCAAGCTGGTGGGTTGTAGACTCTGTTGTAGACGGGTGTCTGCTGTGCTGTGCTGCGGGGTGCCTGGGGATTTCTGCCAGATCCTTGTTTTATACATTCTTACTAGTTCTAACCTTTAATCTTTTCAAGTCTTCTTTAATACACTATCTAAAACGCTCAATAAATTTAGTAAAAATTATAAAATAATGCTATCTAAGAATTTATACAATTGTAGTTTACTTAAGGGATGGACACTTCGTTACTTGGTTCAGCTAGACTTCGCCAGAACCGATTTAGTCTCTCTCTTTTTACAACTTAATCTAATCAATAATCATTTTTATTTGCCTCTGTAAAAATATTGTAACGCTGCTTAATAAAAGACGTTTATTATTACTAAAAATCAATAAAAAAATTACCCACCTTTGTATGTACAGTCGGGTAAAAATAAAGCAATTTTGTTAAAAGGTACAAATGCTGTTCATTAACTCCCAGATTAAGAGGCGCTTTCGTTTCAAATGATCCTTAGTTAATTACCAGAGATGCTCTGGTTATTAAAACATGTTATTGCGTAAATCTTGTAGGTCGCGGTTCACGTATACAACAAATTATGTGATTCCGCTAAAACGTGTTAAAGTTTCTCGAAAGGCGATACACTTTTATTTACTACCAGAATTGGCTCACAATTTTTCTACCCAATTAGTCAGAAATAACTTCCTTATCTAAGGTATTATTTCTAATAACGTTTGTAGCTTCGTGAGCGAAGCCAATTTCAGAGCTCTCGTATTGTTCTGATTAACTTTTAATAGGGATTTATTTAAGTTTTGAGCAGTATTACACTTTATTTGATAGAGGCTTCAAATTTATTGTACAATGTGGGAATAATGATAGTTGATGGTTTTTGACCAAAATGGGGCTTTTCTTTCTTTGATAGCTTTTTTGGTTAATTCGTTGAACCAAGTAAATGGAAACATTTGTTTAAAATCTCCACTTAATATGTTAAAAAAAAAATTAAAAAATCCAAATAAATACGCCAACACAGTGGCTTCATCACATGTTAGGTCTTAATAAATAAAAGTGTAACACAGATAAAATGTTCTGGGTGTTTTGGTTATAGCTTAATAAAGAATTAACAATTGGGAACTATTTAGGTCTAGTTGATCATTTAATAATGTGTTGTTATTTTTATGTTTGTTTATTTCCATACTTTCTAGTAAATTAAATGTTTACTTCTTTGTTTTACATATAAAATTTTAAAGTTCTCACCGAAAAAATAGTTTCCCTAATTTAAATCTTTAAAGTAATTGGAATTACCTTTATGCTTTCTGTAACATTTATGCACATTTTGACGTTCTGCCTGTGGGTCCAATATAAAATTTTGAACAGGTTCCACAATTTAACTTGTAAACACCGGATTTACTCTGTTTTTTTTGGTTTTCGTCTTATTGGTTTTTATATATCTAACAAGGCTATTGTTAGTCTTAAAAGCAACAATTGCACCTTTATTTAAAAGAAAACTGTTTTAAAATAATAATAATTTCCTGTATAAGGGAAAGTATGAAATTGAGTATTTTCTTTAAAGTTATTAGTAAGATAAACTAACTGTACTGTTTTCTATGTTGTTTCTGTTTTACTATTTCGCCTATGAGATTTTCATGATAACCGTTATTAACCGCTATTTGTCTTATTAGTATTTAACTCTTTAGTATGACTTTTATTGCTTAGAGTTATGTTGATCAATTTATGAACAAAACTATTATGTGCTGCTACTGTATGTGCAAAAGGATTATTAGAAGTATTTTGTATTGTAGTTTTTGTATGAGATGTCTTATGGGAAATGTGAAACTTGTGTTATTTATTATTCTTAATAGTTATTGTTAAGTCTAACAATTATATTTTTGTTTAGGTTATTTATATAATCTAAAAATTGATTTATTTGTCTGTCAGTACCAGCAAAACATGCTAATATATCATCAACATACCTAAACCAATAAATGAAATTTTTACAAAAGAATATTCAAGAATTTTAGTTTTTAAATGGTCCATAAACATCTCGGCTAAAATTGGGCTTAAAGGGTTTCCTATTTTTAAACCTTTCTTACTTATATACATAGTCTAGTTAAATTCAAAATAATTTTAATATACAGGTCGACAAGGCCTCTAAGATGTCCTGTTTATAATTTGTACAAACATTATTTTTTGTACGAAGTTCTTCAACTAATAGTATAACATCAGATGATGGTATACTCGGGAATACATTTTGAACCTCAATGGATATCAGTTTGGCATTAGTTGGAATAGTTAAATTATTGATTTTACATATTAATTGAAAGCTATTTATATGTTACTTTTATCAACTATTGAATATAATATTTGTAAGGAAACACTATTACAGCTATGAACAAAAATCAATATATTTCTAAAATATTCAACTTTTTAAGTTCTGATAAGTTTGAAAAAATTAATATTGATTCGACAGAACTTTTCCAAAAACTAGGAAAATGTAGTTAAAGATCTTAACATATCTATCGAAAATAGAAATATCAAATGGCCTTAAATTATACTCTTTCATTAAGTTACTTAAAAATGATGTGCCAATTAGACCAGTTGTATCCTATATTTCAGCACCAGCAGTAGTTCTTTCTATATATTGTATTTTAGACTTAAATACAGTATAAACAAATAGTTTTCAATGAATAGATAAAAATCAACAATTTAACTATTCCAAGTAACGCCAAACTGATATATTTTGATGTTCAAAATGTATTTCCTAGTGTACAGCCATCTGATATTATACTATTAGTTGAAGAACTTCTTATAAAAAATAATGTTAATCTAATTTACAATAGTTTGTTTTGTTTGTTATAATAAAAATTATTTTGAAATTAACGAGACTATATATAAGTAACGAAGGTTTAATTATGGGAAATCCTTCAAGTTCAATTTTAGCCGCGATATTTATGGACAATTTAGAAACTAAATTCTTGAATATTCCCCTAGTAAAAATTTCATTTATTGGTATAGGTATGTTGATGATATATTAGCATGTTTTACTGGTACCGACAGACAATTACAATCATTTTTAGATTATATAAATAACCAACACAAAAATATAAATTGTACAGTTGAATTAGAAAATAAAGAAATTAATTTCTTAGACTTAGACTATTAATAATAATTAACACAACAAGACATTACAATACAAAATACTTCTAATCATCCTTTGCACATAAAATATCAGCATATAATAGTTATGTTCATAGATTGATCAACGTATCTCTAAGCGATACAATTTATGCTAAAGAGTGAAATACAATAAAACAAATAGCAGTTAATAACGGTTATCATGAAAATGTCATAGACAAAATAGTAATAAATAATGTAAAAAAGCATTTCAAAGAAAATACTCAATTTCATACATTCTTATACAGGAAAAATGTTATCAAATATTGCTAACTTGTTAAAAACTGTTGCTTTTAGGACTAACAAGACGAAAATAAAAAAACAGAATGAAATCCGGTGTTTATAAGTTAAATAGTGGATGCTGTTCAACATTTTATATTGGACAAACAGGCAGTACGTTTAAAATTTTTTTTTTAAACGTACTGTAAATTTAAAATTTGATTCAGACGACATTTAATTTTTTATGTTTTACTTCTTTCTCATGCCTTTCCTATTCGAAAGCGGGTTGACGTGGCAACCTCCGGTTTGCTTAGAAATTTGTATGTATTAAAGGCCACCAAAATATGGTAAAATTAGATATAGGGTTGCATTTAAAATTCAAAAGTTCAAGCTCCTCCCGCCATCCCTCCAAAAGGAACAGAAAAAGCTTAAAAACCCAAAAATGTCGATTTGTTGGTACACATGCAACTTTCAAATTTTAAACTCTTTAGCTTTACCAGTACTCGGTATATTAGCGCACACTCAGACTTTTCTTGCACTCTGTATAGAGAAACTGGGCGGTTTGTGTCTACTATGCTTAAGAAACATGAAAGGTGTATAAGTAAAAAAAAAATGGTAAATCTTTTCTTACGAACGAATCCGAAGTCACTTTTTTTCGGCAAGGTTTCGTTTCCGAGATATCTACCATCAAAGTTCACAATCTATTCCCTAATAAAAATAGAAGTTGACAGATACAATTTTATTGATGTGATTTTTGAGAAATATAAAGTCATAAATTTAATATGATTTGTAAGAATTGCTGAAGGACGCAGAAATGAAGGTGAAAAACTGGGTATATAAGATTGTGAACTTTGGTGGCGGATATCTCGGAAACAAAACGTCACCGACTGACTTTGGATTAACATAGAACGAAACCTTTTACGGCTTTGGTCAATTAACCAAACATGGTTCTTAAGATTAGACTGTGTCAAATTAAAATAACTATCCGACGTTTCGCCTTCGATTGCACGAGGCATCATCAGGGATCTTTACTCCACGGAACACTCAATGAGTTCGGAGAGATTCAGATGAGCTTTTTTACCCGACTTATACTCTCCGAACCCGGATCGGTTTCCACGTGCGTATGTTTAAAAATTTCAATAGATTCTCTAATTTTTCGTTTTGGTAAAAACTGGGAACCGATGCTAGTGGTATGGTATGCTGGTGTTCAGCTAGAGTAGATTGAAAAATTTGTTTCTTTTTAATACATCCTTCATGTTCCCTATGTCTAGTGCATATTGAGCGTCCTGTTTCTCCCACATACACTTCTCCACAGGAGCAAGGAATTTTATATATGCCTTCTGTTTGAAAATATACAACATCTTTCAGGGCTCGCTAGCATTGTCCAATCTTCTGATGTGTATTGAAGATTGTACGTATGTTAGACCGCCGAAGTAATGTTCCTATTTTATCTGTAGTACCATATATGTAGGAAAGAACAACACTACCTAATGGTGGTTCCTTATCATTTTCCTTCCGCGGAGTTGGATTCCTATATTTTTTAAATGAACGCGTGATATCTTCAGTGCAATAGCCATTTCCTCTCGGAGCTTCGGTCAGCTTTCGACATGGCTCTAAATACTAGTGAGTTAATATCCGATTTCTTTTCTGCTGGGTGGTGTTGGGAATATACATTTAAGTATCTATTTGTATGCGTCGGTTTTCTATACATAGACTGTTCTAAAGTACCATTTTCCTTGATTTGAGCAAATATACCTAGAAAAGGAATAGATTCAATTTCCACTGCGAATTTAAAATTATGCTGTTGTTGATTAAGGTGGTCCAGAAATATGAGGAGATTTTCCTGTCCATGAAATTAAACTACAACAGTATTATTTACATATCTGAACCAGTGTATTGGTTTTAGTGGAGCGGATGTTAAAGCAATATTCTCAAAGGCCTCCATAAAGATATTCGGCACCACAGGTGATAGAGGACATCCCATAGTTGCCCCAGACTTTTGCTCATAAAAAGATATAATGGAAATTCATTCGTTAACAGGAACATTTGTGTATAGTAATTCTACATTAAAACTGACCAAAATTTCTTCGGGATCCAACTGGATTGACTTAAGTTTTTCCACGAAATGTGCAGTTTTTTTTATAAAAGAATGTGTTTTTCCGGTAAATGGATTAAGAAAATTTGAAAAATATGTATCTAATTTGTATGTAGGCACTAGTATATTGCACTGACGATTGGTCGAAGTGGTACATTATTCTTGTGTATCTTGGGAAGACCGTAGAACGTGGAAATCTTAGAGCTGCTTGGCTTGAATGGTTTCTATTCTATTTGTAGGTCTACCTACATAACACTACAGGTGTTGGTGTCCAAAAGTTGCGTTACCTTTTCCACGTATTCCGTTCTGTCAATGATGACTGTGGTATTGCCTTTATCTACT
Organism: Kuschelorhynchus macadamiae; assembly: GCA_030620095.1. Lineage (NCBI taxonomy): Eukaryota > Metazoa > Arthropoda > Insecta > Coleoptera > Curculionidae > Kuschelorhynchus > Kuschelorhynchus macadamiae. The sequence continues at coordinate 226,405 of JAUTXW010003372.1, read as the reverse complement.
GGAAGGACCAGGATGTCTGCATTTTCATTTAAGGTTTTCATCGCTGTTTTTTCGATTGCGGAGAGATTTGATTTCGGTGGTTTTGAATTCTTAATGATCCTCGCTGTCTCATACCTGACTTCATCGGCTTGCTCCACTGGTAATGTTCTGATCGCGGCTTCAATAGCTTCAACAACTTTGGATTCGTTATCATCGTCTGAAAATCTACCGGTGTACCAAAAATCATCAAAATCGGCAATAGTAAGTGTAAGTAAATATTTACCAAAAAAAATGTTCAACTGCTGTCGCTGAACATCAGCACTCATCGAGACACATGATTAGTGATTGAGAAAGGAAGATGAGAGAGTCTATTAAAATAATCAAACAATGAAAATTTGAATAGAGACGCGAGCCACGTTCTACATCCTGAGTGGAAACCAATCGCAGGTTCGGTTTGACTACTTGAACTCCGCTCGTCGGAGCCCCTTTAGTGTTTTGATCTCGTGTAGTGAAGATCCCTGATCCATCATCAGGGATCTTCATGCAGGAAAAACGTCGGAAAGTAGCTCCAATTTGACAGGATCTAAACCCAAGGACCATGATTATTTAGTAATTAATATCTGATTAAAATAAAGGCAAGCTGAGAAGAAAATGTAATCGATTGACTGATTACTACTGAAAAATAAAACTTCTTGAATTAACCTCTCTTCTCAAAATAATATTTCCTTTTTGAACCAACCAGTAAGCCCTTTGTAAAGACGTACTTGTTGCATAAGTGCCAGAAAGCTTTGTTGTATTGCGAACGATGTGTTTTATAGTCGTTCTAGACATTTTTTCGAGACCCACTTGACGGTTTGGATTAATCGACGATTTTAACTCTACATCAACACGGATTGTCGTATTTAAAAATGTTTTATTCATGTAATCTATTCCACACTTAATACAAATAATAATACAAAAAGTGTAAAGTGAGAGTTGAATTGGGCATTATATAATATTAAAAATTCATAAGCCCAATATTTCGCAAGATAATTATATTAGTATTTGTTAAATCTTTCTAACAAATAAAGGTTTTATTCAATGAAATAAATATCAATATTAAGGAAAAATGCCCAATTTCCAGTAGATTATTAATTCATAATCCGTATGTGGTATGTTTGATACAGGCATCATTGTATTTAGCTAAATTGTTGTATCACCTAGCAAAATCTAGAGAATATCGACATGTTTTGACTGATTGCAAATCAGATATAAGGATTTACCTGTGTGATATATAAGTTGTAGCATACCGGGGTGCGACCTTGCAATGTCTACATTTTTCCTAAGTTTAGGGAAATTGTGCACAATCTAGCAAAACCGCATGGGGTGTCTAGAGATGACCCCTACAACATACAACATACATATATATATATATATATATATATAT